>VZRU01005516.1:200822-228809 GCA_013398155.1 Pedionomus torquatus | reverse complement strand
GGGCTGTTCAGCCTGGAGAAGAGAAGGCTCCGGGGAGACCTTCTAGCAGCCTTCCAGTATCTGAAGGGAGCCTACAGGAGAGCTGGAGAGGGACTCTTTGTCAGGAAGCACAGTGATAGGACAAGGGGTAATGGTTTTAAACTGGAAGAGGGGAGCTTTAGATTGGATATTAGGAAAAAGTTCTTTCCTGTGAGGGTGGTGAAACACTGGAACAGATTGCCCAGAGAAGTTGTGAATGCTCCATCCCTGGAAGTATTTAAGGGACTTTGAGCAACCTGGTCTAGTGGGAGGTGTCCCTGCCCATGGCAGGGGGGTTGGAACTCAATGATCTTCAAGGTCCCTTCTAACTCTAACCATTCTATGATTCTATGGAGTCCAACCTTCAACTGAACACTGCCAAGACCCCAATGTCACTAAGCACCATATCTAGCTGTCTTTTAAATATCTCCAGAGATGGTGATTCCACCACCTCCCTGGGCAGCCCATTAACACTATTTGATAACCCTTTTAGTGAAGAAACTTTTCCTAATATCCATCCTAAACCTCTCCTGGTGCAAATTGAGGCCATTTCCTCTTGTCAATCACTTGTTACTTGTGAGAAGAGACGGAACCCTCCCTCACTACAACCTCCTGTAGGCAGTTGGAGGGAGTAATGTATCTTTCCCTCCCCCACCTCTGAAATACAATGTGGTTTGAGACCTGCTGTGTACATAGAGACCCCACACGAAGTTCTGCTGATCTCAGTCAAATGGTGCACCTCCCTGGGACAGAAAGCAGGATCAGGCCCTACGCCAGTTGTGCCTTCCCTATTTGGCTTTAGTCAGTATGAAAATAATAATAATAATATTTAAAATGAAAGCTTTCCAAGAGAACACTGAAGGTCATGCAACAGGTTGGTATGACTGTTTCTTTGCAAACCCACTCTTACCCCCAGTTGTTTGATGTATTTGTGCTTGTGCTGCAGCTGCTTCCCCAAATTAATTGCTGTTGTTGTAATTAGACATGTTTTCCTTGTGACTTGATATTTTCTAATGCCCTGGTTTCTTTTTCTGTATTTCCTTTTCCAGGCACATTAGCCGGAGTGATAGATTTAGCTGTGGATTGGATGACAGACCTGAAAGAGGGTGTCTGCCTGTCTGCCTTCTGGTACAGCCATGAACAGTGCTGCTGGACATCTAATGAAACGACATTCGATGACAGGGACAAATGTCCCCTGTGGCAGAAATGGTCTGAACTTCTCGTAAGCCAGTCTGAGGTATGGGAGAGCTGATTAGGTTGGGGTCACAGCAGGCCAAGGAAAGCCCTTTTTTTCATACGTGCTGGTGTTCCCTCCAGAGAGTTTCCTCTGAAAGAGAAAGCAATGAACTGAAAGTATTGCAAAAAAAAAAGAAAAAAAAAGAAAAAGAAAAAACTCCACATTTCCACAAGCAACATCTGCTTAACTTGGGAGAGACCCCATTGTTTCACTGTCATGTGTGATGGAAATTGGAAAACTGTGAGATCACTCTCTCTTTTTTTATCAATATTAAACCAAAAGTGTTTCATAACACTCATAACAAAATCACCAGGGGACCTGAGCTGCTATCCAATTTCTTTTTCCTTTTAAACACTGTTTTATGGGACAATAAAGATGATCCCTGACAAATACATTTATATGGAAATTTCTGTGATTGCAGATGTTTTTTATGTAGTCAAATGCTGTGAGTAGTAGCGGGAGCTGCATGAAAACTCCACATTTTATCCTTGCGATCAGTTTCTTTACCAGATAGCAAAATATCTAGCTAGCACCAAAAGCTATGGAAAAAATAGGTGCCCTGGGAGATGGCCAAAATGAAAAATTTGCATGGGGAGAGGACAGGAAGGGAAAAATGTGATCTGATGTGAAACTTATATTTTAAGAACTTTTTTCCTATCCTTTTTTATTTTTTTAATTGCAGAAATTTTAAATATAAAGAATGTTGCTGCAGAGCAAAGCAGGTGAAAGTTTCATTTTTATGTCTTCAAAAGAAGCCTTTCTGGGCAACTTTTAGCAGATGACACTTTTATAAAAAATATGAAATGGTCATTTTATTTTCAACCTTATCTATTCAATTTATTAAATAATATTGATTCCTTCACAACTTGAACTTTTGAGCAGAAGTACTGTCTTGAAAGAAATCCTCTATTTCTGCAGGCAACTTGAATATAACATAAATCGAACGGGAATTAAATGAATAAATATATGAATATGTGAATATTCACACATAAATGAATATGAATTTGCATGAAGTTCAACCAAGGCAAGCGCAAGGTCCTGCACCTGGGACGTGGCAATCCCAGGCACAAATACAGGCTGGGCAGAGAATGGCTGGAGAGCAGCCCTGAGGAGAACTTGGGAGTGCTCATAGATGAGAAGCTCAACATGAGCCAGCAGTGCGCACTGGCAGCCCAGAAAGCCAACCGTATCCTGGGCTGCATCAAAAGAAGTGTGACCAGCAGGTCATGGGAGGTGATTCTCCCCCTCTACTCTGCACTCGTGAGACCCCACCTGGAGTACTGNGTGGTGAGACACTGGAACAGGTTTTCCAGAGAAGTTGTGGATGCCCCATCCCTGGAAGTGTTCCAGGCCAGGCTGGATGGGGCTTTGAGCAACCTGGTCTAGTGGGAGGTGTCCCTGCCCATGGCAGGGGGGGTTGGATCTTGATGATCTTTAAGGTCCCTTCTGACTCTAACCATTCTGTGATTCTATGACATAGAGGTGGGATGAAAAAGGCTTTGAAGGGAACTGACTTATGGGATACTGAAGTATGTAATGGGACTTCTTTAAAAATATCCAATAATGCAGTTTGGTCAATAATAGGACATGAAAATATACACTTCTAAGGGATAAATAATCTCCAGCCAGACAATGAAAAAATAGCTGAGTCAGGGCATCTGGGATCTTCCTCCAGTGTGGAGATGGTAAAGTCCTACAGGAAGTGTTTGAGGACACTTTCATTGGCGTACAAGTTTCATTAATGTTCCTGTTACTTTAGCTTTACGGTACAAGCAGTACTAGATGAGAGTGTCTGGGAAATAAGTATAGCCCATTTTTCCATAGTTCTAATTAAGTGTGGTGAAAATAGTGGGGTGCTTGCTGGTCCTGCATATTCCTACCATTTGATCCCAGGCAGAAATCTCTCTCTACAGTTGCCAGCCCACAGTGACAAGCTCCCCTTTGGCAGAGGTTTGCACTGGTCTTCTTCAATAGACGTTTTGGGTGGTTGAGTCTTTGTAATAGTGAAGAAATACTACCCTGGTATAAAGTTGCAGGACTTGAGACAATGCTGTAATTTAAGACAACAAAATAATGTGGGAAGGGAAAAAAGAGGAGAATGTTACAATTGTTATGGGATTTGGAAATCCTGTGCATGTGTTTGACATGAAAGGCTGGAATATATAAACAGGGCATATCCTTGAGAAAATTTATTGCTTTCACTTGCTACTCGAAATCAGCAGTTGTGGCTGTTGTATACTGTGGACTATAAGCAAGGTATTGGCTAGGTGAGCACTGTAAAACTTTACTCACTTTGTATTCAAATTGGGCTTCTTGACCCCTAGTGTACTGTCGCAGTGGAAAGAAAGGTTAATCTTGGCTTAGTTTTAGCCTCTCTCTCAAAATAAATGGACCCCAAAGATCTGTGGGTTTCTGGCTGCCACAGCCCAATGAATGCTGTAAATATTAATAATACAGCTGCCTATTACTGTTACATTGAAATCCCAGGCAAAGCCCAACAAAAATGTGAGTATGGAAAGTAAAAATTCCTGTTTAGTAGCACCAGGCTTATAATATGGCCAAGTTTATATGATTCCCGTAGCTGTAGAGGACTCTAGGAGGGGTTAAAATACACTGAATTTAACTGCATTTCAAGATAATTTTGCTTTTTTAAAAAAATATTATTTTATGTTGCTTCAATTTATGCCTGATAATTGGGTAACAGCCCTATAAAATGCACAGTGCACAGAAGGACTAATTTGGAGCACACTAGACATAAAATACTTGGGGCAGTTGCCCTAAAGATTCTCTGGTCAGACGTGTCTTCTTTTTATGCATGACTGTGACTCTTTCTCATCATTGCTAACTAAATTTGACATTTTGAAGACTAAGATTTAGATCAATTCTTCCTTGTGGTTTTGTTGATTTATGGTTATGGTAAACCCTGTACATATGTTCTCACTGAGAATTGTGACATGGCACACGTATGGCATCTCTTGCAAATTGCTTTCATTCTAGTCCTCCTATAAAATGAGCCCAAAGCAGAATCTTGATATAAATTATAATGGAAAACATAATAACACATCTGAAATATACCAGGATATGTTTTCTTCCCTAATCCCTGTTTTGTAGGCCAATGATAATCTTCATCCCTCTGGTCCTGAACTGTTTCTAAAGAGCAAGTGAAGTTTTTTGGTGCAAGAGAGTTTCAAAAACCTCCAAATCACTGGAGGTGTGGGTGTGTTAAAGCACATCAGATGACACCCACTTCAGCTAGATCTCTAGCCAGTGTTTGGTGCCCTGGAGCTTCCCTATTCTGCAGATCCAGGTTGGTCCTAACCTCAACTTTGCTGGAGCTGAGGACCCCCATTTCTGGTGCATCACATCTATCCAAAGCAGAGTAAAGGGCCCCACGTCTTCCACAGCTCATGACATTGGATCCAGGAATGGGCTGGGTTCTCATCCCAGGGCTTCTGGATCTTCTGTCATTAAGCTGAGACCTGCGTGTTCTGTACCTGGAACTCACTTTCCAATCTGTATTTCCAGCATTCACTGCAGGGAGCCTGCAAGCTGTGACGTTCCCAGACAAGTCAGAATAGAGCTCTCAGCCTCTGGAGAAAACAAGCATTGGTCAGCCATGGATGGCATCCTGAGGGATGTTTCGTTTCAGTATTCTGAGTTTGGAACGGTCATTTTCCATGGTGCTCCATTTCTACCTAAATATGAGTGATGTCAGATCTAAACCACTGCAAGGTCTTGCAAACTAAAATACCAAGTTTTGCTCCATTCCCCTGCATGCTTCATTACTATTGCTGCCAGGATGAGTCCTGTGAGTCTCTAGTGGAAAAGGTCTTAGCTGAATCATCTCTGCTGATGAGTGGTTTTGGTCTCTGATTTCAGTGTGATTGCTTAAGACTTTTACTGATTCAGGGCCTTAGTAATGGCGTGTGATAAATGAGAAATGAGCCACTTGCTATGCTGAGTTACTACTGCTTCACATCCCAAAGGTTTTGTTGTTATTTATCATTACAAACTCCCACAGTTGGATCTGCAGAATTCCAAGTATCTGGAAAATGTAACTATGACAGTTGTCCCAAGGGATAAGACTAAACTGGCCATATAGGCTCTTGTGGGGTCCTGCCACAGTGCTGTGTGTGTACGTGTGATTGCAGTAACGAGCTGACATCTTTTTCATGTGACTTCTGAGATGTGAAACAAGAGGAAGTAAAAAGAAAGAAAGTTAATTTGACTCCAGTGAATTTAGAAGCAAAACTGCAGCTTTTGCTCAGTATTGTAGGGCAAATTGCTGTAATGGCATTGGTCGTCTTTGGAGTTACTCCAGGTTCACACTGACAGGAGAATTTTGCCTTGGGGCAACATACCCAGAGGTTTCTCTAGAGGAAGAGTAAATATTGCCATAGCTGTTTGCAATTGAAAGCACTAGGAGAAGACATTCATGAGGAAATGAGACCATCTTCAGCTGTAGCAACAAAGATCCATGGTTACTACAGACTGATGTCAATCACTGTGAGGGTGGGATCCATGACAGCTTAGTCTCAAGGCACTGGGGGTTGGCATCGTATTGTTCTGCTGTTCTCAGCAAAGCCAGCTGCTAATTTCAGCAAGCACAACAGAACCATAACAAATCACACTTCTTTCAAATTTATCCATGAGGACAAGGGCAGCGGTCCCCTTGCTGTCTTTTCCATTGGACAGAGACCTGGGAAATGAAGCTAGCAAGCATTTGTGCAGTTAAAGGTTGACTCCTGGCAGGCTTGCGGAGAAGCTTCTCAGATCTAGGTTTCTTTCTGGGAACTGGGCCTGGCCCGCTCTGTTAATTGCAGACACGATACAACTGATTAATGCCTGTTTTCCTACTTGATTTATCATAATGTTGATATCCAGGCTGCTGTCCTGCAGAGTAAAGACAGGGGCCCCGATGTTCTTGAGCAGCTGGGATTGCATCCGGTAGGAAGAGTTCACTTAGAGGTGAAGGATTCATACCAGTTCACACACTGAGGTTCATTTTGTTTTTTATTCTGTAATGTCATGTTGCTGGAGAAGATTATTTGAAGGCTTAAGCTCCTTGTATCCATTTGATGCCTCTGACTAGCTTCTATTTTGTCTATTTAGGTAGGGGTTTTGAAATTAATCAAAAAATTATGCTTCTGAAGAGGGAGGGGTATTCTGAGGCAGATTTTAAAACCAGTTTTGAATTGACTGTTGGAGACAGGTGGAAAGCTTGAGGGTCACAGTTGGCTATGCTTTCTTTATGGCATCACACAGTCAACCATTGCTAATGGTCGTTAGCATTTCTATTCTGTCAGTGAAGTAAAGCTATTAACTTTGAAGACAGGTTTTATTATTGACTGGAATACTTTTAAAATATCAGGGCAAAAATGACTGAGATGTGTCTGAGTGGGATCTGCCAGGCTATTGTGTTTTCTAATGATTTTTCACCCTATCATAGATAGTGTCATATATAAGGAAAGGATTTATTTACGGTTTTACCCTTCCCATTTGTGAACTGAGCTAGCTACACAGGGATGTTGTTTGAAAAGATCAGCATCTGCATGGAGACCTGACCTTTGAACATCAGCCTTCACAAAAAGAGGTACTGGGGTCTCATCTCCTGTCACCCACCATGGGATGAAACAACAGATTCCTTCATTAAGTGCTTTTTTAATCACAATTACTTTTCCCTTATGACAGATTTATTTCACGTTTTTGAAATTTTTGTAGTTGGCTTAATTTTTTAGTGCTTGAAAGATGCTCTGTTCAAGGTGTTTGGTTTCCCTTGCATACAGACTATATGGATTGGGTTAGGTATATATTATTATGCTGCTTCTTTTCATCAGTAATAAAATTGTTGGAGTATGTAAAGTCAGTTGTCCTTCCTGAGGAAAAGCAGCAGCTAGCATATAAATGAAAATGCCAGGCTCCATGCCATCATGATCCCTAGTAGAATTGTGAGATTTACCAACCTGCATTTGTCTAACAATGTTTGTTACTGTTATTTTTCTAGGGTGCAAGTGCTTACATTCTAAACTATTTTCTATACATTATGTGGGCTCTATGTTTTGCTTTCCTGGCAGTCTCCCTGGTCAGAGTGTTTGCTCCCTACGCTTGTGGCTCTGGAATCCCAGAGGTAAGTTCTCTTTTTGGATTAATATCCAGATACCAAACCAAACAAAAAAATATAATGCACTGCCTTTTCCCATTCCAGAACTGCACTATGAGATAGCATAGGAGTAAAAGATTGTCTTTCCATCTCATCTGCATTCATTCCTTTGTCTGACTTGCCTTTATGGTGCCCATCTAAATTTTTTTATATTCAAATGCCACTGTGACAGGTTAATGTACATACTTCTTCATTGCCAGAGCTTGAATTAAAAATTGATGGCTCCCAGTCATGGCTTTATGGACTCCAACTTTTTGTGGCTGAGACACACACTCACTAGAAAATCGTAGAAAATTTTCCTTGGACAAAATTGCTTGGGCCAGTTACAAAATCAGGGATTTTCTAGGCTAGGCTTTAAGCAAAACCAAACTAAAATAAAGAGGTAGGGCTACAAAACTCAGGCGTCCTAAATTACTGAAGATACAAGTTGTCCATCATTTGAGATGCCTGAAAAGTGTCTGGCTGTCCGTCTTCTGCATATTGTGTCCTTGTACATAATGTCATGCTGGTGCGACAGCTTCATGGCAGCCAAAATCTCTACTTGGATTTCAGTGTTTTACATGATTTTATATTGATCTTCTATCCATATTTAAACTGTTAAAATGAGGAACCCTGTAATTCAAGCATCATAGCCACACAAATGTTTTTAAATCAGGGGAGGGTTCTGCTGAAAGTGCTGTATAACCACTGGGATAATTACTTAGGAATCTGGCAGACAGAATCAACACCCAAATTTTAGAAATATTTTTGTACATTTTTCTTAATCTGTGGGAGAAGCATCCAAATGTTTCATAGCCAATCGGGGAAAAAAAAACCCACCTTAAATAATTTCCATGTTTCAATGCAGTCACATGTGTGTGTTACATATTTGATATAACTGTGTTTTAAAAAAGTTTTCATGTTTAACTGTAAATCTAGTTTCCAAGAGAAATATCTCTCATGTGAGATGATGTTCAGCTCCAGCCTCTTTCCAGGGCTAGACTCCAAACCTAAATCCCACCCTGTGGCATCTGTGTCATGCAGGCGCATTGTGCTCTAGTCTAGCCACTCACATGCAGAATTAAGAGGAAATGTGTTAAAATAAGATCTCTTGTATTTTCTCACTTCATAATACTTGCATGCTTTTATGGCATGGCCATTCCAAAAATTTAGAACTTTTTTCCCACTCATTTTATTTGGGAAAAGTCTGTGGTTGTTTATTTGCCTTTGTTCTGCTTTGTTAAAGTTGGGTCTAGTTTAACTCTGATCTTTAAAGCCAAGGAGGTACATAAAAGTTTTGTATTTCTATTGATCTCTGTAAGACTCCTTTACCGATGCAGGGGGCCACCCGTAACAAGAGTGAAAATGTGGTCTGCTTAACCCCTGCTCTGACATTGCTGTGGGAAAGTTACCCCACCTACAATTTCTTTCTCTCCATCACTGACATTTTTCAAGCAGTCTGCATTTTCTTTTTAAACTCCGCTGGCATTTTAACTCCGTTTGCAAGTTCAGAGTGGAAGAGGTTTCTCTAGCTCTTCAACATGTTCTTCCTGCTTTCCAGATAAAAACCATCTTGAGTGGGTTCATTATTAGGGGCTACCTGGGCAAGTGGACACTTTTAATCAAAACAGTCACCTTGGTTCTGGTGGTATCTTCAGGCCTCAGCCTTGGGAAAGAGGGGCCGCTAGTCCATGTGGCCTGTTGCTGTGGAAACTTCTTCAGCAGCCTTTTCTCAAAGTACAGCAAGAATGAAGGAAAGAGGAGAGAGGTGAGTCTGGTTAAATCATCTCTAATTTCCTCGCCCAGAGACTTGGTGTTTCAAAGGACTCATGCCTTGTACCTAAATATTTGTTTTGTAGGTGCTCTCAGCTGCAGCTGCTGCAGGTGTTTCTGTTGCCTTTGGGGCTCCGATTGGAGGTGTGCTTTTTAGTCTGGAAGAGGTGAGACCTGGCAGTTCACTTACTTCAATAAATATTTTTTTTGATACCTTTTTCTAATATTCCTCTTTATTTTTTCAAATACTTACGTGTTTATTTTTGTTCTTAAGCAAAAATAGACTTTGATCGCTAGTAAGAAATAACCAGTTTTTTTAGCATACTTTGAGTTGAAGAAGAGCAATGGCTTTCTGGAGATAAATAAAATTATTTAATCTGGAAATATATCACTGTGCTGAGCTGCCTCCAGCTTTCGGCTTTCTGCTGCTTGAGCCAAGCTGCTGAGCACCTGTCTTACCATCTCTAGCCAGCAGCTTTGGATTTAGATTTATAGATTTTGTTTTTTCACTGGTTGCTGCTCCCTATCTGAAGTCTGAAAATGCTTTTTCTGATATCTTTCTGAACACGCTCTGGCTGTGGCAAAGACTGATATTCCCAGGCAAGCCAGACGTGGAGTCACAGATGAAACACACAGCTAAGGCTTACAATACATGGTATTCCAGTGAATAATTAAAGTGAACACCTTCTCTCACAAAAGTGTTTATGGTTTCCATTTGCTTCTAGGTCAGCTACTACTTTCCTCTAAAAACCCTCTGGAGGTCGTTTTTTGCTGCTCTGGTGGCTGCCTTCACACTGAGGTCCATCAATCCCTTTGGAAACAGCCGTCTGGTCCTGTTCTACGTGGAATACCACACGCCCTGGTACATGGCTGAGCTCTTCCCCTTCATCCTGCTCGGTGTCTTCGGTGGCCTCTGGGGGACCCTCTTTATCCGATGCAACATTGCTTGGTGCAGGAGGCGAAAAACCACTAGACTTGGGAAATACCCAGTCCTGGAGGTCATAGTGATAACAGCTATCACTGCCATCATCGCCTACCCCAACCCCTACACCCGGAGAAGCACCAGCGAGCTGATCTCTGAGCTCTTCAATGATTGTGGTGCCCTGGAGTCCTCACAGCTCTGTGACTATATCAATGATCCAAACATGACCCGACCGGTGGATGACATTCCTGACAGACCTGCCGGCCCTGGAGTCTACACTGCTATGTGGCAGCTCGCCTTGGCTTTGGTGTTTAAAATTGTCATCACAATATTCACTTTTGGCATGAAGGTAAATCAGGGGCAGGCGCAGGCGCAGAAGCTGTTGTGAGCACAAGGCGCAGATGTGGTCTATCTGGCAGGGCTTTTGTGCCTCTGACCTACATCCACCCATGCAGGTGTGGTTGAGATATCTGCTGGTTCACCCACCACCCAACATCTTTCTCTGCAGTCTCCCATGACAGCAGAGGGATGACCCTTGCTTTCCCACCTTCTAGTAATCTGCGGTTTTATTAAATGAAAAAAGAAATCTGAGTGGGAATTTAAGTCCACTGTTGCCAATAAGAAAATTCAAGATGATTCCCACAGGAGCTGGCTTTCAGCTGTTTCAAGGATATGGACTATTTACATTGGTGGTTGTCTTGTTGGATTAACATCTTAATGTGTCTCAAAGGTAGCTATGCTCAGGGAAGTAATTGCTTTAAATTTACTGATTTACATATTAAAAACCTCATAAAAATATAAAAGAAGCAGAAAATTCTAGTTTTGAATCTTTTTAAGCACTGTAGTTTGGAAAAAAAGAGGGAATGAGTGGGAGGACTGACGGATGTATGATTTGATTATTCTGGATCTGCAACTTTTCCCCTCTGTTCCTCCTCCTCCTCATAAATGGGTGATGAAAAGTCCAAGAACAATTTATCCAAGCTTTCAACATATATAAAGCTGTTTGTGGTGAGTTTTATATATCTGATTGCTGGAGCCCATATAAAACACATATCTGTCTGTCTACAGTTCCCATTATCTGAGCGTTTAGCATTGGATCTGACTGCAGTAGACGATGGGAAGTTTTTCTGAGTTATATGCTATATTTTATACCACACTCAAAGCTAAAGCATCTCAAGCATCCCATCTTTCTTTTGAACACTGTGCTTGAACTGAGGATACATCTTTTTAGAGGGCATTTTACCTAAAACATACTAGCAAGTTGTTGGAGTTTTGCTTTTCTTTTGTGTTTTCTCCATCTGATGACAAGAACTGCTGAATAGTAGAAGGTGGCTCAGGACCTGAGTCCTGCTCAGGACTGAGTCCTGCTGATTTCCTGAGCTGGGAGAACAAGTTGGGGTTTAATAGCACTTGGATGTTGCAGGTGTATTACATCTGGAGGAGGACTTGAAATGAGATGTCCATCACTGCAGAAACTGCTCTATGGCTGTTATGCCTGTTCATTTGGTTAAAAACTTCTGAGTGTGGTTCTTTATTTGTTCTATATTTTTAAAATTTGTTAGAGGCAATTGACAGTTTCAACTAGTCTGTAAAATAACAGACAAAATAGCTTTACGCACCAAATCTAGAAGACACAGTTCAATTGTATCATATCAGCAAAATTAAGACTATATGGTGGGGGAGATAGTGCCTGCTGTTATCAGCTGTAACGCCTCTGGGCCATGCTGAAGTTTTTACTTTAGTTGTCTAGGAAGCTCAAGGTGTATTTTCAGAAGTAAAAAGATGTAACAACCTTGACTCTCTAGACCCAACAAAACCTCCATGCAAGTCCTTATCACAAATCTAAGTTGTCTTCTCCTCAAAAAATTTTTTCTCCTACTTGCAGGTGTACTTGACATCTAAGAGGAAATTCACTTAGCCAAGGCAAAGTGAATTTTAATTGTTTCCCTTCCCCTCCCCTTTGTTTTTAATGATTTGTGACTTATCTGTATAGCAGACAAGGTAATGATTCATAGAGCTTCCTGGAAAATAAATAGCAAACTGAGATGAAGAAATATCTGCCTCTGAGCAGTCAGCCTCTTTTCTCTGAATTTTTACTCTGCATCTGACATTTAGTTTAAAATCTGATCTGATTTAGCCTGAAAGACTAGTAAGAAAACTATAAAGTACTCCCTGTGATAGAGGATGAAATCAAGATGTTATTTTCAGTTAAGCTTATTCTTAAGCCCATGACAAGAACCATCAGCAGACCCTGACATCCTGCTGAGAAAGCAATAAAGGCAAAACCAGGAGCATCTTGACTTTAAAAGCGGACTATTATTCAGAAACATCATTTATCTATCAAATTCACTGTGATGCAGCAGGTAGGATTAAAAATAGCTTAAAAAAATACATTAACAGTTTATAAAGCTATTCATATGCATGTAGACACACAAACTCAGTCATTGGAGAAACCAGACCAGAGACAACACCACTGTAGGCTGCCATAAGTCTGTGACCTTCTGATCTAGCATTTAGTAAGGAAACTGGATCCTCTTACTGCTAATAATAAATTGTTTGATCAGTAAGTTCATTACTAATAATTTTTTTTTGTCAAGGGGCTCATGTTTCTATATTTTATTCAAGATCCCTTCAGGACTTTTCATTCCCAGCATGGCTGTTGGAGCCATAGCTGGTAGGATGGTTGGGATTGGAGTAGAACAGCTGGCGTATCACCATCATGACTGGATCATCTTCAGGAACTGGTGCAGGCCTGGGGCAGACTGTGTCACGCCAGGACTTTATGCTATGGTGGGAGCGGCAGCTTGCTTGGGTACAGTATCTGCTGATCACTGCTTTGTGCATGGATGACTTTGATGTGTGGGGACCTACAAACTGTTTAAGAGGGCTTTGTGTTTGTGTTAGGTGCTATGCTGGCATTTCTGGACATGATAGATGTGATGGACTAAAGCTGCGTCAAATGGTCTCTCCAGTGATATAACAGGTAGTCAACAAAAGAGAGGCTTATAGTCACCAGTGCCCACTCCTTGTAATCCACCAACAAAAAACCAAAACAAAAAAACCCCACGGAAATTAAAAATTCAAGCTAGGCTACAGGTTTCCAATAAGGAGTGTTTTTTGCTGTTTCCCTCCCCCCACTCCCTTTTGATGTAATGAAATTCATTGTAGCTGGACTAAAGCTACTACCACGTTTAGACTGTTCGCTCTCTCAGTGCAGGGAACAAACTTTCTATGTCTTGCAAATGTTAAGTTACACAGAGGTAAAATTTCTGGGTCGTATTTTGCCAGTGTGTCACACTCTGCTCAACGGGGTTGTCTTTTGATTTTCATTTTGACCATAGGCCAATATCTGGTTATGTTAAATCAACAGGATTTATTGGATATAACAGGAATGATCTGGTAACTATTAAAGCAAAATTATTGAATAATGCCTCACATATCAAAATTCTATCCATAGATGCATCAGGAACGTTACAAGCATATCATCTGAATACATTTTTTTGCCTCATCATATATTTTCCATTCTGCAATTGAATGGTCTAGTCCCTTTAGTTATTGTCACTGATACCATCATTAGATGATGAACTAATAGTGGGGAGGTATAGCACATGATGAATGTAATTAGGTAGATTTGAAATAAAAGATTTTAAATGGAAGTATTCAGGGAAGAGCTGGAAGAGGTTCAGTTTTGGAGTATCTTGCTAGAAAAACAAAATCACTTGTGCTATCAGTTAATAGAGAAAGGAAGGGTGAGATTTGCTTGGCTAAGTTTGATGTATATAACATAGACATCAACATCTGAGCTCACTATGTTGATACCCTTCACAGTCAAAACAGAAAAATGAGATACTGGAAAGATCAGTGTCATCTGGCAATAGATGTCTAAAACAGGCAAATGAACAGATTAATTTGACCTCAAAACTGCATGTTTTTCTCTAGAGATTGTAAAGGCAATCTGGATATTGCCCCTTTGGATGTTAACACCTACAGCAGTGTAGACGCATGCAATAAATCTTACTGTCAAAAAAGAGTAGCACACTTCCTCTTGTCTATAAATGATCTTAATGCTCATAAAAGAAAGTATACACAAATCTTTGTTTCAATATTCCAGTTAGGCAGCAGTCTGGTAGCCAGCAATCACTTCCCAGATTCATAGAAGTATAGAATCATAAAATGGTTATAGTTGGAAGGGACCTTAAAGATCATCGAGTTCCAACCCCCCTGCCATGGGCAGGGACACCTCCCACTAGACCAGGTTGCTCCAAACCCCATCCAGCCTGGCCTTGAACACTTCCAGGGATGGGGCATCCACAGCTTCCCTGGGCAACCTGTTCCAGTGCCTCACCACCCTCACAGGGAAGAATTTCTCTCTAGTACTTAATCCCCTTTTAAAAGCTCCAAATCAAGGTGCAGTGATTTTAATAGTATGGTGATACATACAGCAGAATGGTCACTGCTCATTCTTAAGCCCAGGACCTGTGTTGCTTAGAGATGTAGAGTAAATATTAAATGATCCTGACTCTGGTATCAGCTTTTCAGAGTTGGAAGTTTAAGGCATTCCTCAGATGAAAGTCATAGCTGGATCATCGTGTTAAATAACCAACAATTTAATATTCCAGTATGCTGCTAGATTAAAAGCATCTTTTAATGACCTGTTTGCTGATTTCTCTCATCTAAAATGGTTCTTTATTTTGAGGCCTAAAAATCGCACAATTTATTACTTTTACCTTTTGAACGGAGGCAAAGAAATGTTACCTAATAATTCAGTGATACATACACACTTGTCTGAAGTTACATCATTATTTTTAGCTTTTAAAGTAAACTGAAGGAATAAAGCGCTTGCATATGAAATTAATACAGAAAGACT
The DNA here is from genome assembly GCA_013398155.1 of Pedionomus torquatus. Classification (NCBI taxonomy): domain Eukaryota; kingdom Metazoa; phylum Chordata; class Aves; order Charadriiformes; family Pedionomidae; genus Pedionomus; species Pedionomus torquatus. The sequence continues at coordinate 213,853 of VZRU01005516.1, read as the reverse complement.
AGATTGAAAAATACAACTATAATCCTGTCTACAGCTGCATGCCTAGATGGCCTCAAACCAAGTTGTATACAGTTCAAGCTGTCATACTGATAGCAAAAGCTAGGGCTTAAGCTGTAACATAACTCTTGCTGTGGCCTCAAACTGTCCTTATATAGGATTTTGTAACCATTGCATGCCCAAAAATAATGCTTAGCTTTCTCTTCAGCATTGATGTGACAGGTAAGCCAATGTGACAGCCAGCTCTCCCTGCTCCTACCTGCCCCAGCCACGGGGCTGATTCTTGAAGTCACTTTAGAGGGCTATTGACAGGATTCAGTTTTAGTTTCTCAAGTATCCGGTATAGCTGATTTCTTTTTTTTTTTTTTTTTTGGCATGCTTTCTGGTTTGATAGCTGTCTTTTAGCATTCATTACTTGCTTTTCAGTGTTATGATCTTTTACTTGAGCCAAGTTCACTCAATCCTTTTGATGACAATTGCAGCAGATGAAAAATCTTTCTTTAAGCAAAATAAGCCCAAAACTACTTCACCAAAGTATAAGGGCAAAGTACTCAGCTCAAATAGTCTCATGCCTTTTTGAGTGTACAGCTCAAATAATCTCATGCCTTTTTGAGTGTAAGATACAAAAAATGTAAATGAATTGCTTAGTATGTATACTTAAAGAGCACTGAAGGAAACTTGACTGCTTTCCTTGTTGGCAGGTGGTGTCACCCGAATGACGGTCTCTCTGGTGGTGATTATGTTTGAGCTAACTGGAGGCCTGGAGTACATTGTACCTCTTATGGCTGCAGCTGTCACAAGCAAGTGGGTGGCAGACGCCTTTGGGAAAGAAGGGATCTATGAAGCTCACATTCATCTGAACGGCTACCCGTTTCTGGATGTGAAGGACGAATTCACCCACCGAACCCTGGCAACAGATGTCATGAGACCAAGGCGTGGTGAAGCTCCTCTCTCTGTTCTGACACAGGACAGCATGACAGTGGAGGATGTTGAGACACTAATCAAGGACACTGACTACAATGGCTTCCCAGTTGTGGTGTCAAAAGACTCAGAGAGACTGATTGGATTTGCACAGAGACGAGAGCTGATTCTTGCAATAAGTGAGTAGAGAATATTGGTGTACGTATGCTTGATTTTGATAGGGTAGGATGTTACCAGTGTTATTCACCTTGAAGAATGGATAAATAAGACCAAACCCTAACATTTTCCCCACCTCTGGCTCTTACTAGCTACTGGGACTTGGAGCTGGAAGCTTCTCTGTTGCAACGTACCACCTGGTTGACTTTTGTGTGCTTAAATTTTGTGTGCTTAAATTTTGTGTGCTTAACTTTGTTGTCACTCACAATGGTACAATACAATTTTGCTAGAGACAACAGAAGTAAACCTGACTCTTGTGGCCAGAAGTTTTGCTAGAACCAGATGAAAAGCCACTGCAGTGTTGAGCTTTCTGTGGTATCCATGGGCTGCTGGTAGCAGCTGGGGCAGTAATAAATCTTTGTCAACCTGTAATGAAATGCAAGTCCCCATGTTTCTTTCTCTTCAACTGTATCATTTTTTTTTCTCACATGCACTGTTTTGCTATAGGAGTGGAAAGCTTTTCAGTGGAGGCTGTTGCTTAGTAAAGATGACTGAAGCATCCATGATTTTTCAAGCATCCAGTGGATAGCTGGCTGGTTGCCTGAGAGCCCGATTCAGGTCATTACAGGTTTTCACCCATCAGGTCCATTTCTGGTTGCCCTGGTGGCTAGGTGGGGATTGAAAATACAGGATGGGAAGCAAGTGTTCCACCCAGAGCTGTGGAGGTCTGCAGCCCTGGTAAATCAATCCCATGTTCCTTTCCCAGTTCTGCCAGTCCCTGGGTGTTGAGGGCCAGCAGGGCAGGCTGGCAGCTGGCTGGGCATGATTGCCTTATACTGTGCAGAGGAGTGGAATGTTTGGCATACCCAAATCTCCTTGACGTGGAACTTTTCCTCTCTGCGTGGGCCAGTTTCATCCCTCCACTTCAGGCACCTCTAAAAAGCTGTTGTCTGAGATGGAAACATCCTATATTCTTCAGAAAAGAAAATCCATAGATGGAAAATCAGGGCTATTTTAGAGGACCATTTTCCTGCCCACTTCTCATAAAGCTAAAATAAAATTGGAAGTAACAGTGCTCTTTAAGGCGTGTGTTCTTTTAATGCATGTTTATTTTTGTTTCCTGGGTGTAAAAAGACTATGAGTCATTAGATCTAAAGTTTATATTATTTAAGGACACTCAGTTGTTACCTGATTTTCCTCTTCTGAATCCGTAGCAGAGAGTCACTGCATCTATACTACATGGAGAACAAGAAAAGAAATGACAGAACGCAGTTTTCTCCCCTTAAAATGCAGTGTGAAATTTTCTTCAGGATGAAATTATTTTCTCATTTTTTCACTTCTGTGGTATAAGTTGTCCTTTTGATTACAGAAAATAGTTTATGAACTGAATTCATTTTGTATTTAAGTCACTAATTTCTCAAAACACAGGAAAGCAGAACTGCCAGTTCTACAGTTCCTCTAATTGTGCAATTGTAATTTAGCTTCCAAGGGGTGTGGGAATCTAGCATTTTCATTAAAAGCCTGCTATCACTGGTTGTTCCTTCATCCTTCCTTCAACACAAGCAAAAAAAGTCTCCATGAAGTTATAATCCTCCGTATACCAGTCTCAGTATAAGAGGATTTTAAATACACCAAGATGAAGTGCAAGGCTGTTAGCTGCAATAGCCTTTTCAAATAATTGATTTTTCTCAGAGGGCTAATCTTCCTTTGGTAGTACAAAAGATGCCTTGTATGGCCAAGCTAGGAAAGTAAATATGTGTCTGACGTTTCACCAAGTGTGTAAATGCCAAGAGCTGATACCATTTATAAAATAGTTTGTATTTTATCCTGCTTTGACTAATGAGCTTCAAATATCTTCTGCATTCCCCTATGAGAAGTAAAAAACTGTAATTAGATGTATTTAGCCTACCTTGTCTCTGGCTTTTACACTGTTTGTGCCATGTTATGGCTGTAACATGTTACACTGCCATCCTACCTTTATAACCTTTTACTTCTCCTTTGCAGGGAGGTATATCAGTGGGAAAATTTTATGGAGTGAAGATGCAGAGCTCTCACTTTAAAATCAGAAAGAAATGCTGAATCTTTTGATTTGGGTCATAAATAGCAACATACCTGAATGGGCTTTCTAGGAGATGTGTGAAAATGTCCAGCTACGCACTGATAACAAAGAAATAAATTAAAAATAAACTCAGCAAACATTTTAGAACAAAATACTTCCCTGTTAAAAAGCTGTTTCTTTGGCGTCCATGTTTTCCAGAGGAAAAGGTGTTGTTTCCTGAACAGCTCTAATTAAGAGCACTTTCCATAGGATCTGAGGTAGAACTGAGACTTAAAGTCAAAAAATTCTCTGCATAGATAAGTTTGCCTAAAATCCTCAGCTGTTAGGGATCTTTGGTGAGCCTTTTTCTCTTGGGTTGAGTATGATAGCTCTTCATACCATCCTGTGCTGACTCTGTGATAAACAGTTAATCTTTCCAGTATGGCTTGTGTCTTTGTGATTTAAATTCTGGGTTTGTTCTCACTTTTCCAAAAGACACTGTATATTATTCCAGTACAGGGCAGGCAAAACACTGGTTTTGTACCATGATAGCAACTTTTTAATAGGTAGTCCTCTTTCAGTGAAGCCCAAAGTTGCTTTGCATTTATTGCAGAAGTCCCTGCTCATCATTGCCACAGAGTGGTTAATGACTTGCAAACCTTCATCTTGGCTTGCTTTATAGTGTGTTCATGGAGCCATGCACTAAGTCTCTTCAAACTATAAAATTGCCTGCCAAGAGGTAAACATCACATGTGGTGAAGCATCTTTTATTCCCTTGTTCAGGTTCTTATCTCCTGCTCAGCCTGACAGCATCCAGAGATACTGGAAAGTTATACGTGGGAGCAGTATAAGCCCCATCTGTGCAGCACTCTAGCCAGGGAATGAGGTATTCTGAAAAGCAGAGTCAGGTCCACATTGGTATCTCTTCTTTCACTGCACTATTGTGCCCTGCAGAATGCTGCTTCAGTTTGAATTAAGTTTTATACTGCTATATGACAACACGTTGTACTACGCAGAGAGAGCTTTCAACCAAGAAGCTTCAGCTTCTTTCTCTGCCCCGATAAATTGTGCATCAACAGTGTGGTGGCTCAGGGAATATGGTGGAGAAGTAGTCTGATTCTCTCATATTACTAACTTATTTGAATGAAGGTAATAGCTGTTGAGTCCCACATCAAATACCTGTTTACACACAGCTCTCTGCCTCATGATTTATGCCTACAGAAGTTCTTTCTTACTAAGTGGAGCTCTAGGCATATTCTGAAAATACACCCAGTCATAGAATCATAGGCAAGAAGGGAACTTCAAAGGTCATCTAGTCTGACCTCCCCGCAGTCGCAGGGACACCCCCAACTAGACCAAGTTGCCCAGGGCTTCATCGAGCCTTGGTCCCTGTAGAGTGAATGGTAGTGCCCCTTTGGATCACTCAGAAGCACCTTCAGGAGAATTGTGTCCTTCCACTGGTCTTTGTTTAGCAGGGGCCGAGGTACCCCCTGGGAACAGGTATTTACATTTTAGATGGCACCTACTTTACAGCCTTATGAAGGGGAGTATCTCTCCCTGTAAAGCTCTTCTTAAATTTGACCAGCTTCAGAGGCATTGTACAAATGGCAGAATCTTGGACATAAGCCAGGTGGCCTGTATAATGTACTTTTCCCAGTGTGGAGTCAAGAGAGCAGAATGTTAATATAGGCTGTGAACTGTGAACTCCTGAATATGAAAGGCCGTTTCACATTTGGGAGAAGTAATTCACTCTATAGGTATGACAAGAGCCTTCCGAGTAGATTAATCTGTAAAACCAGACATTTTCATCCATTTGATTTGCTCTTTCTGTTAAGTTATATCTGCTTTTTTTACCCGCTGACTCCAAAAATGATCTGTTCTTCTGTTTTACTTTTGCTCCAGCTCCCCCATCCAGTGAGATTTCATGCAAAGTCCACCATTTTTCTGATGCTGCTGAATTTGATCAATAGTACTACATCATTCAAATTTCTCTAGAGAGGTGTTTGACCTTGAAGAATGAAATCATGGCTTTGGCTAATTGCTGTTGTCCAGGGTCATTGCTGCCTTGGGAACAGCAATGTGGTAACTGGAACGCTCGGGCCTATTGCTTTGGGTGCAGTTTTGGGAAGGAAATACCTAGCTGTCAAGGGTTTTTATCAAAGGGTGGGAGTTACCTTCAGTTTGATAAATGTTACCTTTTACTACAGATCATACATCAAAGAGCTATACAGGCATGTTCATACTTGAAATTAGACACATGAGTCAAAACAAGATGAGACAAAGTTAGCATCATTCCTATAAATTGCAATAGAGCTTGTAATATGTGAGGTGAGAAGGTTGAAAATCACATACTGTACTGATATTAGGTTGGAGCCAGCACTGCTCCAGTTCCAGAAATATTACAAGGCAATTATCGTTAAAGGGAGAAAAATGCAGCTGGAACACGTTGGAAACCATTACTGTCTACACATTAGAAATCACAGGAGCAGGTTTCTGCACTTTGATTGATGGCAAGGAGCTCCAAGAATATATACATCCACTTGGAGTATGTCTGATTCGCTGTACCTCTCAAGAACAGAAGCAACCTATATTAATCAAAGATAATAATTCCAGCCATTGCCCAGAATTTATACAAAAAAGAAGAAAGAGTTAAACCCTCAGGGCCAAATATGATATGCTTATTCTAGGGGGAGAGTTATCTAGCATTTGGAATTCCTTCTTGTATATTGGTTGTGCCCTGTAGTGTTGAGTATAAATGATGTAAACACTACAATGAAAACAAACCACTTAAATAGTAAGAATTCTTGTTGGAGCACACTTCAAAGTAACAAGCTTATACTGATCATGTAGAGTCCAGATGTAATGTGAAGTTCACTTCAGAGTTTCATCAAAGTATGGATGATAGCTTTTGAAATTTTGAAAGTGGTCTAATATGTACCGTTGAAAAAAAATGTATCAAACAAAAAAATGTATTTTCCTTTAAGTAGGATGCTATTTTTCCCACCCTTTTAAAATTTGGATATACGAACTCTATTTAAGGCACTGAACACAGAACCACAAAATTCACATTGCCCACCAGCGAGGTATGCTGGGCTAGAACAACACCTGCACCTCCCCCAGATGCCTGGGATGTGAGGTTCTCTTTCCCCAGCTTTGTGTTCATGAATTCATTCACTGGGCCCAGATTTCCCCTGCTCCAGTGAGAAGTCTGGGAACAAACATTCTGTTCCAAGCCAGCTGGGACTGTACACAGGCTGTTGACACCACTCCTTCAGCCATGTTATAGAAGTTTCTGTTGTGATTCTCACAATGGAGGAAATGACACATGACCATTTGAATTTGACAGAAGTTGAATTAGTGATGTTTGTGAATGCAATGAACCGCATATTTATACAGAAAAGCATCCCAATCTAGCAAAAGTATGTCTTTGTAAAAATATCTCCTACATTTGTTTTGAGGGAACGGTGTCTCGAGGAAATTAAATTTCTTCTGTAACCCCAACTTCAGGGACCTCAGTATGTTAAAGACAAAAAGCTACTACTGCCTTTGCTTTCCAAAAGAGGATAATTTTTTTGTTTGTTTGTTATCAAGCCTAACTCACCACCTACCTCAATCTTTCTGTCGTACAGAGAATGCAAGACAGCGTCAGGATGGGGTGGTGAGTAACTCCATTGTGTATTTCACTGAAGACCCCCCAGAACTGCCACCCAACAGTCCCCATCCATTGAAGCTGCGGCGTATTCTCAACCTGAGCCCTTTCACTGTCACCGATCACACGCCAATGGAGACGGTGGTAGATATTTTCCGGAAACTCGGACTCCGGCAGTGTCTTGTGACTCGCAGCGGGTGAGTAGATGTTGAGTCAAGCACACTTAGAGAATCTCAGGAGATTTTTCTTCACCATTAACCACCCCCGCCGTTTGTCCTGTTTAAAGCCAAATATAGGCACTAACTAATTAATCAGCACATTTGATACAGTCAAGTGAATATTTTTATTTGAAGAAGAAGGGAAGCCTGCCCAGTGTCTCTCCAGGGCAGCAAAAGAAGTCAGACAGAAACAAAATAGCCCTTGCCGAGTGTTTAATTCTCTTCTCCCAAATCCTTCATGTATTGTCATTTAGATAAGATAAAGACAAAACCAAAATAAACTGACTCCCACTATAGTTCAGTTTTCAACTGAGGCAGATCTGGCAGGTAGTATTGTTTGCAAAGAATGTGCTTGTTTCTTGACATCCAGCTAGATTAGATGCTTGTGAAGATTGTGCTAAAGATGTCAGTGTTGGAAAATTAATTTGTTCAGCTTTCTTTAATGGAAAATGGAAAGGCATATAAAACAGAAGTCCACAAAATAACAGCTGAAGTGTGGGCAAACGTGAAATTAGAAGACTAAAAAGCTGCACGGTGTGCACTAGAAATAAAATCCCTTAATTCCAATAAGATTGAAGTTATTTTGAGATCATTGCTTATCCTAGAATATGGCAGTAAGAAGAAAAACAGGATAGCAAAACCATTTTCAAATGCAGAAGACTGAAGTTTAGCTTTCTGCAAAAAACATTTTTGTTATTAAAAAATATTGTGTATCAGCTGTTACTATCAATGCAGTGTCCTTGGCGTTAAGAAAATAAGAACCGCTATCAGGACACAAGTTTAGGTCCTGGTATTAAGTGCCTGGATTTGGCAATGTTGATCTTGAATTCTAACACTTACATGAAATGAAAGGTGGAAAAGCTATAGCAATGAGATAGTTTCAAAATTCGATGTCTCATAGCCTTGAAGGACTGGAAATAAAAGTCCAGTAAATATAAATATAAAAATACTGGAGATATAATTAATTTAGATTCATATAAATGAGAAATTATCCCTTAAAGTTGAAAGAATTGTGTTGTCTAACAGTGAGAGTTTCAGAAAGTCTGTGTTTTAGCTTAGTCTGTGTATTACTAAATCCCATGCCCTAGCTCAGGGCTCTGCTACCTGGTTTTGTGCTGTTCATTCTCTGCAGCCTGAGCCTAAGGAAACCCATTACTTTGTTGTACTAACTGTCAGCAGTTGTACCTCCTCACTCAGTCATGTTCCCAATAATAAGAGATAACAATGCAAGATATTTAACTTGATGATCATGGCTGCAGCCCTAAAAATACATGACATGAGAATGCTTTTTATGAAAGATAATAACTGAGGAACGGATGGGATGGACAGTGTTATATGGAAGCACTCACAAAATGTCCCTGATGCTGAACTGGGGAAAAAATCGCATGATATATGGGATGGTTGTTGACCTTTCCTTTCTTTTTCTCCTCTAGGAGGCTGCTGGGTATCATAACTAAAAAAGATGTATTAAGACATATGGCTCAAATGGCAAACCAGGACCCTGAATCTATTATGTTTAACTAAGCTCGTAAAGGAAGAAGAAATTAAACCCAAAGGAATCCCTTCTAGATTAACACAAAGGCTACATTCAGTGTTTCATTTTGCTTAAAGAGAAAATGCGGTGTGGATGAGGAATGGCCCAATATGCCTCTGACAGAGGGAGTGGATGCAGGATGGCACTTATTTAATGAAGAAGGCAGTTTAGAAGCTCTGAGCAGCTGCAGGCATCGAGCTGTGTTCCCTTAATGAGATTCCCAACAGCTCAGTTGCGGGATTGGTGGGTGCAAGTGATGTGGTGCTTAAAGACAAAGAGCCAGGAGCACCAGTGGGATGCATCAACATTCACAGCAACTCATGAGGCAGGTATGAAGACTAGCAGACACTTTTTATGTATAAGCTGTTACCAGATATAAACATTTGTGTTCCAAACTAGAGTGTGTCTGAGTAACTTTTCACTTGGTTTTGTTACTGGAATCATGGCTATTTATTGGCTATTGAATCATACCTTTTTCACGAGGGAAAATATTGTCCTATTTTAAAATGAAAAAATTTGTCATCTTCATTTATTTTTGTAAAAATTATGTGAATCAGGACTGAAGTTAAAGGAGCAAGAACACACCTCAACTCCCTTTGAAACATAGTGTCCCCTGCTCCCTGCTTTGGTCCTTTGAATTTTATACAGTTTAGCTTTTCTGTCAATCAGCTTCCCTTTATTAATGTTGAAATGTGACTTATTTGTAAAGACTTATTATTTCTCTATGCAATTTTGCATACAGGTACTGTAACATTTAGTATTATGTGGTATAGTGACAACAGGCAAAAACATAGAAGGTCATGGAGGATTTTTCAATGGAACTAAAGGAAGACTGGTATCCAGCTCTCATAGATGTTAGGAACAGGAGACTGAAACCCCCACCTGTCTCTCCTTGTGTATGTCATCATTTTTCATGATCTAATGAAGTCCTGCATCGATTCCTGATTCTCCACTTAGTTCCTTTTGGTCATTGTTATATCTTGGCATTTGTCTGCATCTGCCAAGAGATTGTTGAAGTTAACGGTCACAGACATTTATTCTGTATCAGATCTACTCTTTATGCATCTGCCAGTCATAGGACTGTGGAATTCATCCCTACAATAGCGTGGCTGGATAAGATCAAAGGAACTGAGAATGCAAACAGCAATAACAAAACTTTAATTATTGATCTGTTTGCAGCAAGTACAGAAGGTTTAGCAGCCCCTGGTAGGGACCTCCAAGCCGCTCAGGTAAAAATGCTAAATTTTCCTAAACCCTTGTTCTGATCCTGTGTAAGATGCACAGACTAGACGTTTTCTGTGTCAGTATATTAGCACTTTAGTCAATACTGCTATCGGCAACAGAAGACCAAATTTTACTCTCAGTAACACATAATCCACACTGCCCAGTGTTCATTTTATAAGTATAAGCATAAAGATTGGAGAGAGGTTGCACCCTAATTTGGATGCCCTGAATCCCCTTCTGACCTTCTGAGAGTCTGGACCCTTCATTTAGGCATCTAAGACCTCTGGTATTTTTGTTCGAATTCATACAGAAGCCAATAGCTCAAGTCCATTGCGTCCAGACGGTCTTCCTGGGCAGAGATTTTGGGAGTCCTTTCATGCCAGAACAGCCTGTTGCTCCAGACAAGAGCAAGACTGTTGATCCAACTTGCAGGCAATATGCATGATCACCGTGTCCCTGAACTGAGACAACTAGCCAGGTGCACCATCAGTTAGATGCCCAAAGTTACATGTCACAAATTCCTCCTCTTATCTCCGGTGACCCTGCTTCCTTCTGGCACATATCCCACTGCATTCATACAAAGTACGGCCCAAATTGTTTAAGTAAAAGAAACGGAAGCAAAGGGATAATGTTAATCTGCTAAGTACTCCATTTAACAATAGTGTTTGCAACACACTGACATAAATATATGCAGCTTTGGCCAAAGCCCATAAATATTTCAGTGTATACTTTTTGTTAACTGAACATCTGCAGTACAATGTATTATTAAAGGCATATTGTTAAAACTATGTAGACTATAGAACTGAGCAACTATTTCCTTCTCAAAATAGGAAATACAACATAATATTGTTGTTTCTTCTGTTTTTCTGTGAACCTATCGTCAGCCAAATTCATAAAAAACCAGCCAAGTCAACAGCCAAGCTCATAAACCTTGGCTTCCCTCATTTGAACAGAGATTATGGAATAAAATCAGTTCATTCCCAGAACTAAACCCAAAAGGGGCTTAGTACCAATTTCAGTTCCTACCCAAAACTAGAATCTAAGGGATTTGGACTAAGATAAATAGTCAGTCTTGTTCTGAGAATAAAACTGAAGGACTGTGTTCTACTCTTCACTTTATAGCATGTTAATACATATGTTTGATGAACACTTTCTCCATTTTTCTTTGTGTTCATATAGGAAGCAAGTGTGCATATTCTCCCCACTTGAACACTAAAATACTGCTTTTGCTCGTAAGCCAAGAGAAATAAGTTGAAAAGTGAACTTATCTGCTATTTGAAATCAAACTCAATGTTTTGTGTGTCAGGGAAAAGGAGAGATCTAAAGCCTTTGCTGTTAGCCATAGAAATTTCAGTCCATGCTGCATTAGCCATGTAGTCCATGGCAGAGCTAATTCTGAAGAGCATTGCTAGAACTGAGGGATATTAATATTTGCTCACTGGAACCAGGATAGTATATCAACACTGAAAAAAATTGTTATTTTCTGAGAAAAAGACAAGGAGTCACCTAACTAAGGTTAAACTGGCTATGAATACAAACTCACTTGGGTATTGTCTTGGTTTACCAGCTCATGGCTATGCATAGGCATATACTTTTGTGGCTAAGTCCCATTAATACCCAGAGGCCCGATCTACTAAAACCAATAGTCAGGCCTGTGATAGCTTGTCACGTCATCTTATTAGACTGTGTATGAAGAGGCCTCAGTACTTAAGAACAGGATCCATAAAACCAGCATGTTTGTTAGAAACAACAGATGGTGTTGAGATTTATGGACTTACTGCGGGTGCAGTTTGACCCTGAGAGTACCCCCAAGCAGAAGGCAGGACAATGGGGTCCAGCTTTTTTTCTATCAGAGCTTTGGATGTGTAACTGTGTGTGGGTGGTTAGACTGCTACTCCAGTGTCTGTTCAAAATACACGGAACCCCCTTGGAGCAGTCACTGATATCTAGCTCTCCAGAAATGGCATAGCAATAGCTAACTTCAGCTGTTTGGCATTATCAAGACTGAGGTGATGGTAGAACAACAAAATGGGTTTTGAAACTGGACAGACTTTGTTAATTAGAAAAATTAGCACTTCAGATGCTTCCAAAGACAGTAATTGGTTGTAAGTCTTTCTCTTGAACTTCCTCCAGGCTACAGTCTTCATTGCTCTTTTAGCTTGAGTGGGTGAATGGAGAACACTCTTAATATAAATTAAAAACATGCTTTTCTCAAAAAGTGCAGTTCTGATGTAATGATTTAATGTATTTCCCCATAGCGGGTCCATTATCAGTCACTGTTTTCCATCTGTATTCCCAAATATATCTCAGAAGTTATTGAATAGAATCCAAGAGGCATAGATCTCAGCCTTAAGTATTCATTTGAATTTTTAGAGATCAAGATAGTCATGTAGCCTGATCAATCTGAGATATGTAAGTACTTTAGTATAGTGCTTACTTTATGCAACCTCTGTTCAATCCTCATGTTCAAACAGTTGGACTTTGAAGATGTCAAACTAAAAGAGAACAAAAGTCTTTAGATGATGCACATTCGGTATCGTACCTTTGTTTTGCATGAAATGTGTTCAGTTACGTTCAGCTTCTGATGTGTACTTGAAGCAATCTGTACCAGACAGTTTATTATTAAAGTACAGAACATTAGCCAGCAGACCCTTTGGCTGTCACAGTGATACTAATTATTAATTTTTATGCTTTGAGGATGCAGAAAAAGAATGTTTAAGAATTACAAGAGATCCACTGGTTCTTTGTTGGAATGACACTATAATTATGAATATTGTTTTGCTTTGTTTGTTTTTTTTAAATTGTAGAAAATGGTACATATGTTGCACCTTATCAAAAATGATGTTTGGACTCTATTTTTTAAATAAAACTGACTGAAAGTTCTGGAAACTTTTCTTGAACATCTTATTAATTGGAGAAGTATTTAACTTAGTGTCTCTTTATGATTTTGGTATTTCTTTTTCCCACCTACAGGGATAACTTGAGCCTGAGGAATGATTTAGGATATCTAATTCAGTTATGGGTTAGCTAATATTAAGTAGGGAGTAAAGTTCTTGCAGTGGACTTCAAAGAATCAGCCTTGACTGTCTGCTGTTTTACTTTTAGAGAAATGTTTTTTACTTCAGCATCATAAATCCTTTATTAAAGAAATCTAAAGAGAGAAGGATAAGGAATTCTCCTAGCAGGTTTTTCTGTTTACAATAGTCATGAAGCTTCTTTAAAGCTAGATGTGGCAAAGCCCTCGTGATTTCAGTTTTTTCTTTTTTTTTTTTTTTTTTTTTTTTTTTTTTTTTT
>VZRU01005516.1:175885-193952 GCA_013398155.1 Pedionomus torquatus | reverse complement strand
TTCCCTTTTCTTTTCCTTTTTCATTTCCTTTTCCTTTCCCTTTTCCCTTTTCTTTTCCTTTTTCTTTTCCTTTTCCTTTCCCTTTCCCTTTCCCTTTTCCTTTTCCTTTTCCTTTTCCTTTTCCTTTTCCTTTTCCTTTTCCTTTTCCTTTTCCTTTTCCTTTTCCTTTTCCTTTTTATTTCCCTTTTTATTTCCCTTTTTCTTTCCCTTTTTCTTTTCCTTTTTCTTTTCCTTTTTCTTTCCCTTTTTCTTTCCCTTTTTCTTTTCCTTTTTCTTTTCCTTTTTCTTTCCCTTTTTCTTTCCCTTTTTCTTTCCCTTTTTCTTTTCCTTTTTCTTTTTCAGTCTTGATGCACTGATATTCTGGAGGGAGGAAGCAGGAAAGAAGGAAACCTTTTTCTTTGTTCGGACTATTTGGCAGGGCTAAAGCACAACTGTCTGCTTTGGCTTCTTAAACCACATATCACATCTGTAAAAACATAGTGGCAAAAAGAGGAAAAAATAATCTGCAATGCTTTCCCGGTGATTTCCGTGAGGCTTTCATGTAACCAATACTTTTTCATTAATTATGCATTTGGGTCACAGGAAGAGTTGGAAGAAGGAATTCGTTTGCCATTTCAAAGTTGCTGTCAGGAAGAAAATATAGCCAAGCTGATGGAGCTAGAAGAAATGCAGTTTTGTTCTTCTGTCCTGATATTTTTCTTCTCTGCTTTCTTTACCGTTGTTCCTATTTGCATAAGCATTTCCCCTGGCATAACAAGGTCTGTGTAGGGAATGCACAGAGGCCCTTAGAGCATGGAAACCTCTTATTTTGCAATGGCAATTGTAAAACATACATAAACACTATTAGAGAATTAAGTAAAAGGCCTTCCCTCTAAGGCATTTGGTCAGATCTAGAAAACAGCACTGGCTCCTTGGAGGGCAGCATTACCATATGTAACCTTTAGGCTTCCGTGCAATTTACAACCCCAAGTTAGGTACTTAAATACCCTTTTAAAAGTATAATGAGAACTAAATGCTAAGGACTGTGTTTCACTGTAGCCAGCACACAGAACAGCCCAAAGCTGATGTCAGCTACTGAAAAATACCAGAGAAGACCTTAAAACCTCACCTATTCCCTGTACTGGAGATCACAGGAGACTCCTGTCCTTCTGGATCATAGTCTGAGCAAAGTCTCTCAGCACTTGCTCACTTTTTTTTTTTTTTTTTTTTTTTTTTTTGTGAAAAAAGCATACCTAAGAACTTGCAGAAATGCTTCTGGTTCTGTGGCCCACATCTTACACGTGCTCAAAGCATTGAGCAGGAAGTGGAAAATGAGTACTCAGGTATTTCTGTCCCCATACTCCTTATCATGAGGCTGACAACACCCCCCATCCCAGTACTCCCCTAAGCAAAGTTAATATGGGAAAGTCAGGAGGGAGAAGAGAGATATTAGTGCTGTTGGTAGAAGGAAGCTCTGCAGTCCTGCCCCTTTTCCCAGCTCTGCTTGTGTATCTTACTTACCTTGCTTAAATGTAGCATTTATCATCAGCCTTGGGAAAACGGATGCAACTGAAGTCTTCCATCTCTGAAGTAAACACTGTGGCAATTAAGCTAGAGTTTTTCTTTGCATACTGTGGCCCAGCATCAGGCATTCCTATAGCCCAGCTTCAGCAAGGAAGGCGAAGGCTGCTTTTCTGTTTGCTCTTTCTTAGCCTGGAAGGTCAGGGCAGTTCCTTGAGAAATGAGGCTGTGGCTGTTGATAGCTCCAGCCTGAGCTGTCTTACAGCCAGGTGCTGCTCTGTTGGTGCATCACTTGATCTTTGGGTCATGTACCTGCAAGCGAGCAGATTGTGACATTCAGCAATGCCAGAGCACCAGCTCAGGCTGGAGAGAGGTGAGATTTGTGAGCCCTGAAAAGCAGCAGGTGGGTGCCAAGAGCGTGACTTGGCTAAGACAGACCAAGTTCTCCCAAGTGCTGGAGGATGTCTCCAAAAGCTTAGGGAGTCATGGCAAAGCACAGCACATTTCTTTAAAGATCTCGAGCTGACTCTGAAGAATATGGATCCAGAACAGGAGGCAACACAACTTATTGCTTGGGCTAGTCAGCCTGCGGGCTCATAACTTGCAACATGCCTCCTAGGAAGGAAGGGTGGAGAAAAAGTTACCAGAACTAGAGCTAGAATACCCTGGGACTAGGGCTAGTCTTGACATAACATGGATCACCCTTTATCAGCTTGTTTGGATCAATGTGGCTTGGCTGTGAGTACATTGATTCCCACTGACCCTGAGGAATCTCTTAGAAGGGATGGAGATGCTGGGAAACCTCATTTGAAGTTGTCAGGGACCAAAGCTGCTTATTGCAAACAGGCACCTTTACAGGCCTGGACAGAAGTATCTCTCTGATAAGAGTGAAATACAGAGTATACCTCCTTAAATCCAGGGCAATTTTTATTCATTTGGTTTCATTTTGGAGGAGAAAGAGCTAAGAACTACTTCAAAGGTTAAATTTAGCATGTTTGTACTATATATATGAAAACATTTATGATATTTAAATTGATTCTTAAAATAGTCTCCCTAGTATGCAGAAACTCCTAACTGGCTTAAAAGAAAAAAATGTTAAATTCTGTGGTAATTAAGGTTACACAGGCAGAAGTTAGCTGCTTGCTTAGGTTTATGAAATAAATCTGTCCTGTTAGATGGGGCATGTGGAGGCAGGGCTCTTTTGTGCCTTCCTCTCGCAGGTGTCCTGCTTTCCACAAATGTTAAATATGTATTTCACAGAATGAGAGTGACTTTCTGGAACAACCTCTAGGACTTTCACCTAAGGCCTGTGTTTCTGTTGTTCCCTAGCTTTCTCTAGTAAATCATTAATTATGTAGTTGATGTTGACCAGCAAGAACTGAAGAAATTAAAGTTCTGTCTGATATCATCTGCTAGTCCTGGTATTCTCCCGAGAATGACTCCTAAATCACTGGGCTGCTGACTAGCATTAAAAAGCGAAAATGGCATTTCCGAGAGTAAAAGTATTCATTTCCTTTGCTTTCTTGCAAATACAATGAAGTGGATCACGTTGAATGAAAGAAAAAATCTTTTTGTGACATTTTTGTGAGGAAAAAGCAGTCAAAAATATTGCTGTCTCCCCCCACCCAAGAATTTAGTTTTATTGCTTAGGCAAAAACATTACTCATTTCTACAGCCCCTCTTAACCCCTTGCGGGCACTTAAACTCAAATCTTACAGTTTCTTCCAAGGCTGCATCTTAGTAAATTGAGGGAATAAAATCTGGTTCTTTGTTAAAGTACTAAACCAACCTTTTATTTTGTGGCACATAAGATTTGCAGCCTGTTTATGAAAGATAAGAAAAATCAGACTTTGAAATTCCCACTGACAAATTTTGCAGCAATGCAAGTATTAGCTTTGCTCTTGTAATCAGTTCCTGGTGTGAATAGTTCTGGTCTACTTTGCTCTATACCCTGCTTACTTTCTGTTTTCCAGAACAGCAACAAATTACCTTTCAACCTAGAACTGTATTTTTTTCTATTTTTGTACAATAGTATATATTAAGGTGTGTTGAGTGCTTTTAAGCCACAGATTGGCAGGTGCTATATAAATATTTATCTTTGTTATGATTGCTTAAAGCAGAAGGCTCAGAGGTAATCAAAAGAAAAAAAATTAAGGAACCAAACCTTCTGCCCTTGGTTTTCACATCTATTTCATAATCAATTCAGCGAAAGAAATCCCTCACAGAAAGCAAACATTCAAAGTGCCTTGCAGCACAAAACAAAGATAATTTTAATGCAAGTTAAATTCCTAGATTTACGGTCACAGTTGATTCAGTTTTGAAATAACCTGCAAAACATTTATCCCAGACAAATGTAACTAAATAGTTTTATAACTAACAAAACCCTTTATATACTCTTCTTTGTTATCAGTCTGGATTTTTTTTTTGCTTTCATTGAAGCGGAGTGTATCCAGACTATTCCAGCTAGTGAGGTGGTGGAAACTGGAAGGAAGTCTTTCTTTTGGGAAAAAGACTATGTGGAACTAAGCAGAATGTGTGTGTGCTGGACCATTCCTATGTTATTCTTCCAGGGTCTCTAAGGATTACTTTAAAAACCCCAAACTTTCAGAGAGACTAGGTGCCTTATATTATAAGCTTGGGTGTTCCTTCCTGACCAAGTTGTTTTTCCCATTAGAGTTTTGTCCCATTCTCCATTTGAGGTTTGTTTCCTGTTCCTTTTCATTTCACCTTAACTTTTCACTCAGTGACATCCAAATAGAAAGAGACAGTCATCACCACCATGGTTTTCACTCTAAAACTGAACTTCCTGGCTTTTATGGCTTATAATCAATCCCATAATATCCTGTGACTTCTATGTATGAGTGGCAAGAAGTAAAAGGGAGTTTGTTTTGCCTGTATGCAGACAGGCCAACTTTCACACATTAGGAGCAGCAACTAATCACCCACAACATTTCCTAAAGTTTATGGTGCTGGCAGACAGCTGTTTTCATTCTGATATGATGGTTTCTTTGCAGACTCCTGCTGCCAGCAGTGCCTCAACCACTTTACTAGCGCTCCATGCACCGGACATCCTGAGCTACCGCCTTTAAAACTGCTTTCTACTTTATACACAGAAAAGCAAAATAGACTGCCAACAAATACTAAGGAGACAGATATCTCGTTAGTATAGCCATCTGCTATACCAAAGGGAAATTTCAGTTACCAACACCTAAAATGAAAAGAAGAAAGTGATAACATGTAGGCATACATCCCAAGACCCCCAATAAAAGCTTTCAGCTTTACTTTTGGGTTAGATAATTTTTCTTTCTTCCCTTTTTAAATCTTGCCCCTTGAAGGGGTAAGAACTCTACTGTTTATGATACAGGAGTTTTAGAAGTTTCCTATATTGTCTTAGAGTTAACCATTGTTACTCTAAATACATGTATCCCACATATGATATAAATGTATGGAAGACTGGATCTTGCCTAAGTAATCATTGATAACAATACTTAACAGCTCTTTAATATTTGACTTGATTAATGTGGAGCTTAAGAGACTGGAGACTCATTTCAGCTCTGCAATGCTACACAACTGGCTACACAGCTTTGTCTGTAATGTCTTAGCTGCAAACTTGTTTCAATGCTTCCTGTCTTCAAAGACTTCAAAAGCGTGTTCTTGAAGCTGAGAATATACCCTACTGCCAACCAATAGTTCAAGTAGCTGTCTTTAAACAGAGCGAAGTGTTGGAAGACCGGCATCTTCACAAACACTGGTGTAAGGCAACCAGAAATGGTCCCTTTAACCAGTTCAGCTCAATGACTGGCAGCCTGAAGATAAAGTCTTCTAGGAATAAAACATGGGAAAGCCTGAACAAATTCTGCAGAACTGTGAACCACCAATTGTTAAATACAGGAAAAGCAACGAGTGTATTGGGGGAAGGGGAAGAGTTCTCTTTAATCCATCCCTTAAACAAATATTTATGATCTCTGAGTAACAAGGTATCGAAACCTGAACATTTGAAGTATATTCACTTGTTTTTGCTCTCACTGATACAGACATACTTGTAACTATGCTTATTTTCTCAGTACACTCATGATGTTTTTAACTTGCGTGTAATTATTACTTCTATGATTATAGGAGCCCAGTCACAGACCAGAAGGCTACTGTGCTAGATGTAGAAGGCATGCAAAAAAATGTCACTAACCCCAAAGATTATAGGAAATCCGCTCATTAACTTCAGTGTTGTTTTTTCAGTTGTTTTTGTCTGCTTCTAATACAACTGCTACACACAAAGACAGTAGCAAGCACAATTTACTGAAAATAAACACAAAGACCAGATCTTAAACATGGCTTGATTTGCCAAAGAAGCTAAATCTCTATACTGTTCTGGCAGCATAATGTGAGTTACACTCTAAAATCAATTGAAAAGCTTTAAGTATTTTGTTAGAAACCTTACCAACACAGGTTCGGTAAGTAAGGGGTGAAAGCATTAGTTTATTTGTCTTTCATGTGAGCAATTGTGCTTATATGAAAAAAAAAAGAAGAAAAAACAAGCAAGTCACTAATACAGGTATTAGGAAAGTGGTGTCTCTGTTATGCAAGAGCTCAAACTTGTCAGTTGTAATGGCCCTATCTTGTGTTATATCTGAGGCATGTGGATTTAAAGAAGCTGAAATAAATGCATAAATAATGCTTCTTTTTGAAAGTATCTATTGTACAAAAGAAAACATTATCCCAAAATACACCAAAGAGCACTTTTCTCAAGCAGCAAAGAGCTGCTTGACTCTCACAGAGATGCTGGGAAGGATTGTCAGATCCTACTTAACTAGATGTCAAGAGATATCCCCTCTCCAGGTGACTTCTGTGACTCAAAGGCACTGCCATAGTTTCTGCCATCCTCCTTTCCATGACAAAGGTGGAGATATTGTGACAGGACAATATCCTGACAACCACCTCAGCCAGAGAACAGCCTTCAATCTCAACAACATCTATTACATTATAAACATAGAATGCTTTGGGTTGGAGGCACCTTAAAGATCATCGAGTTCCAACCCCCCTGCCATGGGCAGGGGCACCTCCCACTGGATCAAGTTGCTCAAAGCCCCATCCAGCCTGTCCTGGAACACCTCCAGTGATGGGGCATCCACAGCGTCTCTGGGGCAACATGTTCTACTGTCTCACCACCCTCACAGTGAAGAATTTCTTCCTAATATCTAATCTAAATTTCTGTTCTTTCAGGTTTAAACCATTACTCCCTGTAACTGTTATTGTGAGAATGGGTTTGATAATCAGGTAGGAGGGAGGAAAGTATATTATAACTATGTTTTAGCTGCTCATTGCAGGGTACAGGACAGTCACACTTGTAGCGTGTATTTATTTTGTAGCAAGGCTGCTAAATACAGATGTGCACTGGAAACTGATTTGATATCAGCTAGATCTCTGTTAAATGCATTCATATTAGGAATGGTGCTCAGTGGCTTGTTTTAGGACTCAGGCCACACTAGGCAGAGCATGGCTCCAGCCCTCTGTGAGCCACAACCCCTCCAGTGAGTCCAGCAGAGCCCTGCTGAGCAGGATCCATCCCTAAACTCCTCCTGCCCTTCACTTCCAACCAGTGCGCAGACTTCCCCAGCCCTGAGCAACAAAACACCTCTAATGGTGCTCCTTCCCAAACCTCATAGGTCCCCTGCTGTGGAACTGTCTGCCTGAGGAAGGTCACTGTGGCCAGTACCCTGGCAGTGGAAACATGGGCTCAGAATTAAAGGCAAGAAGCAGCCACAGCTGAAACCCCTCTTATGGAGGCTGTGTAACAGCATGTCCCATCCATCAGCACAAAGCAGGACAGGTAACCCTTGAGAGGCAAGTATTTGTGCCTTTCATATCGGTCAGTCAACCTGCGCTCCTGGGACTCTCTTGCAATCAAAACCACCATGAGCCTCTTCTCTGAACTATCCACTGGATGTATGTGCCATTTCTGCACTGGCTACCATCTGGGAGCAAGCATCCCTTCTCGGGAAAAATAAAGGCTTTAAATGCCTTAAGTTGAAGGCGTGAGCAACTCCCTCCTCTGCTCCACCTCTTCAGTGGGCTGGCAATTGATGGGGATGCACGCAGGTGAGAGGAGAACAAAGGAAAGCACCTCTATTTCTGGAGGAAGAAAAATAATGTTCTATTTTTCTTTTAAAGTACGCAGGATTACTGATTCATTTATTCATAGTACTTGGTTTTTAATCTGTCAGGGAATAATGACCCATTATTTTATACTTATGGGAAATGACACTTTCTAGTACCTGGTATTTGCAGCTGTCAAATTATATATGTCAGCATCTGTCACTCTGCAGTGGTGCTTAACGAATGAGTTTTGCATATCCCAACGAGCTTCAACTAGCACAGAGAAAAATATTAACACCTTTTCTGGCAACTGCAGGGGGTGACTGCTTTTTTGATGTATTCACCTCTGCTGCATGCAGCCCTACCACATACAGCCTGGACTGCAGAGTCTCAATGGTTGTAACAGGCCCAATGAAATACAGTAACATACAGATTTCTGCCCCAAAAACTGCAGAATGGGATATCTTCATTTCTTAATTTAAATGCCTTAATGAAAATTGAAAAACAACAGCATTAAAATGAAAGTATGAAATCTCTAACAGCATGAGCCCAAAACAACAATTTAAAACTTTTAGGTCTTTGCCCAGTTAGTTTGGAGTAAAGACTCGCCTCTGTGGTCCTTAGGACTTCAGTGAGGCTGTCTTGTCCAACTTACCCCCTAAACTTTCCAGAGGAAAAAGAAATGATTCACTCATCACATCACAAAGACAAGGGGGAAAGTAGGAGACAATCACATATTTACATGTTTAATTTTGCTACCTTAAGAAATGAGGAAGTTATTCAATTGTCACAAAGAAATCACCAAAATCCTATCAAGTAGATTATTCCCAGATAAGTGTGGCAATGCAATGTCTGCAACATCAAATGTCTCTACAGACTTCTTTGTATCCCTAACTCTAACACTTTCAAGGATATTATGTCCAACTTACGGCTGATCCATAAAGAAGAGTCAAGACCCTACATTGAAAAATATTCCTTATACAAGCTCGCGGAAAGAACCTTTTATTTTTTTTTTGGTAACAAATTCTTTATCTTTTCCTACATTGTAAAGAGGTATCTGTTTAATAATAAATTACCTGCTGAAAAAATACAATTTACCCAGACATTAACAATGCCAAGTACAAAAGCACATCATTAGCACACAGGAACAACTTTGCTTATAAGGCTCTTTGCATCACTGTGATTTACGTAGAGCAAAAAGGGCAGAAGCCAGACAAGTCAAACAGCAAGGAATAGGTGATACTGCTCCAGGGAGGAAGTATATTATTTCCCCACTCAAAGGCACATTACTGGTTTTTGTTTTTCCTTTTTTTTTTTTTTTTTTAATATAAGAAAGGTTCCCATGACGGCTCATACTCTTCCCTAATGAGCTTTCCAGGACTGGCAGGGCTTCTGGGCTGTTCACGCAATACGTGATCAGGACCCTGGAACTCTCTTGGAGACACAAATCCATTCTCAGGCTAGAAACTTTGAAAGAGTCAACATATGGGATTTTGGTCTTGGCCCTTTGTTGTAGGATGGGCCATAACCTGACCCCTTAATTTTAGGGAGGATATTTAAACAGCTGTGTTTTTCAGTATTGGGTTCTGTGTGTTCTAACACGGTGTGCTAACTTTTCAAACTGGAAATTCATTGGGAGAGAAGTGTTATTTCCTCAAATGAGCTATGCAGAGGAAACTTCACATGGAACTTCTATGACCTGACTGCTCCTCCTCACAGCAGATGTAAAAATAAAGTATTTCAGAATCTGACTCTCTATATTTTACAAAGGATCCTGTTTGCTGGGATCCCCTGCCTCTGATGCGTGGCAGTTGCCAAATCCCTGTACATTTTAGGTTTTTAACAACTGTGTGAGCATATGTGTTTTTCATTGCTCAATGAGAAGTTAGTGAGAAAGATCTGCCAGATGCCTATTTCCACATTATTTTCTGCTTAGATCTACTTTTCTACAGTTCAGATAGGCACCACAAAGAAAGACAAGTTACAAATTTTTGCTTGCACTGAACAGAAGTTGGTATCAGCACAGCTGAACCCTGGAGATTACATGAAGCTTTCTGCGCATGAAACTGGTGGATGCCACCTATGGGCAATACGAACCTGTACACTACAGACCCTATGGACAGACAGCTGGGAGCTGAAAGATGAGGGCAGTGAGACTCATCATCCTACATAAAGGCCTAGAAACTAAAGCTGACTCCTAGGACACACTTACTCATACGCACAGGTCTCTGTATTGTTACACAATACATTTAATCACAGAAATATTTTCAGTTGTTTGCTCGATCATACCATTTTAATAACTGAGCAGAAAATGAGCCCAAATACCTTTCTTTCCCCATAGTATTACGTATGAAACAATATATGTCAATGAGCTAATGGCCAAAGTGGAAGCCAAGCTGAAAATATAGTAATACTACAAAGGAAAAGAAATCGGTGATGTCATGAGTTCACCCACCACTGCTGTTAAAAAGGAAAAATGATCTTCTGAAATTCTCCTTCTGCCTTTTCTCTGGCCAAAATTGATTATCAGATTCAAACTGAATACATGATATTAATTTATTCCCCAAAAGCCAAGTTTTCAGCAAAATTGCTATTCATGAATGATACTTCCTACTCTACTTAAAGCTTCCTAGAATTAAGTCTCATACACCCTAATAGCAGAGATTCCAGTTATTTGGTTTGGAGGTTCAGTTACAAAAAGTTTTATTCCAATCCATTCATTTAAGTTTGTATTGACAATAAAAAGTACCAGTATTCACTGTGACTGGAACATTTCTTAGCAATATTTCAGATATTAGCCATGGGATTAATCTGGCTAGACAGATTTCTGCACTGAGATGTCTCCTACTTCTGAACCAATCACCTTTGGCTTCCTCTGTATGGAAAGAGATAGAAGCATTACAGCACAACCTATCTCATCTCAAGTCAGCATCTAAAATACATATCCAATGAATCTCACCATGTATCTAATTCTCCCTGTTAGTGAAGAAAGAGAACATGAAGTAACTAGATGAGCTGCAAGTGTCAATGGGATAGAAATCTAAAGTATGGTTAGAAGATTTCCACCATCAGAAAATCATAAGATTAACTTGAATCAGGCTATATTCAGATTGTTGGTGATCAGGTCAGTACTTACGTGGAAACTGGGGTATTCGCTGCTGCCTTCTGTCAATATTGTATTCAATAGGGACATGTTCAATGGGTAACAACAGTTTTCTAGATCGATAAAAATAAGTAACAAGAAAAATGAGCAAGTGGAAAGTTGTGCTCAGTTGGGAAAGGCTGAAATTAAAACCCTTCAGTGAAACCACTGATAGTAACCCATGAAATTAAAGCCACTGACCTGAAGTATAGGTTAGACCTAACATTGCAATATTTTTACCCTTCTAAAAAACTTAAAGACAGTCTTTCCTGTTTTAACTATTTGGGCATTAATTCAACTTTATTTTAGTGCACTCACAAAAGCTTATTTGATTGGGCAAATCCCTGAAGTAGAATATAAACCATAAGTGAACTAATGTAGTTTGTGTGGCATTAAACAACACACATGATAAATTTTGGGTTTTAAATACAATAAATCAGTCATTTAAATTTAATATCAGCTGCATAATTTCATTCTGCTTCATTAGCCTATATAAACACAATAAAATCTGTCAAATGCAAACAAAGGGCCTCCTAGAGGTGATATTTTAATTGTAATAAAACTGTCATCTAGATTAAGAGGCCAGCTGAACAATTCATTTTTTCATAGAAGTTAATGCTATTCTAGAAAATGAGCATTAGGTTTAATTTCTCCTGATAAGCTGGTGCTCACGAAACAAGAACTTTGGTTCTACTCTCTGCTGTAATCTGCTCCATGAACCCAGCATCACCTTAGAAGAAAAAGAGGGGGAAGAAAAAAAGTCTAGATCACAGTATGAAGCTCTGCCTCTGCTGCCTTCTTCAGACTACTGCCTTAAAGGAGTTATCAGTGGGTGTTTAGCTTGGAGATGGGATTCAAAAGAAGTCCTTCTAACCTAGCCAAGCATCCTCCAATGTGCTTTAGTTAGATAGGGATGAGATATGATATGGTGAGACGCTGGAATTGGTTGCACAGAGAAGTTGCAGATGCCCCATCTCTGAAAGTATTTAAGGCCAGGCTGAATGGCCAACCCCCTTTAGTAGGGGGCATCCCTGCCCACAGGGGAGCTGGAACTAGTCTTTAATCTTTAAGGCCTCTTCCAACACAAACCATTCTATGATTCTGTGGTTTTCCCCGATTCCCCCTGCGTGAACCAGGCCACCACAGATGAACACCCACCCTTCCCCAGCCTATTGCCTCCCACAGGAGTTCCTGGGGCATTCCCCCAGCCGACACACTCTCTGCAGTCAGCACTCAGCAAGCACACTCACTAATGAAATTGTACCTGCACTTCCTTCCTGTTGCCAGTAGGAAGAAGTGTATTGTTTTTCTAGCTTTCACCCTTAAAATTTTAATACAACTTGTAGCTTATTTTAGCTGGTTGAGAATCAAAACACTCAGCTCTTTCCCTGATTAGCTTTAATTGCTTGACTAGATGTCTTTCAGCTGGTAACTATGAAATATTCACAAGTGACATAATCTAATTCCAGCTGGGATAGTCGATGATCAGGAGCTAATTTGGCTGGTTTTACCTCCCCCTCCCTTCTTCCTCCCTATACACTCCTGCTGCTCTTCCATTTTTCATTAGTTCACCTGAGACCCTGTGCAGCCTATACAGGAAAAAATGCAGCGAGAATTTCTTTCATCAGCCTGTTGTGAAAGCACTAACCTGCACTGGAGGGAAAAATCATCTTTTGTGGTGAAGAGTTCTGTTCAATTGTTTACCTTATGCTTTGAATTTTAATCCATAAAACCATTTCCTCCCTAAAAATAGAGCTGTATGCTTTCAAAGACAACCATTTAGCAGCCAGACAGAAAAGCCAGCAATATGCCTTTGACTCTGACTTCTTAACATCACATCTTAAAAAGAAGCATCTCAGCAGCTCCTGTAAGTGACAGAAACAATATAAAGCTTTAACAGTGGACAAGATGCATCTTAATTTCTTCACCAAAGAAGAGAATCTGCCAGGGATTTAATGGATGTGTTTACACTTCTTGGTGAACTACTTATAACTGTGTCCGTGCCTTGGATTTCCGCATCCGTAGTCCGGGTATCTTTGCTGTCTGCAAAGTCCAGGAGCTGCTTTTTTGTTTGACTAATTAGGCACCTGCTCCTGCCAAAGCCACTCCTACCGGAGGAGTAATGGTTACAGCTGAAGGCAACTGTTTCTAGCAGTGAAACAGTCCCAGCATTTCTGAGCAATCCCCCCCTGCGTTGCCCCCAGAGCCTGCATCCTTGCTTTGGGGGTGGGCTCAGGGCAGAAGCACCCTCTGGGGGACCCATGGCTGCCCTGGAGCTGGTGCTGCTCCCTGTGTTTGTGGGCCTGGGAGGGGTATTTACACAATTGCCCATGGAGAAGGTATTTACACACCCTGATGATCTCAAATGTTGCTTAAATTCCATACCCCTTTGTACACTGCAGAGCCCTCTCTGCCAGGTATTGGGTCTTGGAGCAGTCAGATCATCTATTTTCCTGTAACTCAGTCAGATGGTTTCAACAGTAGAAATGTCTCAGATAAAACCCAGTTCCAGAGTACAGGGTGCCATATCGGCTTTACTAGAGAAAACGGTAAAGAATTTTTTCACACATGTAAAGTATTTAATGAATCCAAACCAAAACATTTCCACATCCCTTTGAATTTCACTGTTAAGGTTTTCTTGCTCCCCAGAGGACTCTCTAATCCTCAGAAGTGAAAGGCCAGTGTATTAAAATAAATATCTTGAGGGGTTACCAGATCACTGGATATCACTCTTGTTTTGTAGATGAAGGGAGAGTAAACACAGTTTGTTTATGCAAAGAGAAAAAATAAAGAGAAAGAAAAGGGGAAAAAAGCTGTGAGAGACGAGGACAATTTTAATGACTTCAAGATGAGGTGTGTTGTTTCCTGAGGAGCACAGTGTGCTGAGCAGGAAGGAGAGGATGAGAGCTCACCACCTCCAGGTGCCAACCCGATTCACCTCCCCAGAACACCTCTCTGCTCATGTTTTCACCCAGTGCCAGCTCAGCACCCACAAGGCTGGAATGATGGAATGGGGGGCTCAGGGATCCTTCCTGCCTGCTCCACCGCCACTGCCGCTGCCCTTACCATTCCCAAGCTTTTAAGTGTCCACAGAATCCAGGCTAAACCTGTAAACCATTGCCAATAATCTCAGCCACCAGTAAAAAAATGTAAAAGCTGCCCTTAAACTGCCCACACCCCAACTCCAGCCAGGAGTGAGATGCAAGAGCCTATGACCCTACTCCTCTGACCTGGCCATCTGCCCGCAGACACAAAGGCCAGCAGGCACAGCTTAGAGCTTAAATGCTTCTGAACCAGTTCTCCATGCAGCCCTGGAGCGCATCCACACAAAGAAGTGCAGCTGAGCCCAAAATTCCCCTGCTTTGAGGCAGCTGAGCCCACAAAACCAATTTGGGTCCAAAAAGCCTATGAAGTGCTTTGCCTGACAGAATCCACCCAGTATCTTTTCACACTGGCTTGATCATATGGCTTTAGGAAGGGAGTTTCTTTTTAGCTATCCACTTCAGACAGAAACCTGTATAAACACAGCACTGTGCAAATATATATAACTGGTGCAAATATTAGGATATTATGCATGCAAACAACCACATCATTTAGTTCTCTTCAAAGTCAAAGATCCCCAGAGCAAACATTGATAATTGCCTATGTGAGAGCATGACGTCGTGTTTCCAGTTGAATTTAAAGGCAGTAATGAGCAGCGGTAAAACTTAGCTTCCAAAGATTTGGTTTCAAAATGTATCATCACAGAGGCTATCAAACTGTAGTCAATTCATATGGAGCTGGTAGTAGTTTTCTACAGCAGAATAGACATCAATATGACCGACCAACGTCTTTGGAATTTACAAAGGTACTATCAACTGAAATCAGTTAAGTTATTCACAAAAAGGCTATGATTAGGGAACCTTTTTCCCTTTCTTTGTGCTACCTTTTCCTGGAGTTTAAAATGATCTTGTTTGTGTGGGCCTTTCACCCAGCAAGAAAGATATGAAATAATTTCTACAGCTTGTTATAGCCAGAGTTAGTACTGAAAATAAATGGAGTTATAAACCCATCATAAGGGTTTTAAGTTTGTTGCAGCAAGTTCTTCCTAAAATAGCTATGTCATTCACGGTCCTTTTGGCATATTACAATTTTTGCCCATTGGGAGTCTCCAAACATTCACTTGTACCTTTGGTTTAATGTTAGAATCTAACCCAAACAGCAGAGTAGCAACCAGCCATTTCATACCAGTTGCAATTCATCAAGCTTTTGTTCCAATCACTTAATGTAATTACAAGTCACTTGAGGCACCTGTATAATTAATAATTCAGTTGGCACTGTTAGGCAGAGTATCAACAATGATACTTTTAAGCATTGATGCCAGTATTCGTATCTTCTTTGACTCTAGAAATGTAACAAGGTCTATTAAACATATAATAAAATTGATTCGGCTGCATACAAACCCATATAGCTCTGCAGTTTAGTAGCATCCAGGACAGTGAGTTTGCTCTGCAGTTCAGAAGAAATATCCCTGTCTATATCATGCTGGCAGTTACGTATCTAACCGAGAAGAGACTTTTCCTGCTGTAGAACTTCCAGGTAAAAGTTAAAACAGATATATCTAGATCAATAAAAATGAGTAGTCTCTCTTATCTTTCAGCAGTAGAGAATCATATTTTCAGATACTCATCAGATGTAAGATATGATGTAAGAGCTGCTCCAGCTTAAATTAGTCAAAATTTTTTGTACAGGTGTAATTGGACCAAGATTTCTTCAGTATGTCAAATGTAAGTGTTAGCAACAGAACTGAGAAGGAAAGTATTTCCTAAACTTCAGACTATTTGTGGGGTTTTGGGTTGTTTTCCATCCAAAAATGAGTTAGAGGATCACATTTTCTAAAATTCCATTGTCTGGTAGCCTAAAGTTTTTTTCTTCAGGCAGGAAGAGAAGACGAAAAAAGGGAAGAAGGAAGATTGGAAATAAAATGAAACAAGGATAGTGGCACAAACGTAAAAAGGCAAAGGACGTTCACATAGAACCACGGAATGGTTTGGGTTGGAAGGGACACTAAAGACCATATAGTTCCAACCCCCGTTCCATGGGCAGGGACACCTCCCACTAGACCAGGTTGTTCAAACCCCCTTCTGTCCTGGCCTTGAACACCTCCAGGGATGGGGCATCCACAACTTCTCTGGGAAAACTGTTCCACTGTCTCACCATCCATATCAGAAAAAAAGGTCTTCTTTATATCTAATCTGAATCTGTCCTCTTTTAGTTTAAAGTAATTTCCTCTTGTTATATTGCTATAGGCCCTGGTAAAATCTTTCCATCTTTCTTCTAGGTCACCTTTAAGTACTGAAAGGCCACAATAAGGTCTACCTGGAGCCTTCTCTTCTTGAGGCTGGACAACTTCAACTCAGCCTTTCTTCAGAGGAGAGGTGTTCCAGTCCTCTGACTCTTTTTGTGGCCCTCCTCTGGATCCAGTCTAACAAGTCCATGACTTACTTGTGCTGGGGGCCACACAGCTGGATGCAGCGCTGTTTTCTAACAAAAATTCTTGGTTTTACTTAACTGCCTGAGAGTGCACCTGTATAGGATGAATATAGGAATGACGGAAGGGAGAGATAATGGCAAGGCCAACATTTCTTTCCTGGTCTCTTTCTAACATTTCCCAGCATCACATATGCGATAAAGAATGTATTAGGTTCTCTTAGCAGAATTGGTTCTGTCTAGAGATGCTTGAAAGACAGATTTTAACTTTGCATATATTCATAGAGATATTTTTGTTTCAGCTGACTTCAGTATGGTTTGCTGGCTGCATGACAGAATGGAATTTAATGGCAAAACTTTTGTATATACATTGGGAGTACAAAAAGGAAACGTAGGTCAAAACCAACTAAACCCAGCTGAGATTTCTCCTGTTTTGTTTCACCCCCACCTTTTCATGGCATAGTGCACAGGAAAACTCCTGGACTCAAAACAATCTTCATCCATCATCTAGGAAATGCAGAAGCAGAAGTGCTGTGGGAAAATTTAAAGGTCTGCTTTTTTCAGTTGTACTTGGATTTAACAACAGCTGGGATTTTCCTTGCAGATAAGCCAGTGGGAAAAGAAATATACAGGGGAAATTTGGGACAGCTACACTGGAAAAAATAATTAAAGATCACAGATCTATCAAGTATTGGGTATGCGTATATTAAAGGGCAATGAACTTTTACAACTTGAGTGCTGGGAATTTCATTATTTCCGTAGAAGCCAGTTATACCAATTTAAATTACATTTAAATTAATTCATCTATTTTACCCCAGATGACTTAGAAACACCTAAAAACATTTAAAAAGGTATATTCAGGGATTTCCAGTTGTTCCAAAAGTTTTCTTCTTAATCCAGAACTGGACACAGCATACTTTATAAAAAAATGAATTGAAGGCACCTTGTGTGTATTACGTGTTCTACAGTAGTCAAATATCTGTCCAAAAGGAAAAATATGTACTTGAAGAAAGACTACCTTTCTGCTGAAGAAAAGTAAGGTTCATAAGTCATTGAAGGTTATTAAAGCTGGGCTCAATGCCATGTTTTGCCTTGATCCTTGGGATTCCAGTAAAAGATTGATTGTTTTTTTCCCAACAATTAAACTTCCCCGCTTTCTTACATTCGTGCAAAATGATACCAGTTAGACTAGAAATAAATTTCTTACATTTTTTCTGAGCATGAGGTCTGTTGATTTTGTAACACTAAGCATTTTCTTTCTTTTCCCTGTCATGTATTTTTAGTTATGATAAGCCATACGGAGCATGTCATGTATTTGCTATATGACAAATTTGCTATTCTTAAGGCAAACCATACTGGCTACGTTGGAGGTAGAATATGTGGACAGGGGCCACTATTCTGTGGTTTTACCTTCAACTTTTCCTGGTCATTGCTCACAAAGACAAAAAAATTTTGCAGACAAAGCTATTTCTCTGAAAAAGTATTTTTTTTTTGGATGAAGGGTAGATCAAAGGCCCCAGCAGAAACAACCCAGCAGTGCTATGGAGGAAGCAGTTATAGGTGACTAAACGAATGGATGCACAGTTTATTTTTCCACCTGTGAAGCACTACATGCTGTAACTCTATTACTCTTTAGCTTTATGCCCACTCTTCTTGTCTTCCTTTTCCACACCTCTTTTTGCCATTTTCTCTAAGTGGTTCACTGGAGTCCTTGGAAAAGGTGCCTCTTCTGTGCCAGCTTCCTGGTAGCTTCCTGTGGTCAATGAAAGAGGGAGAGTGGGAGAACTGCAGCTGAAGAGGGCAGTTCCTAAAACAGGCTAAAGGCTTCTATCCATTTTGTTTTGTTTTGTTTTGTTTTGTTTATTT
>VZRU01005516.1:146123-175152 GCA_013398155.1 Pedionomus torquatus | reverse complement strand
TTGTTGCAAGCCTTCCACTCATATTCATAGAATCATAGAATCATAGAATGTTCAGAGTTGGAAGGGACCTCAGAGATCATTGAGTTCCAACCCCCCTAGACACCTCCCACTAGACCAGGTTGCTCTATTCCCTGCCTAGAAAGTCTCCCATATGAAACTTCTAAGCCTTGTATTAGTAAAGCAGACCTGTGTATAGATGGGGTACTGAAACTTGCATCCAGGATCTACTTTGTCTTGTGTATTTTTAAATAACTCTTTAACCAAAAAAGGTGCGGATATCATCTGAATTCCTGTTTTTCCTCTTTATTTCACAATTCAGGTGGCTCCAAAACAATTAAAATAGGATGGCTAGAAACCAACAAAAATTAACATTGCTGCAAATGATAACACAGTCTTCAGTGAGTTGAACTGAAGCCTCCTCTAGGCTCATGCATATTCCTTTTCTAATATGTATCTGTAAAAATGTGTATCTATTCTTTCCCCCCTTGCCCTAGATATTCCCAGTGTTGCTGCTTGTGTTTAAAATTCTCTTCCTTTGACCATTTTTTGACACAGTCTCCATGAAATAAAGAAAAGATTAAAAAAAAAAGGAGAAAGAATTTTGGTAAGGGTTCCTCTCCTGTCATCTGGGGATTATTAGTTTACAAACCCTCAACCTTTGACCTGGTATTTTTGCTGAAGTCTGAGTGAAGAACAAGCTCCCTTTGAAGCTCTCCACATCATGTACCCAGGAATGCAGGATCGCCAGCGCTTTGACTGTTTAAAGCCTGGATGAATTATTGTAGCAGGTTTCACTGGCTCAGGATGGGGGCAGGGCTCTTTCCCCTCATGATCAATCAGGAGGGATCCACCTCATCTAATTTTTTTCCCTCCATAAAAGCTGTCTATCTATTCTCAGTACTCATCATGGCACCCTCCGTGGAGACACGCAGGCACCCAGACAGGGCATTTCAGCTAACATGATAGGATGTGCCTGGAGGAGATTATTTCTCTCCACTGAATGCAGAGGGAGACCAGACAGATAAAGTCTGATCAGAAAAAATCAGCCGAACAAAGACTCGAGTTTACAGATAGCATTCGAAAGAAGGCCAAAATCTTATGTCGTCAATGTGGGCAAAAACTCTCTGTCACCCAGACAAAGGGTTTGGGACTACCACCCCCAAAGAAATATCTTTATCTAAACAGTTTTAGACAAGTTTGGTATAAACCATTAAAAGAAATATCTTGGGGTTTTTGCTTCTTTGAGTCCCAAATAAATAGAGGGCTGAGGGAGTCTTATTTCTAATAATTTGCAAAAAATTTAGTCAAATCTTGGTACTCTAAACAGAACTGCCAACTTTCACCGTTTCTGACAGCTCTCACGATAATTCACACTACTTATAAATGTCTTGAAATCATCCAATACACAATAATCTTTTTTAAGAAAAGATAAAATAATATCTTAGCCATTATGATTGCAGAGAAAAGCATATCACTGAAGTGCACTTAAAAAATGAATGCTAGAATGTCCTATATTAATGACATTGACATGTTTATTCTGTCCTATTCTATTTTGTTCTATTAGACTTTCTTCTATTCTACATATTTAAATTAAGACTCAGCCAGGTGGTGGTAATGCCTACATGTTTTCTGAATGAGGAATAAATTAATTAAAACAAAATCAAGTCAACAAGCAGTGCATATAAAAGCAATCATGCATGACGAAGTAAATGTATTCCAGAGGAGATATGTAAAAGTAACAGCAGTTTCTCAGTTGCTTCACTGTGCATTCTAACGATACTACTTCAAGGACGTATATTTTCCCACAAATACATATCTCAGTAAGCATATTTTTCAGAGGTATGAGCTTAATTCCTGTGCATTAGTGCAGAGGGTGGACAAAAAACTATTGCATGAAAGGAATTAGAGCTGTTGTTTGGAACAGCATTGTATTTATAACCACTTTACTATACTGCAACATTAAGAATTTATACTTGAATCATTCAATTCCTACAAAATAATCACCCTCTAACATGGGCCTAGCAAGTGAATCACGATCTTAAATATCTGGGACTGGCTGAGTTTGAAAGAAGAGTGCCTTTTTATAAACAGTCCAGAGTATTTCTTTTCCCTGTCTTATTCAAAAGGGAATCTGAATTCAATGCATTATGATACATGAAGTTAAAGGGCACAGGGGCAGTGAGCACAGGAACCCTGTGTGATGGGAACACCATAACCGCGGAGAAGGCTGGAGTGGCATGTGGCCATGCATGTACAACTTGCCCCTGGTTCCCTCCCTCCAGCCCCAGCCAGCATGGGACATCAGGCAGCTCTTCTCTCCTCCCTGCCACGCTCTTCCACAGCTGTCAGGTATAATAAGTCTTCTCATTTGCAGCGCAGTCTGAATGACAAATCGTCATATGTTTTACCCAGGAAATATCCCAAAACCAGACAGAAATTCACTGGATTGCACAAGACAACCTCACTAATGCACCGAGGCTGAAATGGAGATGGTGCTGTCAACTGGGGTAAAAGAGGGAAAAGGCTTAAAAGGCAGAATGTTTGGGAATACTAACAGAAAGGATGTAGATATGCCCACGAGTGCAGCTGAACAGCTTTCAACCAGGGGGGAGCTGGGATAATAGCAATGTCCCAGAAGGCAAAAAAAAATCCCTTCTCTGCTAGGGATTATTTGATACTAACATATCTTTAGTATAAAAGACAAACAAAAACTGAACAAAAAGGTAGCCTGTTTTGTTTGAACTTTTTGCTGAAATGTGCAGTTGCATGAAATGTAATATCTCTGCCTTGTCAGAAAGAGAGAAAATAAGGACCATGACTTCAAAGACAGAAGATTTGATAGTAGGCAACTATAATGTTTTGATTTTTCTTGCCCTTGACCCTGTGGCACAGTAGGTAGGAGACCCCAAGAGAGGGTTAAGAAGACTTTTCTATTTGGAAGAAAACACTGCTTTTACTCTCCGTCCTGCAAACTGTCTGTGTTTTGTTTGACTGAGGTTTGCAGGCTGGGATAGCGCTCTCTGTCATGGCATCACCATCATTGCTTTAGAATGATAAAAGATAGTGATGAAAGACTTCTGTCTTTCTTTTAACAGGAGTTGAAGACCAATGGTAGCTTTACTGTATGAAATGGGTAACATGGATGTGTTGTCTGGAACTGACTCTCAAATTGGGACTCATACTAGCTGACTTGAGATATCTATGACAAAAACATTCATACCTGGGATGTTCACCTGTATCTCTTTTCATAGTCAGAGATCAGAAAGAGGCACTCCTAGGGACGTTCTTATAACGTGCATAGAAACATACCTTATGAAGGGAGGTTCCTATTTCCAGATGAATTTCACCTGCTAAGTCCTTGCTAGATAATAAAGCCAGATGACCAGCTCAGATGTAGACATCAACATCTGGTCAGATAAATCACATGAGTGTCCTATTGACTGAATTCCTAGTGTAATGTGGAAAAAATTCACTGATGTCTGCAAAAAGATAAAAAGGTTTAGAAAGTAACTGGAGTTTTAAAATATGCCTACCTCATTTAGGAGTACAAAATCAAGTTACTGGAAAGAAGTACTCCTTATTTCAGCATTTTTCCCCATGTCTTATGCTTGATATTTGATTACATATGCAAACACGCTACCCTTTTTTGGAAGCCCTTAGAAAGAAACCTTCTGTTGTTGAAGTGAGAATGGACCATGGGAATAAGAAATAAAGCAGTGGCTGTTGTCATCCTGAATTGTTGATGCAATTTTTCTTTTCAAAAGTCTACCTTCAAAAGTCTACAGGCTTGCTTTGTTCCTGACTTGCTGCTTGATAACTGTAATTTGTGATTACCTTCTCCTTTTAAAAATCACAATCCAAATGCAATAGACAAATGGCTGGTATAATTGATAGGTCAGTGTTACATACATTGGATATGGTCTCTGAATGTGGAATATTTAATCTGACATTTAGAATGAAGTTTTGCTGTTGTGCCCGCCCTGAAGCTGCTGGAAGCAAATCCTGATTTCCAAGAGACTTGGTCTACTTCTTCTTCTCATCTTCTCAAACCAAATTTGTTCATGTCTTCCTAATACATTCTTAATACTATTTCTTGCTGTATGTGACTGTATTAAGAATCAGAGAAAAATCAATATGGACTCGTTAGAGCATAACAGTTAAACTAGTAACATTAAAGAGTTAAAAGCAATATACAGAGATGAAAGCATTTAAATGAAACAGACCAGGTGAAAAAAGAAACATAGTGCATCATACACAGAGAATGTGTTTATTGGAGCAGTCCCAGTTCCAGATCAAAGATATTGCAATAGTGGCTGGAATCTGTGTTTTCAGTGCCAGTAAATGTTTCACAAAACCATGCAGGGAAGTTTGGGATGTTCTTTTTCAGTATCATATTAAAAGAGGAACACCCTCCCCCACCCAAAAAGAAACAACCCTACCCCAACTGAGACCAGATGCTGTTAAACCTCTGATCAGGATTTCCTCTCTCTCCTATAATGTGCTAGAAGACAGTTCTTTCAAATACAAATTCCAATGTGAAAGAAAAAAAAGAGAAAAAAAGAGAGGAAAAAAAAAAAAGGTAGGAGTAAATGCTGTCTGCTGAACAGCAGCCAAAAACTACAGTGGGAGACTCAGTATCAGAACTACGAGCAATCTCACATGGGTGCACAGCAGACCAAGGCAATGACTTTGAAGCAAAACCTTGTGTGTCTTTACTGTGATCTGGAGTTCTCTTTGGCAGAGAGGAGAAAGGAATCCAAAGCAAGAACCTGGATGTGTCTAGAACAGAATATGGATAAGGCCTTATCAGCTGTGCTGACTTTGGCTGTGTTCATATGTGATAGCTAGAACTTCAAACCTTTCAAAAGAAAGGATGTGGAAGACGAAGCAAAAAAGTCTAAGCTGCCACCATCAGTTTGGGCTACTGGAATCAAGTGTTAGAGAATGGGGATTTATTTCTGAATTATTTTTCTTTGCCAATGGGCAAAGCCAAAGACAAACAACCCACATGTATGGAAATGACATGATCCATAGCAGCAAAGCTTCAGAACCTACATGTGTAGGAGATTATCCATATTCAGCTCTACCTCATCCTGCTTCCTGTTACTTCCAGCAAGGCCACTGCATAGAGCATTGTTATAGAAACTCAGTTTTGCAGCTGTTTTGTGAATCATCATGTTAAATATCACTTTCCACAGATGAACATCAGGCACTGACAACCTGAAGGAATGTAACCTTAGCAACGATGCTTTTACCATGTTTTTGCAAGTTGACTTTACCTTTTCCCCTACTCTCCTGTCTTTGATCTCTTGCTCTTGTTCTTGTTATCAGAGTCAAAATATCTTTGTTGGGAATTTTACCAATTTTTGGTCCCAAAATTTCTTCGTGGCCCAAACTTCTCTGTGGCACTTGGTGTCTATGGTAAGACAGAGAACAATGTAACTGAAAGAAGGAGGCTGAAGTCAAGGTTAGATAAATTATTACACACTTCTAGATTTAATTAGATTGAATATACCATTATTATTACTATGTGGCATTTCAGATTTTAGTTCACCTCACCTAACTTGAGAGATAGAGACTTCCAGGGGCAGTTCGTCATGTCCAAAAATAGATATTTAATACAGCTAGGACAGCTTTGGGATAGGAAGACAGACTTGGGTAGTTCATGAATGGAATATAGAGTAAGCATAGTAAACAAGATCAAATACAGATTTTTTATTCAATAGACCTAGGGTGAAATGTGTCATTCTTAAATGCCCAGCTACATCCCTCATGGATATTTTTTTAACAGTTGCTTCTAGCTGCTGTCTGGAGCTGAGAAAAAATCAGTATGCTGAACTATTTGGGAACATTCCAATTAAAAAAAAATCCTTTGAAAATGCAGTATGTGAAGGTCAACATCTTTCATCTGGAAGTCTTTGGATTTGATGAGTATTTGAAAACAAATATAAGATATGGTTTCTGGGGTACTTCAGTCTGGACTTCTAACTAGCTAACCATCAAAATTTGCATTGTTCAAACCATGCACCCTCTTTGCACACATGGTATTACTATGACTAATTAGGTTGGGATTGTCTATTCTGCAGGAATTCTAGGAAAAAAACAAATATTCTGTGAAAGAGCTCTTCAGTTTCTGGTGAGCACTGGCAGTATGAAATACATCATCAGTTATCAGAAAGCTCTTCTGCCCAGTAGTCTCGTGGCTCATTTCAATATTTCACCTCATCTCCATTTTCTGCAAAGGTAGTCCAGTAGTCAGATGTTTGGTATCACCCTTGCCTTATATCTCTTCGCTAAAATCTCTGCTTCAGTTATAAGGAGCATGCACATAGCCAAACTGTTTTGAGCTGTCACTAGTCGCCATTAGCTTCACAACTCTGTTCACCCATAACACTAGCTGCACCAGGCTGAGCAAACGGGAGCTGAGCAGAGTCACCACACAAATATCTCAGCAGAGACCATAAAAGGTCTGACAACCTGTTCAGCCACCTGAAGAAGCCAGGGCCCTCTTTCAGTAATGAAATATTAGCATTCAGTAAGAATAGGTTTTTTTATTGCTCAAAATTATTTCTCTCAGCTCTGTTGATTTCAGTAGTTAGGAGTGGACTGAGATCAGAGGCAGTAATACCAAAACTCCACAAGAAAAGGCAATCTCACATGAAATTCAGAGACAACTAATGTCAGGAAATCTTACAGGAGGGTTTGTCCCATGAAGATGCCCAACAAGCCTCTGCAGCCAAAGAAGAATAAAATAGTATAATGAAAAACATTCCAGCAGAACTCTACCTTGTGATCTTTGGAAGTACATCTATCATTTCTGCATCTCCTAAGCTTAAAAAAAAGGAAGTGATGCATAGTTAACTTTTTGTACTGTTTTTTTGATTCTGCTAAAAATTAACAATTTCCTGTTAAAATCCACTTTTTGGTTCATTGGTTGCCCATGTAGATCTTAGCTTGCTAAAGTTCAACCTGAAAGTGCGGGGCTCTTAAAAAGAGCCATTTGGGTAGTAATACTGATGAAAGATATTTTTGTCCTCTATTTTTTCTATGCCTTTGCTTTTGGGCAGGTAAGTATGTTGGCAAAACAAACTTGTCATAGGCTTGTCACCGAAGGTGTCTCTGGATTCAACTAGCTCTTTTCTATGGAGCTGTTGTGAAAAGTTGATGTTCAAAAGTATCATTTTTTCTCCAACAGCTTGGTCTTTTTCCAGCAGGGACTGAGGAATCACATCAGTACCTGCACTTACGTGTTTCTTCATGCAGTGTTTATACAGACCATCAGGTTTGGCTAAAAATTAATGTCTTTAATACAAGAACACATTCTTTGAGTCTGTGCCTTTCCATTAGTAAAAGCAGAGCATCTTCACAAGTACAGTACTTTTCAGTGAGATTCATCTCTCCTGACTGGAGAGTCACAATGAAGATATCTGCGCCTTGGATTGTTGAATCATCTTAAGCTTCATTTGCAGTCAACAGAGAAAACCTCTAGGGTGTGATTCATCAGGCATATTTGAGATTTTACAAAATGATGAATTGCACTTAGAAGAACATCTTTCTCCCTGCTGACTGCAAAGTGAGCCTGGGATATTTACCTGAGGTGTAATTATCTAGTGCTACAGCTTGTAGCGTGAAAAGAGAGAAAGAAGGCAGGAGGTTTCTTCTGGAAAAATGCCTTGTACTATAAAGGCCAGTACTGGTACTGCAGGCCTCTTAACTAATACTCTGACTATAATCTTTATATATAGGACTTGGTATTTTTGATGCCTCCTTTTAACTTGTTCATCAGGTCACTTGTAACCGCTTATTAGTTGCACTCCTACCTCTTCTGACAACTGTTGGCCCAATTGTCTAAAGCTAGTAGGATCTGATTCCTGACCTTTCTTGACCTCTCATTAGGATTACAGTTGGGTTCCAGTTTATCAGCAACAGTCTGAAACAATTTTAATCAGTGTTGACCTGCACAGCCAAGCAAGCAACCCTATTAAAATTAATGAGATGGCAACCCTGTAAGAGCAGGCAAGACTGACTGATGGAGAAGCTACCTGATGGCGGCAAAGTCTCTTTTTACAAATCAGACACACTCAGGTGTCTTGTCAACTTTACACTCACTTTATTTTCCCTTGTAAGCCACCAGAAATAGACACTTCTGCTTCATTCCACCTAGCACTCACTTCCTCAGGGTGAAAAACTGCCCAGAGCAATCCAGTCTTATTACTCTCAAAGGATCATATAGGAATTATGCAGCTACTTTGTGGCCATGTAATTTTGACTATTTGAAGGAACAATTTGTAGGAGAGTGATATGAAATGAAATGCTACAATAGGAGGTAGAAGTTTCCTTCAAAAGCTGTTATTCCACAAGAAATAAAGGTGAGCAATATTTTAATTCTGTATATTTTTAAAAGCAGAATATTGATTGATTGTTTCTGCTGAAAGCTCATATTAAAACCAGTGTGTCTGATACTGAAGAATTTAAAAAAACTAAGGCAGCAGTAATGCCCTCTGACAATTGCATTTGAACACTTCACGTTCCTCTTCTCTCAGTTGGTCAAGATTGTCTTTCTTCAAAGCACATTGCGGAGACTCTTTTTCTACTAAGAAGCAAGAAATTAAACAACCAAGGAAATTGTGATGAAGAAGAAAAATTAGAGTCAAGATTGTTCAGGTTCTCATTGGTGTTGTCCTGAATTAAAGTTTGTGGGTTTGGTTTTTTTTAAATTTAATTGAAATGTCTTTTTTTCTTTTTTTTTTTTTCCCTTCCCATGAAAAGGGAAGCTCTGTCTTCATATAGCTCTGTTTGGCAATCATTTGTAAGTATTATGACATGGCCAACAGATCCCTTGCACATACAGCCCTGATTTACCATGTCTTCCATGGCTTGGTGTCCCATCTCATGAGATATTACCCCAGACAAAAGAGGTCATTTTCAGAGGAGTATGCTAAAGACTTGAGTCCATTGACTCATAGAATAAGACTGGATTAACTCCACTGAAACTAGTAGAAAACGCCTGATGCTACTGGGATCTAATTCTGAGCCCTCCATGTGTAAGACCCCAGCATGTATTGGACACTGGAAGTTTGTGTTTCTTGGCTGATTGTAAGTGTCGCTGACTGGAGAATTCCTCTGGTTAGCATCATGGATGAAGCTAGTTGTCTCTGCTTTTCTTCAGCTTTAATCCTTTAGCTGGTCAGGAAAGCTATTTCAGAGAACATTAGGGAGGAATATATGGAAAGGCGACAGAGGCT
Organism: Pedionomus torquatus; assembly: GCA_013398155.1. NCBI lineage: Eukaryota > Metazoa > Chordata > Aves > Charadriiformes > Pedionomidae > Pedionomus > Pedionomus torquatus. Next base: position 165,907 of record VZRU01005516.1, on the reverse strand, counting down.
TCTGTGCTATGCAGCTTTGAGATTCCCAAGAGAACAAACAGATAGGCTGCAGGGGACCTCTGTAAGGGTGCAATATATAGCAAAATCATGAAAGCTTTCATGCAGTGGGACTGACTCCATGGTAAACTGGTGGAGAGATGGAGAAGTAGCTGAGAGCAAAAACATCTTACATTTCTTATCAAACACTCCAAAGTTATCACAAACAGCCTCACACATTTGTGCTGCGGGGCTCCATTAAGTGAGATTCCTTCCCCAACAGCCCACACTGCCTACGAGTTTCCCTCAATAGCTTTTTGTTTGACCTTCTGGGTAATTGAACATGACCTATAATTGCTGAGTTATTTTTTTCTTTATTTTAATCCAGTGAACAAAAGTGTTTGCCTTAGGTTTTGTTCAGACTCAGTATCCTATTTGCAAGGGCTGACATTAATATTTAAATACCTCGTGGATTGGGTTACCTTTATGTTTTGTACATAACCAACCTAAAAAAAAAAGAGGGGAAAAGATTGGCAACAGTGGGATTGTTTTCAATTTTTAAATACACTGGAGCATATTTTGACACTTCTTGCAATTGTCTTTAAAAATAAAATTTCTTAGCTATTATATTTCTATAGATATCAGGTTTACATTATTTTTGCAAACTGTAAAAAAAAATACTCAAGAACTCTGATGGATGCACCAACAAAGAATAAAGAGAATAATATCCTTCAGTATTTCAGACTAAGTATATGTGAAGGCTCAATGGAGTGTCACATCAGAAATTCTGCAGCTCCATTTGTTAATGATATATGGAGTGAGTTGAAGCAACCAAACTCAACCTTGATCACAGAAAGAACGACAGGATGGTAGAAGGTAGGTAGAAGGTAGAAGTCACTCCTGAGCATAAAAGCCTGAGAAATGCCGTACAGGCATCCAGGAAAGAAGCAGAGTCGTGTTCCTGCAATCAGGAAAGATAAGAGGACAACTCAAGATAAGCGTGGAGGATCCAGGCAATGCTATGCAGCATCTAATAATAGTTTGTTCCCTGTACCTGGAGACAACAGGACTGCACTCTGGGGAGATAAAGCATGGAAAGGATGGAGGGGAAAGGGTGACTAAGGGCAGTTTGCCATATGTTTTATAAAATCTCCTTCCTCCTCTTTTTTTTTAAATCTAAAGTACTGAGCTTTGCTTCCTTCAGACAATGTTCAACAATCACTTCATCACACACACATTCTCTCTCTCAAAATTAAGCAAGGAAACAAAAAGAGAGAAATAAACACCCTGTTCACTGGGGATAGGAAAGAGTAATGAGGCTGTCTTCTCTGTAAAGGGTCTTGGCTTTGCATAGGACCTTTTTCCAGCCATCTTGTGACTGAGGTACTGACATGGCTTGGAAGTGTGAGTTGTCTGCTGTTGGAGACTGAGACAAACTACTTTGGGAAGGAAAGTCTGTAAACAACACTGGTGACTGCTGTCAGCAAGATGAGCAGGGAAGTGGAGAGTACCATTGTGCTGTCGGTGGGACAAGGGAGTGTGAGTGGCTACCAAGTCACATGGGAACAACACATCCCTCCTAGGTCCCTTTTCCTCTTTCATTCAGTAAAGCCATTGCTCAGGCATAAATAAGAGACACTGTCATAAAGAGTCAAAAAAGAAAGCAGGATGAGCAAAGAGCATACAAAATCCACTTGTCTGCTTCAAACTAGTGGTGAGCCAGAAAAATCAGTGGGACAACTCATGCCTAGATATTACATTTCTTCAGCAAAGCCCTGCAACAGCATGTCTTTTAACCAACAGGACTCATTGCACAACCCACATTGGCAGAAAATATATGTGGATTTGTCACGGTGTGCCCAAAGAGCTGTGGGAGCTGTGGAGTGCTTGTGACAAGCTCCTTACTGACAGCACCAAAATTTCAGCGCTGCAGCTCCTAGACACTCGCTTTGACAGAGAGGAAAGCAGAGTCCCATGGTCACCCCATTAATGCCTTTCAGAGCCATGGCAAGACAGCTGAGATGCTGTCAGCATTAGTTGCACTGACAGGAAGGCAGATTGCAGTGGTAATAAGAATTAAAGTTAATTTGGACTTATCTGAAATAATAATAATAATGGAATAATAATTATCTGTCAAGGTCCAATGTGACACTGGGATCACTTAGGATACAGGAAAAGGAGAAAGATGGCAGAAAGCAGTTCATAATCATAACATCATTTTGGCTATTTGATTCTGAATTAATATGTGGGTGGATGCAGGAATAAGGGAAGGAGAGGATGCTAATCAACACTCAGCTGCTAGCAGCAGTTAATAGAGGAAAATCAGACTATTGGCATTGACTTTTATGATCAACTCTTACTGTTTTCTTGGAATCACTAGTGTCCTGGGTATTTAATGTTCCTGAAGCTTTGGATAATTCACTCTAATATATTTTAGAGTAAGATTAGGAGTGGAGGGAATGCATAAAACCAGTCTGTATTGATTTGTAATGGCATGCAGTCTAACAGCATGTTAGTTTTCCTAACAATGTTCCCACTGTTAGGAAGAAATCAGTGTAAAATAGTAAAAGTAGTTTGCTTGGGTTTGGACGAGAGTTAAGAGGCTTTTGTTTTCTTTTTTGCATTTTCAAGCGCGCCGAGTTAAATTGTGCTGCGTGTCTGACTGAAATCTTGTTCTGCTTTATGGTGCTAGCAATTTTGAAGGCAGTGCAGTCATCTGTCTTGAAGTCTCAACTATAAACAGAATTTAAACTTTTTAGATCAGAACACAAACTAAAGATTTTACATTCAGACATATTTGCAATGTTTATTTTTATGTCATTTCTTTGCTCTGACCATAGGTGCTGGATATTTGTTCGGATTATTTTTTCCTAAGTACTTCTCCTTACCTCTTCCTGTCCCTTTTACATGAACACACACCCTGCAGACTTTTCAGGCAAGTTTTGAGCCACTGAAGTCTCCTTCAGCTAAGACAGAGAGCTCTTAGTAATGTTTTCTTAAAATAGTTAGCTATTAACCAATTGAATGCCTGGTGAAGTCATGCGTTCTGCTTTAGGTGCTTTAACTGAATGAGTGAAATATTCTCCTTTTCTTTATTTAGAAAAAAAAATGGAAAAGTGAGACTAACCTGTTTACAAGGCAAGGCAGGGATTTTGTTTAAGCTGGATTTCCTATTTAGCCCATTACACTCTGTGGCTCTGTTCAGCTTCAGGCAACATCTAGAAGATCAGTATTTTGGAGAAAAACCTAACAGCAAAGACAAAGTAACTCATCTACACGTTTGATCAAAAAACTACTAGCCTGGCTTTAAACAGTGTTAGTCAATGCATACATGATTCTCATTGTCCCCCATTTTTCTCTGTCACCCTTGTTTTCCTTAGTTCCTCTTCACTCCCTTATTTATTTCCTCATTTACTGTACATCTGATTGCTGTGGAAATATAGTAACTACTTGATATGTTTCCTTACAAGAATATGCATGTATATCTCTCTGGATTTAATTCTATTCTCCACTAGCTGACAAAGGGACACTATTTAATTGCAGACTTCCGATTTCAAGCAGCTTCCAACAAGCTGAGAGGGCTCAGAAAGAGAGCTCTCCATAGCAGGTTTGCTTCTGATTTGCTTCATTTCTACTTCATAGGACTGCCTAATAAATAACATGCAGACAGCCCATCCCAATGAGCTGCAGGCACCCCACCCAATGCAAACCCACCGTGCCTATTCAGACAGATGGCTTCTCACATATCGTGCAGGGTATTGCTCAACAATTCTGTGTCCACATGTGCTCTTTCGTTACCTGCATAGATGTCTTCAGCAGAGGTTAGAGACACACTCGTATTACTTTCTCTCTGTCCTCTTAAATGGAGACCTATTTGAAAAAAAGATAATTAGATGCTCACTCTAAGCTGCAGCCATACGTTACTCCTTCATCTGAGATTGACATCTATTCCCTTGGCCCAAGTTATTATCTTTTACTACAGCTCTGGTATAAATTTGGATTTCAAAAGCTTCTTTTTCACATCATTAAACTGTTCCTTTCTTTCTGCTTCTTTAGAATTGAGCTTCTCTAAGATATTTGAGCTTCTTCTTATTTTGCCACCTACTACTATTCAGCAGAGGAAAATGTTTTTTCCATGAAAGAGTAGGGAGAGATATTCTGTCCTCTTCCTTTCCCAACATGCCCTAAAACCCACCAAAAGCCATAGGCTGCTGCCTCATGTATAGGTATTGGGACTGACATGTCCCAATACCTGGAAAGGCCCAAAGCTGTACAGTTTTGAGAAGGCAGTGATGTTAAGGGATGTTAAGGGTTGTTCTACTGTCAGTAGAAAACAAAGGAGTGTTTGTAAAGACCCTCTGGGTTTATTTTCTGGGAAGAGCTTTGTGGAAGGCTTTGTTTTTTTTTTAATTATTTTTTTGTAAGCAGCATGTCCAAAAGTTTGTTTTGCTTTGGTTTTTTTTTGCATGGAGGGAGACGCAGAGAAATTTCCATGAGCAAGTTCCTTCCCTGTGATGGCCTTGCCCTGCTGTGTGTGATGGTGAGAAAGGTCCCTTTAGCCAGCCAGAGCGGTGGGACAGCTTCCTGAGGAACTGCAGGAGTGCTTCATGCCTACACTCACACTGCATTCAAAATTCTTAATCAAAGAAGAATTTCTCTCGATTAAAAACAAGTGTTATGAATCATAGACAGTTGTGAACAGCTAAAAACCTCTGTTGTTTGAGGCCTGGAGCCAGAATGAACTGGAAAAACACAGCGAAAAGAAAGGGTTTATGGACTCTTGTATCCTTTCTTTTATTATTCAGCAGTTTAATTTAAAAAGATATTTTACTTTAGTGTATGATGACAGTACTTATACAAACATATAGAGCCTTTTATGAAAGATTTAGACACACTCATTTGAAAACTGAAGAAAATATGAGGTTTAAAACCAACTTGAACAGAAAAATGTACCTAAGTTTTTGCAGTCTCTTTTTTATATACAGGTCATTAGTTAATTTCAGTTTTCACATTAAAAAGCAAAGTTCTTCACAGTTTAACACATTCTAGTTTTCTTTAATAATAATTCAGTTCTATCTGCAGTTAAGTTCGGAGATAAAAACATTTTTAATGTCAATAATCTCACATTTTGAAAAGATATGATCTGAAAAGTGATCTGCTTTGAAATAATGGGGCTTTCTAGTAATGACTGACTATCACACATTATATTTTATATATTTAGAGAGCTGTTCCAATTATTGCATAAGTGACCTTATCCCTATGAGATTGATAGGGATTATTGTCCCCAGTTTGACAGGTGAGACAACTATAAAATAGAAATGGTAAGTGACATATATGATATACAACGTGATATACTACACAAAGTTTGCCAATAGCTTTTTTTAATGCTCTGAGCTTGAAGGATCAGGCATGCTAAAGACATCTAAGCAATTGTCTAAGCAATTAATATTTAAATTCACCTAAAAAGAACTAACAAACTGTGTTCATTTCCCGATTTAAAAAATAAACAGCATTTGTACATAAATTATTAAATTAGACTGTAAAAACTTAAAAAACAATGGTGTGGACAACAAAACAGTAAGAATGGAAGAGGGAAAGATTCATGTGGCATAAAATACTCAGTGATCTAAAATTCCACATTGCGCTTTCTTAGAAAATGCTCATAAAATGCATCAGAGAGATTCAATCCAGAAAACGCCCTCTGTCAAATAGGAGTCTTAGGTCTGAACATGTTTTCTGAGTGAAGTGTTGCAGCTCTCCTGATTCTTGTAGTCAGTAACAAAAAACTTCCTGCTGAACACCCACAATGTTTATAACTATCTATTTTGAGATTATTTCATAGCCATAATTGAAACAGTAGGTGAAATAAACTCTTGGAAAGTATGTTCTTTAAAATAATGTTGTTCATATGGATACCTAAAATGATAAAATAGAATCTATCAGCACATTCAATACATTCCTGTTAAAAATGCTACAAAATTAGCTCACATTAAGGGATATAGACAATGTTACAAGCACAGGAAGAAGTACAGTCTCAATGTCCCCAATGTACTAAAGTTTTCCAGATGTTGACACTGTGTCTCAGATAATGAGACAAATGTTAATTCCAACAGAAATGGCCAACCAATGAAAGAATACAGAAGCCATCCTATTGCACCCGGCCAAACCATAGATGCAGTGCTGACAAGAACATATTTGCTCAGGGAGAATAAAAAAGCCACAGAGGAAGAGCCAGGAGTTATGTCTCCCTTGTGGGAGGAACTGTGTACCCTTGTAATAAGAAGACTGTCTGCAACTCAGTGGGCTTACGCTTCATGCAGCTTGGCTATAGATAATGAAAAATAGGTTATTCCAGCTCTATGAGGCTGTTGTGCAGTTCTTGGAGATTTTAGAAAAAATCATGGTGTGTTTAACTGCTTATTTTAAGAGTTCTGAAGAAGCAAGAAAAAAATCCCGTTATTTATTTTTTTAAGTCTTAAAGACAGTTCATGTGGATACCTTCTCAAGTGGGATATCTATCCGTAAGGGTAAGGAAGCACTGTAATGCACAGAATTAACGTTATGCAAGGAGGGCTGTAATAATGTTTTAACAAACCTCCATTTTACCAAGGTGAAAATCTTAAGAGCAAAACAGTTCACGTAATACTTGATAAGGAAAGTGAAACTTATCAACACAGGATCTTGTAGAAACCAGAATCAAATATGACCACAAAGTGACTGAATAAATGAATGACGGGCAAGACCATTGATGACCATGAACACATGGTTCAAGACGGCCAGAAAGTAAAGTATACAATGGGTCAGGCCACTTGTGAGAAAATGGTTTTATGTGTCTAATTTATATGTGATTCAAAGTAGTTTATGTTGAAGCATACATTCCTGTTTAATCACTGGAGAGAGTTAGGTGACTTGAAGGTTGTTCAAGTGCCTGAAGGTAAACTGTGCAAAGCCACTGGGATAGGCTTCATTACCACAGAAGATTAGCGTTTTTAATGCTCTGTGCCCATACGGCTAAGCAGCAAAGCAACAATCAAAAGGCATTGATAAGAAAAGCCCATTAAATTATTTGCTTCATCTTCCATTTACCTTACTTTTTATAAGAAAGCGATATGAAGATAGACATTCTCTTTTTTCATAATGTGGGTATGCTAGCATTTTCATTATGCAGTTCAATAGCAGCCTCCCTCTCCCTGAAAAAATAAACTTCTTCAAAAATCATGTTCATGGTATATAGATCTACAGGCAAAGAGCCTTTTTTTTCCCATACAAAGGCAATTTAAATTGTAACTGCATCACATCCAGCATAGGAAAGTGCAGTTGTAACAATTTGCTTTCTATAATAATTATTCCTTTAGGCAAAGAGTGGTATTGCCATGTGTTTCGGTTTAAAATATTCTTGCTTTACCTTTCTTTTTCTGTAAAAGATTATGAATTGTTTATTCTTTCTGTGAGCGGTCAAAGTTTACAACTAGGCTTTAAGAACGTTCCTTCTTTTTTGATAAACACCTGCTTTTTCATTTAGAGAGCTCAAACTGTAGTCCAAGTTAATCAGCATACAGGTTTGAACTTCCAGATGTAGGACATGTTAAATCACTGTGGCTTTTAAGTATACAGGAAATCCTTTTGCAAATGCTTAGTGCATATGGTACTTTTGAAGCTGTTCATTCATTTTCTCCCTTCTCCTTCCCTTCCCCCAGACTTTCTCCTATGCTTTTTGTTTGCATTTTGTATGTCCCTTGGACAGCAACACCATGGACCTTTGAAATCCATTTAGTTGCCTACATACAGGCCCACAATTCTGTGTCACGTGGCATAGTTTATCCATAATGCACACATGGCAACAGCAGATGTGACACAAGCCAGCTGGGAAACCCATGTTTTCCTGGAATAGCAGGAGAGAGGTGAGACAGCCAACTGTGCCTAAAACAACTTTGCACACCTACATGCAGGCAGCTGAAGCCTGCTCTAAATGTTGGCAGCATACTGCAGTGTACACCTACCTCTGTTTGAAGTCACATTACAAACAGTGTTCAGAACTAGGTAGGACACTTTCCACCCTAACCCTGTGAGTCATGCCCAGAAGATCTGTTTTTCTCTGTTGCCCATGAAAGGTATAAACACCAAAGGCTGGGTGAGATGAGTTACACCTTAATGTCCACTTAAACTGATGTAATCTGTGAAACTCTGGACAAGTCTGGTGTTACCATGTATCAACAGAGAAAAATGTGGCCCTGTATTACTTCATTTTTTTCATAATATTTTCTATGATTAATTGCCATAATTTAATTCCTTTACTTTCCCTTAATGAAGAGAAGTTAAATGTTTTCCCCTTTTCCACTCACATTTTTGTTTGTCTAAATGCATTTTTCAGGAGTGACCAAATAGTCCATTCTAATTTGTGAATTATATAAATATTCAATGTTATTTAACTATTCAGGCTTTCACAACCAGTATTAAATTGGTTCTAGGTTGTCACTACTAGAATTTTCTGTTTATTAACATGTTTATGTGCGATGATGGGAATAGGATGCTACATGCTCTTGGCTGGGGAGTATACACTGCATTTCACATGGTGCAAGTACTTTTACAAACACTATAGTCTTTGCAAATGTTTCACAGATTGAATTTATATGAGATCATAGAGTAACTCTTTATATGAAAGAAGCTTTTAATATATTGCAGTCTTTGGAGTTGGCATATGAAATACAACACACACTTTATGTACTGTATATGAAACATATGTCTGTCCCATGTAAGAATTAAGGGTGCAGCTCTTTCACAATAAACACCTGTTGCCAGTCTATCTAAAATATAAATATCATTATCACAGGTTCTGAAACCCTTTAATGGTGGCTCTGTGACATGCTGCTATTCCTATTTTAGTGACTATGAGGATAGCACAGGCTGGCAAAATGATAGCCCAGGGCCACATGGGAAATTTAAGTTAATGCGGGCATTGGAAACTTTATCACCCACCTTAGCCTGCATCATCCATGATCTTCACTTTCCAGAAATGTGTGCTCTTAACCTGTGTCTCTTACTTTAGTGGGTTATGGGGTGATGTCTTTATCAAGAGTTTTGCTAAACATTCTTCTAAAGTCTTATTATAATGTTGTAATAATTTTAATGCATGGTAGATGTATTATCTGCAAGATAATGCTTGCTACTTGTATTCTGTGACCACCATAATGTGTTTGTAAACGAGAAATTGAAAACGTCTTGTTTTAAAATAGTTTTCTTAAAATTAGTAAATCATATGTGGTGAATATAAGAGGATATTGAAGTTGATTAATAATGCTGACAGAAGAATTCATTGGTTTCCACAAGTTTAGGCAGGAAATCAGCAATGCTACAGTGGCATCCTTTTAGAAGTGAAGGGACAAATAGCTCAACTAGTTTGAGGGTGGTTGCTCAGTTTACCAGAAAGATTGTCTGAAATGGCAGAGGATCAGGCTCAGTGATCCAGGAAGTCTTTTCCAAACCTTTACTCCTCACTTGAACTTTCATATTTCCTGCTGTTTGATTACTTTCTTTTTAAAACTTCTTACAAGAGCCCTCCAGCATTTTCCTCTCTAGCTTTTTATTTTTGTTTAAAGAGGGAAAAGATCATGTTTAAATGTTGAAGGTGGGCTTCACTGAACTACCTTTTTGTCTTATTCTTTTTGAGCCCTTTTCTTTGTATTGGTATTTGTCTATTTCTAATTAATTCACTGGATGCCACTGAGTAGCTTTTCCTTTTAATTCACTGTGTTACTCATTCTTTCATGGCATTATGTATCTGGAGGAGATGAAATATAATGCAGCCTCAGTGAAGCACTGTAGTTTTTCTCCCTGTCTTCTTTTGCTCATCTGCCTGATGTATGTGTGTGGGTATCAGCAGAAGATTTGAGGAAGAGTTTGCAAAACCAGGAGAGGAACATTCATAAAGAAAATCTAAAAGAAGGTAAGTCACCTTTCTTAAAACCAAGATGCTGGGATTTTTATTTTTATTTTTTATTTTAATCCAGGAGAGAGAAGGATTCCTGGTAAAAATCAGAAGTCAAAGGCTATGATTAATTCATCTTTGTAAGGACAAAAGTAAACAAAACTCTCCCAGATGCAATATTGATTGACAAGTATTAGGACCTTATCCATCAGTGTAGCTGCTCAGCCCTGAGTGCTATGAAGTAAAGGAGAGGCTCCAGAGTGGGAGCTCCTACGACAATCCCCAGCACTCCTGTTCTTGATGAGGGGGTAGAGATAGAGGACAAGGGGTTTGAGCAGTCTGAATGAGGCTGATCCAGATACTGCTGTTCATTTACTGTTATTCACTACCTCAGTGGTGCAAAATGGGAGAGAGCCTCTTAATACAGTGGGATAGATGCCAGTTTGGAAGACTCCTTTAGATCATTCTCCACAATCAGTGAGCAGCCACTGCCTTACTTTAATGTAAAGGCAAGAGGCCAGCTACGATAAAAACACGGTCCAGGTCAGATCTGAAAAGCATCAACAGGATCATTGTGTGCTACTAAAATATTGGAAACTGTCCTTCTCACACCAATTATGAGTTGTGCTGATTCTCTGATCACAGCACAGATTTGACTCATAAAGTTGCAGAATTTCCACAGTACATGTGTGAAGATGAGGCCTGACATGAGTGCTGAGCAAAATCCATTCCTCATCACACCTATTCAACAACAGCACAAATAAGGCCCATTATGTATCTGGGAAAAATTCAAAGGAAAATAATGAGAGACCTATGTGCTAGACTTAGGAAGCAAAGACTGAAAGTCACTATATGAGAATGGAAATGAAAACCTTTAAATTTGGCAGCTTTCACTTGCTTGCTTTTAGGAAAAAAATAGCAAAAGTGGTTTTAGCAGAGGATAGTGTAAACAAAAACAATCTCTAAAAGACTGTGAAATAAGATTAATCACGCACATCCTTAGATACCCAACCCTTGTTCAGGCAAAAGCCTATCTATCAACAGAGTAATTCTTGCCTGAATAAAGCGTGCTGGATTGACTCCTGTAGTGTAACATAAGGCAGGATTCAGTTCAAGATTAGGACAGCTTCTGCTTGGACCTGCCACTCCGGAAGATATCCAATGACATCCATGTCATGTCTGCCAGTCTTTTAAGGATATAGTGGATGTCTTGGCATGTCTCAATTGACCTTCAGACTCAGTTTAGTAAGAGATTTTCTCTAGTAGCTCAAACATAGACACCTTAATTCACATGTCTTGTTCCCAGGCTGAATTCTGCCTCCATATTGTCCAATATGCCACTGGAAAAGAGCCACAGTGACATTACATATGGAGTTGTAACAAAAAATATATCAAGCAAACAGCAGAAGCATTGTTTAGTAACTGCAGTAATGATTGACGATAATTCAGCTGGAGTGTTTGCACTGATGTGCAAGAAAAGAACTGATGAGAGGACAGTAAAACAGAAGAGATATGAAGCAGAAAAAGAATTTTGTTGACATTTTCCCCTAAACCACATGTTTTTACAAGGAAAACCTTTTCTGAAAGTATAAAATACATGAAATAAAGATCAGAAGGCTTTCTGTTGTATTTTTGGTGGTTTGTTATATCATGTCTACCATTCAGGTATGTGGACAACTCTGAAGACCAGGTGGGACTTGTGTGATAAAGCTTCACATAGCACAAAGTCCCTAGTTATTCATAAAAGAAAGGTCATAGAAACAAAGGTAGGTTGATTGAAGGAAAGTAATAGAGATGTTCACATCAGAAAGTGTGCAGGACAGATGCATGAATATTATTAGAATAATTCACGGTGAGTCCCCATGGTGAAATGAGCAGCAGGTGCTGGGCTGCTGCAGGGGAAATTAAGCAGGCAGTTTGAAAGGGCAGATAGATACCATAGCCCTGGGACACATTCATTATAGCAGAGGAGATGTGAGTGCTCCCCTAGCACATGCAATTACACTCTGCTGATTTGAAAACAACAGATTTTATTGTGAAAAATAAAGTCATGAGTGGTCAAGAAGCCAAAAGAGCTCCTGATATTTCCTGAGGGCAATAACTTTTCTATGAAATGCAAGCACCGGACAAGTCTGGAGCTATTAAAGGCGGGCTTCAGGGAAGGCATTATTCTCATATTTCAGGACAGGAACAGTGGAGAGTGCTGGTCAGACAAAATTCCCAGTACCCACAGAAAGAGTCTTTTTTTCTTCATAGAAGACAGACATTTAAAAACGAGTAAGGCGATTTTAATAACACTGGTACCTCTACAGAATGAATACTTTGGCTTAGATTTTTCTTAAATGTCTCCAACACATTTATCTTATAAGGTGGCAAATGAAATCCTGTTCTATGAAAGGCCAAATACTGCTCCTCAAGAGATAAACTGAGAATAAATTCACTGACCTCAGTGGAGCTAGCGTGGATTATACTATTGTGTCATGAAATGAATGTACAGTTTGGCTCTTGCTCTGTTAGGCAAGGGAATTGTCAACTTTATAAATGAAACCAGCCAAATAGCAACAGCCTGGTTCTCCTCATCCAACACACACTCTGCTTTTAATTTCCATTTGTATTAAGGAAGCTTTATTTGAGCCATTAAGCATTTCTGTATTAGCACATCTGCCTTTGACTATAGACCTTAGTGATATGGCTTCCAAAAGTAGTAGGCATGTCAGCAATGAAGGAAGAAAAGGGAAGAGCCCGGAAAACAGCTTTAAAACATTGTAAAACGTGTTAGTTATAACTAATTATTTTAATCCATACATTAACTGGCTGAAAATACAAGATGAGTTGCTAGATTTTATAAATACATCAAAGACTTCTGCTTACATCAAAAGACATTCACATTCTTTATCTATTATGCTTAGGGCTTAAGGTTTCCTATTCAAACCAGTTGTCATTCTTTCCTTTGAAGAGCAGATGCTCTGAAAAGCATTGATACTTCAAAAGAATGTACCTTGTACATGGGGTAGCACTTAGTAAAAATTTTGTCTTATGCTCCTTTCTCCACATTTTGCAGAAGATGAAACTAGTTAAAACTTATTGGCAAAAGCTCCATTACCATCATGTTAGAAAGAAAATTCCTCATATTTTGCCCCCCTTCAGCCTGTTCTATACTTGTTTAGGAAACAGGAAAAGCCTAGATTCATACCTGCTTGGACAGAGGGGTGAAATCATTACCCTTCCACTAGCTTATGTTCCTAAGCCCCATGCTATATGTGGGGAACCTTGCTGCTGCTCAGTCTTATTGTGCTTTTAATTCTGGAATGATCAATACATTGAAGGAGGTCAGAATCGCTCACCTGAAGCTGAAATCAAATCAGGAGTTTTAAGACCTTTCAGGTAAGATCTCAGTGAACTTTGAGTCAGTTCAAGTGGAACTGAGAATTATCTCATAGAAACAACACAAGGTAAGGCGAAATGTGATGTGTTCCCCAACAGAGAATACTAAAAATGGCCATAGAGTTTGGAATACAAGGGTGTCAAGCAACGTAACTAATGGGTGGAGGCAATAAAGACATAGAGAAAGTTATATGGTGTAAATGAAGACCAAACCAGTCAAAACTTGCCAAAGAGGAACTACTGCTAAGGAAACGTTGCTACAAAGATGATGGGCCCAAACTCTTTAAATTTAAGGTAAAGCAACATCCACAAAGTGGGAGTTCAGTTTGGCTGTTAGGAAACTAGGGAAGGCAGGACGTACAAAAAATGTAGGAGGACAGTGCAGTGCTGGAACGGGCAACCAGAGGCATTGTGGGATCTCCCTCTCCAGAGCATTTCAAGGCAAAGCAAGACAATGCTCGGCCTGGCAGTAGCTCATTTTTTTGGGCTAGGTGATTCCAGAGACTTCCTCCAAATGGCATTTCTACAACTGCATATTTTGGTGACTGAAGAGCAGCATCTGCTTAGTATCACCATGTATTTTCTTGGAATGAATCTTGCTTACAATATGGCAATACTTTATTCATGCTAAACATGAAAGGGCAGATCTGGTGTACTGGGGTGTGTTTGTGTTCAATATAAACCTGTCACATTATTGGCATTTTGTCCAACATTTGTCTAGTAGAAGTTTCCAGTCAGCTTCTCCCAGCATCCTTGACACCCATGAAGAGGTTGCATAAGGATTTTCAATTTCAGGAATTGCTTCTTTAAGGATTTTCAGTTTCAGGAATTGCTTCTTCAAGTACAAATGGAAGCTAGTCTCGCAAGTCTTATTGTTTCCCATCCCTTACCCACCCATAAGCGTTAGTACTTTACTTACTGTATTCATTATTCCACAGAAATTACTAATCTTAACTGTCATTAAAAGGAAGCATAACTATTTCATGTCTGCAGAAGCTTTTTTTTTGTTGCCACTCCAACTTCTTATTAGAGTAAGTAGTTACTGGCTTCACCTCTCTCCAACGGAATTTACATTTGAGTTACCTCATTTTCTATGGCTCTAGCCTAGAGCAGTTTGAATAATCCTACAATACATCCAATAATTTTAAGCAAACTGGTTTTGTTGACAGACGGGATTATTATGAATACATAGCGTAACCCAAATACTTCACTGAGTTAATCTCTTCTCTAAGATAATGCATACATTTTAGAAAAGTATGGCACTCTTGATTTTAAAATTGCTGCTGTTGAAAAAACTCCCATTATTCTAAAAAATCTCTTCCAAAGTTCACTTGTTCCAGCTATTGCAATTTTCTATTGTACTTCTAATTTTATTTCATTCAGCTTCCGTTCACTGTCTTTTGTTATATCAAAAAGGTAGTGTCTATGTAAATAGTGTCTAAACAGTGCCACTTATGTTAGTTTTCAGAGAATTTATAAAACCATACATTAACAATTTGATGTTGTCTTTTATGTGCTTGAAATTATCCAAAAACTCTAAATGCTGAATAGGAAAACCAGCTCAGGTTTCTCCTCTCTCTATTATTACAAGTAAATGAAGATCAAATATACTAAAATGAGAAAATAAATCAATGAAAGTACTGTACACATATGGAAGCTCATTCTCATGAGTTTATAACGATGATAACATTGACTGGCTCATTTTTAATTTGTATCAGAGGCATTATTTTGGCATCTAGTGCAGTTCAGTCAATTGGAGATCAGAGCTTTTCTCAACTATTTAACTCTTCTAAAAGCTTAGAAAAGGAGGATCCCAGAGTCGCTTCACCTCTGAGTGATGAGCAGAGGTTTAACCATCTGACGCACTTTGTCCCTAGATTCCCATCTCTCCCTCCCCAACTCCCACTTGTTAAAGACAGCACAAGTAAATAATAAGAAAGCAAGCAACTTGCTTCACGTTAATGTCTGAAAAGGGCTATGGTTGGTCTTTATAAATATATTAACAAAGAAAATCCCATGGTGGAGAAGGTGTTACTTAGGTTAAGGAACTAATATAACCTGGCTGTAAAGAAGCTTATGCTGATAATTAGAAGACTCCCAGTCATTACTGCAGTGAAGACCTAGAATAGCTTTCTACTTGGAGGCATTAAGGAAAAAAAAATCTAATTAGTTGTAAAATAGAGCTTGATTGATTACAAACCTGTGGGGTTACATGATGTGACTCCCAGAAATGACAGGGGACTGAACTCATTGAAGTCCCTCTACTGCTTTGAGTCTTACTGTAGTATATCAACCCCTCTCAGCCTCCTGTTTGTAATCCACACCCCTTAATTCTCTCTTCACATACCTAATGCTAGAGCTATTATATATCTGACAGTCTCCTTTCTGGCCAGAATTCCTCATGTGGAGCTCTAGCTGTATTCATGATATGAGAGAGAATAAACAGAATTGATAATTTTATGAGACATTTCAGTTCATTACATCATGTTCCTCTCTGACCCAAGACCTTCAAAGTGGTGGCTTCATTATCCTTTTTCAGATCAAAGTGTGCATAACTCTAGCACAGGTATGTCTCTCTAGAAATGTGTTCACCAGGTAGGTATAAAACTGTAGGTGTGTTTCTACTCTGCCAGACATCTTCCTCTGCTAAATGACATTGTTGACTCAAGACTTGCCCAGATTTCTTTCAATGATGATTATCCCCATACTTGCCTGAGGGAAAGGGAAGTTCCCTCTGTCTTATTGCCCTGCCATGGCTACACATACCCCATTTTAGCACGTTCAGAGTATGACATCCCATCACCTGCACCAGCAGCTGCCTGTCTGCACCCTTAGTGGTTCACGTGTCCTCTTGCAGTGAAGAGCATCTCTGAACCCCAAAGATCCCAAGAGAACCTATACCCACAGGGCTTATTAAGCATGTTAAAAGCAAGACCAAAGAGCTCTCCAGCTGCATGTGTGTGTCCAGCTGCAGACAAAGTAGACACATACTTCATGGGATTGCCATTGCGTAGGTGCTTTGGGACACCCCAGAGAAGTTAAAGCTTCCCCAGCCTGACAAAACTTTTGGCAAAGACAGGAATACAGAACATCATGGGCCTCTTCTAAGTTCGTGTGTGTAAAAATTACAACCTGTGGAATATTCAGTAGTTTGTATTTACCTTTTCTCTCCTACCTTTTTATATGGAGTCATACCTATTAATCTTTATGACAAGAAGTCTGTGTTATAAAGGAATAGCTGGCAAGAAATTTTATCCTTCATATTTTTCTTAATTTAGAGAAACTTTGCATCTCAGGTATTTTGAAATAGGACAGAACAGAAATTTTGCTTTATTATATCTTAATGTATTTTAGATTCGGATGGACACAATTACCCTGGAAAGTGCTCTGGGCATGGTATCCTTCAAATTTGCTTTAAACAGGACCAGGTAACTAGATTGCAAATGTTATCTGCATTCTGGTAAAACTTTGTCTGTAGGAACTTATCATATTGTTCCCTGTGAAATGACGAGGGAGACCACCACAACAGTAGAGCAGATGGATAAAATAAAACAGCAATTTATTTTTAGCTGTTTGTGCCTTGTTTTACTGCACACTGCTTGGCTTTTTTTTTTTTTTTTTCTGTTAGCCAGCTCTAATTTCCTCCTCTCAGCTTGCAGGATCCATTCATTTTAGCAGGACATAAGCCACCCTAGAGCCATGAAGTTGAAGAGGTTACAGAATTTAATCAGCTTGTTTACATTATTCATCCTTCTAATTTTTAGCAGCCTACATTTTCTCTGTCATTCTCCCAGGGCATTATGGCAGCAGCAAAGCTTTTCCAGAGAAAGCTGCCAAGCCTGAGCTTTCAAAGGTTCTCCTTTCACAGCTCAGGATGAATGCCACCATGGTCTTACTGGAGGAGGCTCCATATTGAAACAGGAACTGTTTCAAGCTATAAGGTCTTTAATGGAGATAAAGGTTGAATTCGCTGTGGAATTAGGATATCTTCTTGTTTTCTGGTTGATCTGCATGGAACATATCTCAGGCACTTCTTCCCTCCTGCTGCTTAGACGTCCACTCTTGTGGAGGCCACTACCACCCAGGGAGGCTCTCCCCAGAGTCCACATGCCTTTCTTATCTGTCCTGTTGCAGCTCTCCTGGACAAGCAGTGACTGATGCCACTATGCAGGATTTACCCTGGAGTCAAGGGGCCCAGGGTGTATTATTATTCTTTATTCTCAGTTTGTAACACAGACAACCACCAAGGCAGAGAACTTTTGGGGAGAACAGACACAAGAGAGAAGGCACTCACAAGCAGAACATGCAAGGAGCTGATGGAAAGGGATAAAGAGCCCCTTTTTTTGGCTCCAGAAAGTATAACAAGAAACTAAGCAAAATAAAATAAGAATGCTTTGGAGAAAGTAGAAGAGTTATTCTATAAAAGAAGAATTTCAGTCTCTGATGCAAAGATTTGGGATTTTGCAGTGCATAGCCCATGACTGTCAAAACCACAACTGTTTGTGAAGTAACAACCATCTGAGGAGCAACCTTCTAGTGCTTCAAGCTATAAAAGCTGCAGATGGCAGGAGTTTCTTAAAGGGAAATAGCTTTAAAAATGAAGTGTTTGAAGAAATCTTGTTGAGACATACCATGCTGAAGATAAATCAATGCAATCATTCCTGGAAAGACTGGCTGACAAATTTCCCCATCGCATAGTTTGTGGAGATAGTATAAAATGTTTCCTGTCTTACTCATGCAAACATTTCTGGTAATTTCAGTGAGACCCAGACTAAATCTCAGAGTAAGGAAAACAGGATTTAGCCAAGAGTGTCCTAGTGCTTATGAAAATTCCCCAAGAGTCTGAAGAAAAATTATAGTTATTTTAAGGTAGCCTAGCATATAAGACGCAATGCTTGCTATAGACTTTTCAGGATAATTTCAAGTTTGATAGAAAAGGTGCCATTCTGATTAGATTCACTAGCTGCAGAGTGCAATTTCTACAATACTGCAGTGATTTTGACTGCATAGTTTTTCCCCCATACTATGAAAACATCTATTCTAGAAGACCAAAATGACACATACAAGCATATGGCATATAGTAATTTAAAAATTATGTGTCTCAGTCTTTCTTGCATTAAGCTGATATAACTAGACTCTCCTTTACAAACCGTTTAAGATCTTTAGTGAGAGGTGATACAGTTGCATATCACAGACAATAAATACATATATTGGGGAAGAGGTTAAGTCCAGCTGCAAAACTACTCAGCAGGCAGCATCGTTTTTCTATGAAGCTTCTGTCCCTTCCAACCAGTGGTGAATCAAAGCAATGTTTAAGGAAATGGGCCAGCCATTTATCACGTTTGGGGAACGTGACTACCTACGCAGATTGGAAGTGTGTTTTTACTGCTGAAAGTATCATACTTTCACGACTAAAAAAGTTCATTTCACAAGGAGTTATCTGTTCTGCGGTTAATCTGGTGCCTCTAAAATGCAAGTTGCCAAGCAGTTCCCGGCAGCGAGCTGGATGCGAAGGACAGCTGAGGGGAATGCTGGGAGGAACTGGGCTCAGAAGAGGCAGTGCAGAGAGGGAGCATCTGGTGGGGAACCGTGACCCCAGCCACTTGAAACCACACACAAGGAGACGCCAGCATTTGCAGTCATATCCTTTCCAAGGAGATCAGCAATTCTTATTATGGAGTTCCTTTAGGACATCAAACTTTTCTTCCCATCCACTGTTCAATCAACTTCAGAAACAGACAGTGTCTCAGGACCCCTTGGGAATGCTTGTTGGCTATCTAAGCAAAGTATTATAAGCTGTGGATATTGAGTCCTTTCTTGGATCAGTTTTATTTTATTAGTCACATATAAAGTTGTGTCATGCTGGTTGCTTGCCCTAAGCCACACAAGAAAATTTAAAAAAAGGAAAGAAAAAAAAAAAGTGGCAGGCAGGGTATGATTTTCATAGGTAATTATTTCAGTCCAGTCAAAACCTTGCCTTTTTTTCTAACACACGACAATGAAAAAAGACAACAGATTTCCCCTTGGCGTCTTTCTGTGCTTCCACTGTAACAATTAAGCTAACATGTCACATCTGCTGTACATCTTAACAAGGTAAAACAGTAAGGGTTCTAACCCAATTCATCCAAGAGCAAGAGATATGAGATGTCTTTTTCTACAACTCTGGGAGCATCACTGAGGTACATGACTAGTACTTACAACCTAGACCTGTACCTACAAACAGTTCACACAATTTAATTTTGTTTTCCTATTCCAGTATCTGTAATAATATTTTTTTTTCCTTAGGACTACTAACCTGGTAACAAATAATTAATAATTATCATACAGGTCATGTATATATGTATAAGGCACTGGGTGTATATACATATAAGGAAGTAAAATTGGCATCAGAAATTAGTCAACTAAATGAAAAAAAGGTTGCCAGAACTGTTTCTGATAAGAGATAATAGTTGAATTTTTTGACTTTCAAACTAATAGCTTTGCCTTCTTAAAAAAAAAA
>VZRU01005516.1:83863-131371 GCA_013398155.1 Pedionomus torquatus | reverse complement strand
TAATTCTAAACCTACAAGGTAGTCTTAGCTGCATGCTGGCCCAATTTCAATTAGAAAAGTGGCAAGAGGTCTCCAGCTTTCCAGGATCCAGTGGATAGGGTGCTTTCCTGGTGTGTCAAGATGGCCAGCTACTCCACTGGAGGACACTAAAGGACACCAGATCCCTCTGCTTGCTATGTAAGTCACATGAACACTACTCTAGTGGTCCAAATAAAGGAAATTATTTTAGGCACTGAATCCCACTTTCCCAAAACAGCAACTACAGAGACAGCTCCCTAAGCAAATACATATTCTAGTTCTAGGACATGAAACTCCAGCATGTCGTTGGCACCATAGTGCTGGCAATGGCACACTCTGGTCTGAAAGCCTAATGTGTCTCCATAGAGAGTACAGAGCTTTTCAAGCCCCTAAATAAACTTGGCAAATTTGGTTTCTGGGCTTTCAGGCATTGTGGCCACACCCATCAAATCACCATGGGCGCTGTGCTGAATGACTCATGTATTGGAAATTCCCTTACATGCACAGCCACACCTGCGTGCATATGTTTGCATTTATTTTATCATTTATTTATATTCAAAAGTATCTTCAATATAGCTACATTATTAACCTGTCCTTTATACATTATGTATAGACAGAAAAGCAAAAACAAGACTATAAGCAATACTTCAACAGGTTAGCTTGAGTCCATTTCTCTGGAAGCATGCATAAAATATGTGACAGTGTGCTATAAAGAGTTGGCAGTTTTATGGAAAGGGGTTTGTCAGATGGCCTGAATGGAGACTGAGGAAACTAGGAAGAAGACATACAGGTAGCAGAGGCAGCCAACAAGTGCCCATTTGCCAACCTGACCTCCTTTTGAGAGAGGTTGCTGCTTGTCTGGAGTTGGAGGAACAGCTATACACGCCTGCCTCTTGGTCCCATGTTATATTTCTGTTTTGGGACCAGAAATAAGGCCAGGGGAGACCTGGAAAATGTTAGTCATGGCTACGTGGTTCTTACCATGATGAAAAGCTTGGGGGTCCACATACACATGATTTTCTCCTTGATTCTGTCAATAAGGGGGAAGAGCTTCAGGAGGAGTGAACGGAGTCTGCAGATCAGTGCCTGGTTGTGCATTTTGTGTTGATGGGGATTGTCTAGAAGAGATAGGATCCAGCTGACCAAACAAAACTACAGCATTTTTTCCAGCAGGCTGGCCAACAGGATGAGGAGACTTTTAAAGTAGGAACAGTCGGGAATGGAAATGATGATCCACAGTCAAGAGAGGAAATGATAGACTGGGTTGGTAAGCAAAAGATGCAGGGTGATGTGCACAAGAGAGATTCCCTAATCAATGAACAGGGGCCAAGGAGGCCCAGCTCAAGTGTATACATGCAGATAAGGAAGTGCCAACAGGACAGCAAAAACGCACTTTAACTAGATAAATTAACAATGAGGTGGATTAAAAACTGGCTGAATTGCCAGACTCAGATGGTGGTGAGTAGCAACACAAAGCTCAGTACAATCACCGATACTCTTTAGTATCCTCATTAATGGCCTGCACATTGGAACAGAGTGCACTCTCAGCAAGTTTGTAAGCGATAAAAAACTGGGACAAGTAGCTGATCCTCTAGATGGGTGTGCTGCCATCCAGAGTGACCTTCACAGGAGAAATGGGCAGAGACTTACCACATGAAGATCAGCAAAGACAAATGTGAAGACCTGCATTTGTTATTTCTGGAGACTAACACCAGACACTTGGGAGTCAAGTGGCTGGGAAGCAGCTCAGTAGAAGAGGGACTGGGTTGTTGAGTGGATATGAAGTTGGCCATGAGCTAGTACGGCAAAGAAGGGCAACAGCACTCTGGGCTACTTTAGACAAAGTGTCACCACCAGGTCAATGAAGGCAAACTCTTGTCTATAATCAGCCCTGATGAGAGACATCTCTAGAGTTCTGGGTCCAGTTGTAGGCTTCTCAGTACATGAGAGACATAGAGATACTGGAATGAGTCCACTGAAGGGCCACAAAGGTGATTAAGGGACTGAATAATCTTCCATAATAAGAGGGGTTGAGATAGATGGGACTATTCAGCCTGGAGATGGGAAAGCTCAGAGGGATATTGTCCATGTATGTAAATACCCAGTTGAGGGAGTAAAGAAGAAAGAGCCATAATCTGTTTGATGGTGCCCAGTGACACGACAAGAGGCAATGAGCAAAAACTAAAATATGGGAGATTCTTTTTAAACATAAGAAAAATCTTTCTTCCTCTGAAAGTGATTGGACAGTGGCACAGTTTTCCCAGAAAGATTGTGGAGAGATTCAAAACCTGACTGGAAATGGTTCTGGCCAACCTGCTCTATCTGGCTCTGCTCTGAGCAGAATGGTTGGATAAGAAGACCTTCAGAGGTCCCTTTCAAAATCCACTTCTCTGTAGTATGCCCATTTAAGTCAGAAGGTGCTAATTTTTCAGAAATGTAGTTATTTAGAAAATGCTTTTAAGATAGCCTTATACCACATGACATTAATTTTGCTCTTATCATACCTGTGTGTGCTGATGTATGTGTGATGTTTTTTATGCATATATGGAAGCATCCATGTGGAAATCTCAGACAAAGGGAAAGACTGATATAACTAATGCAAACACACATATTTCATTAGACATTTTATTAGCTCATTTCTTGTTCTGAGCTTGTACACTGCTTAAGACAATGCCTTGTTTGGTGTCTCTGTGTCAAATGACTAATAAATATATGTTAGCTATAACAGAAGGTTAGACAACAACAGATACCTACAAATTATCTGTGGTTTTGGTGCCAAATACTCTTCTTTGATGCTGTATTGCAGCAGAATTTTTTTTTTTGCTAAAATTGAGAGGGTTTTTTGCATATTAAATGTTTTTATGACACCCCTCTTGTTCAGCTGGTGAGAGTTTCCGGTTAATACCCCACAAAGAAGTGAGGAAAAAAAAATTATGTCATGTAATTTTTAGAAAATACCAAACAATCCAACCTCACTTGGCAGTGATTTTTCCACCAGCTAAGGAAGTATCCATTTTTGGGTCAGCAATGGGTAACTTGTTTGCAGCAGGGAGCCTTTAATGTTTCAGCTGAGTTCACCAGTCAGTGTGCTACTACAGTCTTTGACAATTGCCAGAAGGAATGCAGAAGCTGTCAGACTGTCTCTTTTCTTGCACTTGCATGTGTGAATGCTTTTTAAAAAACATGCAGGTACTTAAAAAATGCCAGGTACTTATTACAAGTGCTATTTCATTTTTTGTTTTTCCCCTTCTTGTTTAGTTTGGAGAAGAGGAGGCCGGGTGCCCTCATTGCCCTCTACATTGGAGGAGAGCAACCTCATTGCCCTCTACAACTGCCTGAAAGGAGATTGCAGGTGTTGGCCTCTTCTCCCAAGTGAATAGTGACAGGACCAGAGGAAATAGTCTGAAGTTGTGGCAGAGGAGGTTTAGGTTAGATATTAGGAAGAATTACTTTACTGCAGAGTGGTCAGGCACTGGAACAGCCTGCTCAGAGAGGTGGTGGAGTCACCATGCCTGGAGGTATTTAAGAAACGTGTGGATGTGGCACTTCAGGGCATGCTCTAGTGGCATGCATGCTCTAGTGGCCAAGATGTAGGGTTTTTGAGTGTGTGTATGGTTGGACTCAGTGATCTAAGAGGTTCTTTCCAGCCATGAAGATTCTGTGATTCTTTCTATTGTATCAACTTGCTTTTAAACCAGGAACCTGCTAAAATTCTGATTTTTGGTCCTGATACAACCTCTATATTATTTTGACCATGACTTTGAAGCCCTTCTGTGACACACCTCCCCACTCCTCCCACCTCCCTCCTACTGTTAAAGGGAAGACCCAGAAACAAAGTGAAAACTGAGGCCTGCCCAGCTCTGTGCCCATAGTCTCTGCATGATGCTGAGACAGTCGTTATATGTGAGAAGCTCCAGTATACGGAACATGGTAGTAAAGAATGTACTAAGGCCATTTGGGGAAGAAAGAAAGGGAGGACTTCAAGACTTCATGGAAAAGGGAGTCAGTCCTATGAGATTATGGGGCAAAAGCAGAAAAATGAAAAAAAACCAAAAACATGCCTATGGGGAGCACAGGTGCCTGTGGGGACACATTTTGAGAAGGAAGAGAGATATGAGTAGAATGGAAACTAACAAAAAGAATTATTCCTATCTGCCTTTCATCTGGTACTGAAAAAAGGTCCAGGATATATTCTTGGGCATGTTGTCAGATGAAAAGTAACACAGAATTAGAAAGGAAAATGATGACAGACTTACAATGGTTATTAGAAATCCCAACAAAAGCTACAAGGAGCCATAGGGTAACAATGAAGAGTAGCCATTGCTGACAGTAGATAGATTTAGATTTGATACTCCATAGAGAGAAACGTTTCTTGGTCCTGAGCACAAGGTAGACTTTTTTACTTCTTTGTGTTCTGTGGCGTGTCTCACTGAAAGAATGCATGGTTATTTCACAGTTGTTTCAATCGAGGTCTCAAACTTGCTGAGAATGTCCTTTCAAAACAGCAAGAAGGTGTAAAAGATCAAGGAAATCTTAACAAAGCTTTGGAGGTAAATGGGTAGTTTTAGTTCCTCATGGTGTCAATAACTTGCTGTGTAATTACAGCTGATACAGTAATAAAGATAAATGATAGTCAGCTAAAATTATCTAGAAGGATAATTGTCTCCTTAAATCACACAAAGACAAGCATATGCATACGGCAAGATCTCAGCATGTTCTTTAACAGTCCTGTCATTTGTGCTGATTTCCCAACAAAGTGCTAGCCTAATTTGGTGTGGGTTTTATTTTAGCTACACATGTAAAAATGATTGATTCAGACTCTGGTCATTCATACTGAGCCTAGATGTGTTTTATGCCGCTTTCTGTAGGGCACCCAGGGAAGCTGAGCAGAGACCAGTGCTCTTCTGTTTTAGGGTTAACACTCCTGGTCCAAGCTACCTGCAGGAACAGGCACAGATTTACCCAGAGGTTGCTGGAGAGGCTTTCCTCTCTTCCAGCAGCACCTGTCTTGCAGTCAGCTTTGTGTGGCCCTGGGAAATACAAATTTCCAGCCCAACTCTTCAACCTCTCTCCAGCTCTTTAACCTCACATGCTGGCTGAAAGACCCCAAGCAGGGCCACACAAATCTTGCTACTCTTAGTAATGCCTTGCTATATAATCCACCACAAAATGGGGAGATGTAAGTTCCTTGGGTCTGTTTCTTTTCTCAAATGTGACCACAACTTTTTCTGGGAACATCAATGCCTTTCTGTGCATGTTCAGTGCTGGTTGCTCAGTTGAGGGGCTAGCTTATTAGCTGAAATTTTCCCCTTCAGAAAAGAAAGATTTTTTGGCAAAGAGTGAAGTGAATAGGGATATGTTGTGTAGAAGCTGAGGAACTTTTGACTGCAGGAAGTTCTACGTATGACACTTTGTGTAAAGGCTGCCTCCGTGTGGGGTTGTGTGTATCTATCCATCTATCTATCTATCTATCTATCTATCTATCTATCTATCTATCTATCTATCTATCCATCAATCTATCTAATCTATCTATCTAATCTACCTACCTACCTATCTTTATGTCCTTCTGTCTCTTATTTGTATTTCTATTTCTGCTTAAGTATACTGTGATCAGTAACCAGTACACGCAAGTTGCATTTGACACTCAGTGACCAAACATCTTTGAATTAAACCTGAGGCCAGCCTGTTGCAAAAAACTCTCATCTTACTTTTCAGAAGAAATAAACTAAATGCGACAGGAACTCACAGGGGCAGAAAACTTTCAGTTGGTCTGGTTGGTATTAGCCACCTCACTACCCCAGCATAATGAAACTCCATCAAACACAATGAAATTCTAGAAGCCCCAAGGATTATGTGAGCTGCCTCCTACAAAGCAGATTTGTACTCTCCCTGACTGGTGAAAGCCAGTGGAAAAATCTACTGTCTGCTGCTAATGGAAATTATCAACACCGTCTTCAAAGAAGCTAGCTTGTCAAGCTCCCTGAAAACAGCCCCGGTTTCAAAAAGAATAAGGAAGTTAGAAAAGGCACATCACCCATTTCCCTATCTCCAAGCCTGGGAAAATTGCCGAGAGGCAGAGAATGAAAAGCGTGTGACATCTGCCACCATGCCTTGTAGCTGGGCTGAACTGGTCCTCAAGGTTCTATAATATTACTTAGGACAATGAATACCAATCACATCCTAAAGCTCCTATTGTTTGGCTCCCTGCAGCTCCAGAACTAAAGAGCATGAGTTACAGAGTCTCTACACCTGGTGTAATTGGCCATTACCATGGTTTTAATTATTCCTCCTTAACAAAAGTCAGTGACTCATGGTAGGAAACAGTCTTTCCAGCCCAGATGTTTTTTTTTTTTTTTTTTTTTTTTTTTTTTAACATTATGATTATTGTTTTTATTTTTATTGTTTGNTTTGTTTTTGTTTTTGTTTTTTTTTTCCCATCTTTTCAAAACATAAAGATAATAATTGGGATTGTCATGGGTTGTTTTGCAATGTCAGGCCCAAGGAAGGCTGACAATGTTCTGGCACAGCCAGCCACATCATAAGATTGCTTTTCTCTAAAGGATGAATCATCATCCAGAGAAAAAGCCACTGACTCAGACTATCCACACCAGACTTAAATAATAGTCCCTGGAAGAAAAGACTGAACTAGCTGAAATACTGTACTCCATTTCCATATTTTTCCTTAATTACAAGACTGGATAAAAGTGTATGCATTTGATACTTGATGGTAGTAGTGAAAAATGCCTTATTTTAATCACCAGCAGTGAAATAAATCTAATCTAGTTTAAGATGACTCAAAATAAAGTTGTGAGTTTAGCTAATCCTCTACATTCCTGTATTCTGTGGAAACTTATAGACAGTTATGAAAGGTGATTCATACTACCCTGGGTATTCAATAGAGGGTGCAATAATCACTCTTTAGAGGTGTCTGTCCTTCTCCATTGGCTAAAATAGGAAGCTAAATGCTAATTTAAGCTAAACGAATAACATTTAATTTGTAGGTGAGATTAATCCCAGTTTGTTTTAAAAATTCCCAGGCTACAACATGCTTAATGCCTTCATGCGAATTCTGTAGCATACTTCATGACTGTCTACTGGTGGAAACAAGGCATGGTTTAAGTTCTCAAACACAGAGACAGACTTGTGCTAAACTGTTGGAGCCACATTAACCTTCTACCTCAACTTTCTCCTGGGTTCTACTTTCTGGTCATGGCTGATTTGAAACCTGGATTTTACTTTTCAGTGGTTACAATGAACTGGGTCTTACAGAAAAGCAAAGATATCCCAGGCAAGCTCCTAAGAGCCATGAGACTTTTGGGGATTTTTTCTGTCATACCGTTATTTAGGGGGTTCATATGGAAAAGGGTGGTGACTTTCCAGCTGTTTTCAGGGCACAAGACTGAACCAAACATTTAAGGCATCACCTATCTTGCAGAATTAAAACTGACGCTAGATAGAGATAGAACTTTTAAAATGATGAACCAGTTAGATGCCTGATGAAAAACATCATATGAGAATGGGTGCAAATCTCTCTAGCTTCTGCCTCCTTTCTTCCTCCCACTCTTTCTTTTCATTTTCAGCTCACACAGAATTCTCAGAGTATCTTAATAACAGTTTTGCTTCCCAAATTCTGCCTTCAGTGAGAATTCACTTTGATCATGATAATCACATGAACTTTTCAACAGTGGTACATTAAATTACAATTGTGTAGTAATTGTAATTGTGATCCAAGGTTGGATCACAGCTCTTCCTGATTTTTTGTGTAAATCTGGTGCTTCCTGCTGTTATTGTGCAACAATGAGAGAAGTGAGTCTTTGACCTTTCCTAGGAGAGTCGTGTAACACAGCTTCAGGTTTCTGTTGCTGAGTTTTATAATAGTAGTAATGTAAGAATTTATTGCTGACCTGATATGCAGGAAAAAAATCTTGCCACTTAATAAAGCTATTAAATACTCTGGATTTTTCCCACATAAGAGATCAAGCTTACAGTATTACCCAAATTTCCCTGGCGCTACTAGTCAGTATTTAATGCCATTGTACAGAATCATATGGTTTGTCCATAGATTTTATATAATCCTGGAAGATACTGTGTCTGGAAAGTGTTTTTATTGCAATTCAATACATCTTAGATATTACCATCAAAGATTAAACATCACTCTATCAACAACGCTTGTTAGGGAATGACACCTGGTGTATTATAGCAAAGGTTATTATATTTCCCTTTCACAGTAGAAGTTTTTATGTCTTAACAATGGACTGGCTTTTTATAGCTGAGATTAAAGCTGAGAATATGACAAGCAGCAAGAGGTGCTCCTCTGTTTATTGAACTATCTGATGATTTAAACAGTAGGGGGGAAGGGGGGAAAGGATAATTTTTGCCCAAAAGTTTCTCTCCCCCCCTCGCCCCAAACAATCATATGTATATATGTATAATGTGAAATTCTAAAAATGTTATTTTTCTAAGAAGTTTTCCACCTACACTGTTTCAGCTATATCTGTTTTCCAAAAAGGTATTTTTTAATTTAAGTCTTGAATTGTGTCTTTTCAGGTGTAGTTCAAAACAGATTAATTGAAAGTGAAATTAAGGTAAGAATATATATTTTTAAAGACATAATTCTGTTACATTAATCACAACTTTGAACATAAAAAGTTTTCATCTACTGAAATCTTTAAATCCCCCTGGAGTGCACACTTAGGATACCAGCTCAGAGTGGAATGCACTGGTGTAAATCACTGAATGAAACTGACTTTTAATGTTAAGGATGATATAACGCTGGGGCTGGCACCACTGTGCAGCACTCAGTGCTGCTCCTGCACAGGTGCTGCCAGAGGTTGCCGAGCCCACTCCTAAGCTAAAGCCATGTGAGAAAAGAAAATGAAAGCAAAGACCTGAGTGAGTTTGTAATGGTTAGTCCGGGACTTCAGAGGGAGATATTGATGTGAAGGCTGTAAAACCAGGTGGTGGTGTGAAGTACAGGCAGATGATGGCAACTCAGCAAAATAAAGGTTCACACAAGTCATGAGGAATGGCACTTCTCTGCCTGACTGATGGCTAGAGAGACAGCAGAGTTTCCCCAGTGAGTGATGAGCATATTAGTACCTAGCCAAAAAGTACATGCTGTGTACTTACAAACTCTGTATTTTTCTCTTCAAGTCTTTGCACAGGCTGAAGGATGCCCAGTTGATAGGTCCCTCATTACATCTATACTAATATGCTCCAAGGGAGCTGGCTTCATAGCCAGCACCCCATCACCCCATGGCATGACGTATCCCTGGCTGGCAGCTTCCTCCTGGTCCCCCGAGCCAGCCTGCAGGTTGCCCTGACACGCTCCTACTGTTCTCTGAAGACCTTGCCCCTGCTCCCTCTCGTTGCCACACTCACAGCAGGTTTGTGTGCAAGGGGTAAGCCCCCAGCCCAGCCAAGGCCACCTACACAGAAAACAGAGAAAGAGTCAGTCTTCCTCTCTGGACCTAAAAGTAGCAATCCAGCTGTCTATACACCCATCTTCAGAAAACTTTTGTTTATTTAGGCAGAGTATTAAATTTTGGTAATATATAGTGTGAATACATACACATCTATTTACTGAACCTATGCCCTGATTTACAAGTAGACTGGGCTAAAACTATTCCTCAAATGGCTTAAGACCTTCATCAAAGTCTTGCGAGCACCTTCTCCTCCAACTAGACATTACTCATCCTACTCTGACTCTTCCTCTGGAAGCTGAAGCTGAGGCTTGCTGTAGAGCACTTCACAGGGTACTGAGCATCTGACCTGGAGAAAAGAGAAGCCTTGTGTTATTTAAACAGATTCACAAAGAAGATACTGAGTTTCTTAGTAACTGAAAGACATTTAAGATTTCTGGCCATGTCACAGGTGTTCATTGATTAGGAACCACAACATTTACATGCTTTTTCACTTTTTAAATATTAAATTAAAACTGATCCTGAAACAAACATTAAATATTTTTTAACTTTTTGAATGCATTTTTGTCTTTAACTTTTTATTTTCCTTTTATTATTTTTTATTTTATTTTTTTTTTTTTTTTTAAGAGCAAAAAAGACACCTCCAAAACAGATTGGAAGTTAGATTAAATTCACTGATATAACTCTGGAAAAATGTAAGGCTGCAAATTTGTGGCTTTTTTAAAACAGGCATATTTGGAAAAAAAGTTGTTAAATCTTGTTGCCAGGAGACTTAAAAAAATGTTTTTGTTTCAAATCTGTTTTATGAAGACTCAACTTGTATTTCACTTATATAAATGGATGAGATGTTAATTGGTCAAAGGATGGATAAACACGCGGATCGATGACCTACAGTCTGGGAACACCATTTTTAAGCCTGCCTCAGCTGGAAAGTATATGGCTTTGCTGGCATGGGAGTTATGTCACAGCAAATCAATTCACTCTTCCACTTTGCCTCCTAATGTTATATGTTACTGGGGAAAATCCAATGTTAACAGAGCTCTACAGCTTTCAGCCCACAACTGGCTTGTGTAAGGCCAACTTAATAGCTGGGGGACAGACCTAAAAGAGGTTCTTGCCATAGCGATGGTCTGCTAATGCTGAGAGCAACAGGCTGCCATCACTAATTTTGATCGTCACACGTATACAGCATGTGGGAGGCAAGCCCCAAATTGTGAGGGCCGTCAGAGTGCATAGAGCTCAGGGGAGCCTGGGGCTGGAACCGACACCCCGGCAGCGGGTACTGCTGCAGAGCCAAGGGTGCTACTGCAGAAGATGAGTCTCCCCCTTGGGGTTCTCCAGGCTGCAAGCAGACAGATTGACCAGACAGACAGGGGTCTGGGAACTGCATCCTGAGCTCATATGTAGTCACCATTAGGGGTGCAGAAAGGAAAATTTGCTTTTCTCCGACGGAGAGCCAATGCAAATCTACCTACTCTTCTGCAACATGTGAGGAGGAGAGCAGACTGGGGGCAGCACCAAACCTCTGTGCATCTCCAGCCATTGCAGTAAGCATCCTTCTGGGAGCAGAGAGATCTACCCTTAAATGAATTATTCACACAACATAGATGAAGGAATTTGTGCCTTCTGCTGTATATTTTGAGAATGATAAAGGGTGCCTGTTAGCTTACTCTGTGCAAGTAAAAATAACTTAAATTGTCTCTTTTCTTTTCCTTATGCATATTTTTTTCTGATCCTAAGACTCCCCATTTGCATCACAGTACAATCCTGATTCCCAATGGTATGAGATTTTTTTTTTTGGTATGTTCTCTTTTCTTCTTAGATTAAGCTAGCAATTTATTGTATCCACTAAGGACTTTTCTAAACTCAGCCCAGTATGTGAATCCCCTTTCTTCCTGACTTTTTTCAAAACTTGGGAGAATACCAGTAATTCAAATGCAAGTAGCAGTGCTGGGAATGGTTTCTGGCTCACTGTAATTACCGGAGCAAAGGCAGTTAAATAGAGCTACTGATAAGTGTGCTATGAGGAGAACATAGCAAAGAGAAAAGATTCTCCTCCTCCTCTTTCCCATTACAGATAAAAATAACTGCATCTGAAAAGGACAGGAAATACAAAAAAAAAGGTTGTCTTTTTTTTCTCTTTTAGCCTGAACCTCAAGGTGATATGCCCAAGAGGACCTACCAAAAACAGAGTATCAAAGTTCAGCAGTAGCGTAAAACTGAATGCACAGAGATTCCACTAGAGATTAAAATAACAAAATTAAGGTCAGTTAATTTAGGTCAACCAAGGGATGACCTAGTTGTTAACTATGGGCCAATTTATGTCTCTAGAGTACCTTACCTGCTGCTCTGGAGAAGCCATGTCTCCTATTGATCCTGTGGCACATCTGCTAGCCCCCACAGATATCTCCCATGCCCAGGGGTTTCCCAAATGACACTAGATGCCTGTGCTTAGGCACTACTGATTTACATGTCACTAGTGGTGATAAGCATGTATTTTAGGTTTGAACCAAACTTCTCATAGAATATCTGTTTCCTCTTTCATCTGCTCTGAAATTATTTTTTTGGGGTGTGTTTCATACTGCATACAAAGCTGGAGAAAGCAGTTAGTAGATTTTGGAAAAGAACCGTGTAACTTTTTATTAGAATAACAGTCATCATTGTCAGCTCTTTATGTGTCTGCTCATGTCAAATAAGTTGGTAAGCACTTACAAAATAGCTTCAAAATCAGTAGAAGTTGGCATGCATTTGTCAAGAACAAATATATCTGACAAATCTTATTTCTTTCTGCAGTAGGGTAACCAGACCAGGGACGAAACAAGAGTAGTACTTGTCGTGCTGTTGGTACTCAGAGAAACTTCTGGCACTGCTTCCTGTGACAATCTTAGAAACAAACAAGGGAAATGTTATCAGACTGAAACTACCACAGGTAGGTATAAGAGTCATTAGAAAAACTCTACACAGAAAGTAGCTGTCAGTAAGTTCACTGTCACAATAATGGCACTGATGGGTTTTCCCAGAGGAGGCTCTCTCTCAGGCTGAACACTCCTTGGTTAGGTCCCAAACACCCCAAAGAACAGAAGATATATATATTATATTTGCAGCTGACACGAAGCCAGACTGTAAATTCATTGCAGCACAGGACTGAAAGCAAACATGGTCCTGACAAGGTGGATTAAGAAGATACATGCTCCTGACAACGTGAAGACAGACTGGAGGTAGCTCTCCTGAAGAGTCCACAGGGATTGTGGTCACTGTGATGCGTATGTTATTTAACATTGCCGTGGTGTCATGAGAGAGGTATCGGGGTCTGAAGATGTGGAAAATGACTGTGTTTATCCTCCTGCTCCAAACAACTGCTGAAGTCCTGCACTGAATTTTGTATCCAGTTTTGGGCACTGCCTTTGTTGTAAAAGCAATGTAGATTAATTGAAAAGAATCAACAAGGAGGCAATCCAAACGATGACAAATCTCAAAAAATATGATTTATGGGGAAAGACTGAATCAACTAGGGACTTTAAACATAAAATAAGAGAAAAAACAACATAGGGAATGTGGTATCTGTCTTCAAGCAAGTACATCAAGTAAAACATGCCTAACTGCTGTATTTGGACGCTTATGGCTCTTGGTGTCAGAATTAGTGGCAGTTAAGCTCATTCAGTAAGTCCACGTATGCTCCAGTTAAACCTCTTTGTTGTTGCTGATGTGCCACAACACCATAATAAGGTCAACAGATACTCTGAGAGGGCAAGGATATTACATTCAGCATTCTCAGCACTTGGGCCTGCCTAGGGGAGCTGATGGGACACCAGCACAAGATTGTGATGGTTGCAGGCAAACTGAATTCACCAAGACTTTCCGTTGACTAAAGTGATTATAAAGCACGGTAATTCAAAGAATGATGAACGATGTATTGTGTCATGGTTCTGCCAGGAGAAAAGTATAGAGCTTACAAATCTTGCATTGTAGTTGGCTCATGTAACTTTTTTTTTTTAATTATAAAAGGTAACTGATTATTCAGTAATAAAAGGTATGATTCTTCTAGACTGAACTCAATGAGCAGTTTTGAGCAATTTTAGACAGAGCTACTCTGAGACAAAGCTGCTGGAATGTGATGGAAAACTGTCTTTCAGCCAAATGTGAAATTAAACATTTTTTAATACTACTAGTTGGAATTTGTGACTCAGAGATAATCCCAAAACTATGTTGATTCAGGCAGAAAGAAAAAAGTCCTCTGAACTTCATTGTACTCATCTTGTGCCCAGCTCACTAATCCCAGTAAAACCCCTCTTTGTTCTCTCCCTTACCTGTGCACCTTTCAAATTTAGTTTTGCGGTTCTTATCTTTGACTTCAGTAGTTCTACACCACAAAATAGTCTTGATCCAGAACGATTTCAGTTTCTATGAAAATATGGAGGGGAGAAAAATTCCAAGAGTATAGAAGAGTAGCTTGGTTTCAGGGAGACACACTGATCAGAGGGTGTGAGGCTGGGAGCCCTTCCTTTCCCCTTGCCATGAAGGTTGTTCTCATTGGTCATCAAACGTCAAGCAAATCCACCCATGTGTTGACCTGGTGTTTCTCCTCCCTACAGCTTTCACTGTTTTCCTCAAAGAAAAAACTGAGATAAATTGGAAATGGAAAGGTGCCTCCAGCTGCATATGCCCTGTGATTTCCCTTTAATGGGAATTCCTTAGTGAGACAGTGATTCATGAACAAGTTACTAGTCTGCTGACCATAATCTTAAATTGATATTAGACAAGGTTTAACTACCATTTTATGTTTGTTAAATTCGATTTTGCCCAAACTGAAATCAGTATTGAAAGTCACAGGTTTACTTGAGCAGAAATTAAGAGGTAGAGTTAACATTCTTTATTACAAAAATCAAGACACATTCATACAATCCAAAACTTGCTAATAAATTGTTATTTCTTTTCATATCCACAATTTCCTTAGTCTGGTGAAAGAAAGTCACTGACAGATGGCCAAAGCACCATCTTTCATAATCCAAATCATCTAGATTACACATTCATTTATATATATGTCCCACAATACATCTGCAGTATTTTATTCCAATAACTAAACATCAGTTCATTTACATTTACATAAATTCCATATTTTAACACCATTTGGAGCACAATAACCTTACAAAAAATTTGTCAAAATCCTTTTGGATTACAGTGATTGTAGTTGTATTTCATTAACAGCCTTGGTAGTGAGACCTCACCAATGCCTTGGCAAAACTTCCTCATCATTCAACATCAAACATCCTCACCACCCCTCAGACACATTCCATTCCAGCAATTCATCACAAAACCATCCATCGTTACTTTTAATCACTTAATTACTGCCTGCTTCTGTGTAGAAGACAAATCTGGCCTACTTCTGTCACATCAAGCCACCAAGCTCCCAAACCTAGAGGCCTCATGGGGAGACAGTACCCACCTAGTTACATTACTTACCAAAAAACTTGGTAGGGTCAACTGGAGCCAGGAAAAAAAAAAGGCTCCACATTTTTACTGTGCTATTGGAAGAGTGTGATGTTTATAAGGAGATAGGATTAACTCCACAGTTGTATGGATTGGGAAATACCTAAAGAGGTAAGGCCTTGCTTTCACATGAATCAAGAGTGTAGGCTGAGTTTTAGGCAGCAGAAATGAAGAAACATTTGCTTCAAATCGTGAAAATCAACAGAAGTAGTGAAGCAAGTTGCCACAACCAGTGAAAATAAGTTGTAGTTGAAAAGCTATCTCCATGACAATAGTCATTGATATTACAAATCACAAAGATAAGGAGAAAGACTATCATTTTACAATCTTTTTCATGATGTATTGTTTCCTGCTGTTGGATATTTCAAGTTTATTTCTCATTTTAATTTGCAGGAAAGGAAAAGAAAATGTTCCCAGTTCCTTCTTGCTTCAGTTGTATTTCAGTTCCTTTCTTTTCTGCTGCTGCTTTTGACTTGAGAGCCCTAAGCAGGGTGCAGTTTCACAAGCTATTCCTTTACTCTTTGCAAATAGAAAGCATTAGATTGATCCTTCCAAAGTGCACCAACCTATCTCAGTCCTGTCCATATTCCACTTTTCACTGCGACATGAACCACATTAAATCTCTCTTTGTCAATCCTTTTCCAAAATATCTTTAGTTTGGGCAATTTTTTATCCATTTTCCCTAGTTGTCCTTCCTGAGATGTTAATCCTTTTCCCATCAGAAAGTGCTTTCCACAGAAACTCTCACCTTTTATTTGAGCAGTTCTTTTTCTATCAGTCTGAAGAGCATCAACAATCTTCACTATAACGTTTCTCCAGCCTGAGTCATTTCCTTCCCTTTTACAAAGAACAAGCAGTCAACAATACTTTGTATGTGAAGGGTTTTTTCAACTGTGTACTCTATTAACCTGAAGAATGAATCATACCTCACCACAGCATCATTAGATAAATACTCATGCTATTTAGAAATAGATAAAAAGAAATCTCTGAGAGCAACCTATACAGTGTAAAGAGGTGAGTCTAAGATAAAACCCTGAAAAAGGGATATTTACATCCATCCACAGAATATTTTTCTCTCCCCATTAAGATTTTCTGGATGGTAGCCATACAAATCAATCTGTCATGAATATCAAAAAGACTCTCTGTTATCCTTCAAAGAACCAGCCCTATTTCCTTTTCAGAAGATGCAAATAAATTACATTGTAAAATAAGTACTTTTGACCTCAGCATCTGACTTACATGCTAAAGAGTCAGCCCTTCTCAACTATCTCTTTCAACTTAGAACTGTTGGCCACTTTTCCATTAGAAGAGAATTATGCTGTGGAGCTCTTGATTGCATAAGCAAAATCCATTTGACACAGGCACCATGAATTTCATACTTGTACTGGGTCTATCAAACCCATGTAGGCTTGCTGTCATGAGGAATGAATGATGCAGCCATCTTCTTATTCTGCCTTTGAGACAATCTTATTGTGTCAAAGGTAGAATATTATTTATAATATTATTTCCTGAATTATTTATAATATTATTTCCTGGATTCAGGAAATGCCAGAGGAGATCTCATTACAACATCTATTAAAACAAACTTTAAGAATATTGACAGGACAATGCTAACTATTAATAGATAGCATTTTCTAGTATTGGATAACCTACACAGTTTGGAGTCTAAAATACTTGTGTACTTGGTCAATGTAATAGACTGAATACAAGTATGTATAATCTCCAAGATGGTTTGTTGTGCTGTCAAACAGATGCGTTTTCATTCACTGGCTTTTCCTGGATGGCCATTGTCCTGCAACACGATTATAAATAACTTGCTTTGAAAAAAGAAGGACTCAATGGCTATAATAGTTTTCAGTTAAGGGAGCTGTCTACGCTTAATGAATTTAACTTACAATGTTTTACATGTCCATATTTAAAAGGCAAAATCTGGGCTTCACTGTGGCCAATTAAAAATTGCCTGCTTACTTCAACACAGCAAGGATTTTGAGTGAGAAGCTGTCTGCAAATTTCCATATTCTGTCTGAAGAAACGGATCTGCTCTATAATACCACTATAAAAATGTCAATATCCCATTTGCTAAATATATCGAGTGATAGTCACTTGATATGCCTTTAACTATCTAGATGGCAGGCACCACATACATCTCAGCTGCCTGTGACTCCTCATTTGACCAGTGGTGAAGTATCAGTCATGGAGTGGGATTCTTCCTGTTCCAAGTCAGGTTGCTAGAATAACTGGGTTGAACTGATGCCTGGAGATACTATTTGATTCCTGTTCATTATAGAAGATGCCTAGAAAACATGCTTAGGCCTAGTCAACAAATATTTAGGTGTCTGGATGGAAGGGAGATGAATCTCAACCACAAAGTGTTGTCTTAGAAACAGCAAGGTTCCTTTTTCCCTCCTGCTGTCCTGTGGAGTAATCTTCTCAATTTCTATTGACTTAACTGTCCATAAACGGGTTGATTGAATTTATTCTCATGCCAATACTGACTTTTATTT
Organism: Pedionomus torquatus; assembly: GCA_013398155.1. Lineage (NCBI taxonomy): Eukaryota > Metazoa > Chordata > Aves > Charadriiformes > Pedionomidae > Pedionomus > Pedionomus torquatus. The sequence continues at coordinate 113,940 of VZRU01005516.1, read as the reverse complement.
AAAACTGTTATTCTCTTTTCCTGGTGCTACCCCTAGTCATTCACTTACAGACACAACCACCTTTTCTCCCTTCAGCCATCAATTACTAGACTAAATAAACGACATACACATCTTCCCTTCTAACCTACAGCTCTCTCTTGACTTTCACTTCTGACAACCCTGTCTTCACTTCTGTGTTCCTGTGTTACTGAATAACACCTTTCTTGACTATGGTAGACCAGAGTTTCTGCAGTCTTCCAGATAAGCTTCTACCAGACTCAATGGGCCATGGTAACAACCCTTTCTGGTTTTACCTTCCCAGGTCCATTCCCCAGTTACTTTATCTCTGTCTTCAACTTCTATCTTTCATTATCAGAGTTCTTGTAATGATAAATCTTCCACTGTATTTCTGTTACTATTAGAATATCTGATTAAAAAATTATCAGATATGAAACAGTGAATAAAATATTTTGCACACACTGGTTTGGTTTCATCTTTTTGCATTTTCTGTTTTGACCATGAAGACTATGTGGGATGACCCTTCGTGCAGTGGAATTTGACAAAAGTTTTCTTCTCAAATACCAAGCTTCTAGGAGAGGGGGAAAAACATGGGACAATATTTTTATGGTCTTCAAAAAAACCTGTTTGCCCACAAGCACTACCAAACATGGATCATAAGGAGGTAGCTTTCTACGGAAACACGGGAAAATACATCACAGCCTTCTTATACAGACCTTCCTATGTGGATGAATGCCACTTGAACTGTTATCCTTGAGCGTTTTGGACATGCCTTTAGAAGATGTGACAAGATACGTCAATTTACAGCAGATTTCCCTTGCATTTCGTGACTATAGCAGAAGCTGGGGAAGCTACTGGAGTTTGAATCTTGCTAGTGGAGGTAGTTTAACCTCTCTTTCTGTGGTGTCTACTTCTTAGTCAGAGAAGCCTGCTTAAGTTTCTCAGCATAATTTTGTTGCCACACAAGGGTCAACCTGTGGCCTCACTGTTCCTACCATGAGAAAAGCCAGGAAAGCATTAGAGCTGAAGACCTTTAGGAGCTGGCTTGTCTCTCCTTTTACTTTTGGAGAAGCAGAAAAAATTGGGCCAGCAGGAGGATGTTTAAGGAAAGTTGTACCCACACACACCAATGCACTGCTCAGCATGATTTTCAGAGCTTTTGAATTCCACAGGCAGATAAAATGTTGTCAGGATCTAGGGCTACGGTACTTCTGTGTGCATGAGAATCAGCACAAGTACAGGTGATTTATACCAAATCCATAAAAATATTTTCCTTTCTCTGTACCAAATTGCAGCTTTGGAGCTGGAAAAAAATGACGTTTATTCCCATATCTACAAAAAAAATGATCACTTCTTTAAAAATGTTTCATGCTTCTTCTTGCACAGTTAAAAATACATGAAAGCATTCATAACTTGATGGTAATTCAGCCTTGAAACTGGCTAATGGCTTATTCAGGCTCCAAAACTGGTGAGAACTCTATACTTGTTCCTACTAAATTTATTCATCCTGAGAGATTTCCAAGTAACGCTAATATGAAGCACTGACTTCATAAGAACAGAAAGACAAAGCGTTCCTGTTTCATCCTCTCTGTGGAGGGATGCAGGAAGGCAGCATCAAGATTCTAATAAGTAAAGATGGTTTGGGTACAGTTGCTTGAATTATTGATTGTGAATAAACAACTTTTTTTTTTTTTTTTTCCCCTTTTATGCTCTTGATTTTTTCTGTATGTATCATTCAAAGATTTATCCTAATTTCCTGAATTGCTCTTGCATTTTGAAGAATTTATGGTATAACTCAGGGCATTTTCTTAATAATAATTTCTGTTTGGCTAAGTATATGCAATGTAGGAATGCTATGACAACGCAACTGTTAGAAAAGAAACAGTATCAACTATTAATTTAACAGGATAGAGTCTTGCTTTTTCAATTGTTTCAGCCCCTGTGTTACTTTGTACTGACCATTATTCATGCACATGCCAAGACTGAATTCAATTCACCCACACAATTTCAATCAGGATTAATAGAAACTATGTTTATGAGCAGTATTATGCTGCTCTGAACAAAATCTGCACCTTTTTTTATTCTCTAGGCCCTGCATTGTTCCTCACCTCTACCCTCTGCTGTAAGCTACAGAAGTTATAACAGCAATGTTTCTTTTCAAGGTAGTTTGACAAAAAACTTAACAGTTAAAAAATTTAAAAAATCAGCAACCAACCAGCAAGTATTTTCCACTCTAACTTCAAGAGATATTCAAAGAGCATTTGGATATAACCTGATGGACAAACTAAGAGAGATGTCACAGTCACTTGAAGAAACTAAAAGGATATTTTTTTACTGGTTATATAAGAAACAAATCTCCATTTGCTAATTTCTGTTTCTGCATTGGGTTTACCACTGGTTGTAATCATCAGTCATGATTCACCAGAGGGGCCTTCTACCTCTTCCCATACACACAAATCTGGATGAACCTATTTCATTTTCAGTTTGGCCATCACTACTACTCACACAGACTAGATGACAGAAACATAGATCAAATTGCCCCCTGCCCCCACACCTGCTGTAGGGAGGATTTTTTCCCAGTTCCATAAGGAAGTGGACCCTATGCTTCCCAGAAAAGACTTGGAACTAGGCTGGGAACTAGTGCTAGAGAGGATACACAGTACTTAAAAAATAAAAAACCCCACCCAAACAAACCAAATGACCTAACTTTAATGTGGTTGAATATACGTATTGCTATTAAAGGGGAACTTGTTCCAGGGTTGTCTTAAAATAACCTACTATTCCTCTGCTTGTGCTCCTTAATTAGGTTTCATAACATTATTTTAATTAGAGAGCAAAACTATTAAGCTCAGATTAATGGAACCAAATAAATCAGTAATTGTAGAAGAGTGATAGGCTTATCTACATTCCTTCTTGTACTTCAAAAATATTATCAGTTTTCAAGCTGCCATATTGCATTAGTATTTTGACTTCTCATTTAATTTTCTGTGAACCTCCAGAAAAAGGTGATTTTCAAGGAAGTAAAAAATAAATTCATTTTTTAAAAAACAGACTTCTTGCTACTTCAATATTTAAAGTCTGAAATTGAGACTGAAAGCAGGAAAGAAAGGCAAAGAATCATGAGATCACAGAATTGTGAGAGTTGGAAGGGACCTCCAAAGATCATCTAGTCCAACTCCTGCCAAAGCAGGATTGCCTAGAGCACATTACTCAGGACTGAATCAAGGTGGGTCTTGAAGGTCACCAGAGAAATGGAAGGATAATGGGAAAATATTTTCAAGTGAAATAGTTTGTTTTCCATATAGGATCAAAATGAGGGAGAAATAAAAAATTGCTCATGAAGACTTCTTTCCCATACTCTTCTCTGGCAGGTTTTTTTCCCTGTTCAATGACTAACATTACACAAATCACAAAGCCTCCATTTGCTGTTTTTCAAAGCCTTCCTTAGAAGCTATTCTATCAATTCATGGGTTTTCAGGAGTACTCTTAACTACTAATTGTGTGTATGAAAAAGAAATGAGGTGCGAGTCCTTGAGGGGAAACATCTTCATACATCCAAATAATGATGTAAATAAGGACAAACAGATAGAGGAAGTAGACTTCTAAACTTCTTTAGCTATTATCCACTTTTCAATGGGAGTCCATGAACAATAGTCTTATGTTGCAGCATTTTATCATAACCTATGTATCTGCTGTTCTCATGATTTTTACAGAAGTAATACAGCACCTGCTAAGAGAATTGTTCTCACCCTTCTCAGAGGAAACAGCAAAGCATTGCCTGAACAATTCACCCAAGAAGAATGTTATTGAACCATATATTTTAAAAGAACCATGCATTTTAAAACACACCTGTGTTGGCCTTGGGAAACAGTTCATGAGAAACCGCAGTTTTTCTAGCAGCTAATGTGCTTTCTCCAAAGACATGATTTAATAGGAATGTTGAACTGTTCGCACAGGGGCTCCCGCTTCACTCGGGTTTGACCCTTTGGAAAGTGAAGATTCATGGGCTCGTACCTACCTCTATGTAAATCAGGACTATCTCCTTTGAAGTCAACAGATGTAAAAAGCTGGGTGAATAAAGAAGGCCTGGGGCCGTAATCCCTGCCCTGTTGGTTTTATTCAGGTTAGAATTTCAGACATATAATTGCAATATTTTCCCCCTGTCATTTGGGAATGTGGATTGGGGCTGAGCCATAACAAAAGGAAGAATAGGTGTAGACTTGTTTTGCAGAGCTGCAGCACCGGCACCAGGACAGGTAGCGATGGCCCTGTCACTCCGAATGGGTCAAATGGTCCTGTCACACCAGCTGTCCTGTCACTCCGAATGATCTCTCTCAGCACTGTTCCTGAACTCCCTTGTCTGCTACCTCTGTCTCTCTCTCAGGCAGCAGTAATAGTGACACTGATGATCACATGAAAAGAGAGTAAGACTGAAAAACGTAGGCTTCATGTATTCCTAATACATTGCCATGCTTCTAAACCAGGACTGCCCCAATGCTGATGGTATTCATCCCCGTATCTTTCTTGCATCACCTTTGTAAAATATACGAGCCTCTCAACATGAACTGGTACCACCATCCTACTCAAAGCAAGATGAAACCCACCTGCAAAAGTTAAATACTTGGTCAATGGTTTCACATTATTCCACATGTTGGACACGATGTTGCAAAGGTTATGGTTGCAGTTGATGGGTTCAGAGGCATGTGACACTCTGGACCTTGCCAAAATACCATGATGAAAGATTATCTTACAGTCTTACTAACGTAGTCTGCACTTCAATCAGAAAACCAATTAAAAATAATAAAGAAGCAGAATATTCAACCTCAACAATGAGTTAATGCAAAAGCCTACCTCACAAGAAAATATTTGCACCTGTACTGCTCAGCTCCCACATAAATGACAAATCAGTCTATCCCGACACAAACATTTATGTACCCAGATACCTCAAGCCTCATGGTTCAAACTAAGAGTCTCACCGGCACTGAAACATTGTTAAAATCATTGTTCTTTAGTCCCTTAATAACGAAAAATCAACTGATAAATAAAAGGTTAAAATGTAAAAAGAATTTATTTCACTTCTGGAAAGTGCAATAAAAAAAAGTAGCTTGGCGCAATCTATAATACCTGCCATCAGCACCTGGGGGGGACCAGGGCTTTTCTCCATGTAGAAAAGACGAAGAATAAGGCTGAAGTTCAGAACACTATGATGAACATGCTAATTTCTAAATGGGCAACCAACCTAGTAACACAGGAATACGCTACATATTACATTCCAGTACCTGAATACACACTTCCACTAATGGAAAGATCAGTATGTGACAAGACATTAAACACGGCATTACAAAAAATTGCCACTAAGTCCGTCACTATATAGGCAACCTATGCATGGTTTTTGTTTATCACTAGCTTCCCAAAACTGCCCTACTGGTGGCCTTCAGGCCAAGCGTGCTCTGGCCAATTACTGAGGTGGTGCAGTGTGTATTTTCTGTGTGGGTTCAACAGTTTTTCACTCCTAAACCAGAAATTAAGATGGCATTTCTAGTTAAAACAAATAGGTTCAGATTTGGATAAAGGCCACTAGCAGTTCCCACTTTGTTTTGGTGCATGGGCTTATCTGGAATTTGTGCTGCTGTAACTAAAAGCAGAATATGGGAACTACTAGACATCTTCTTTAGCAAACCAATGAAGAAAGAAGTACTTATACTGTGTTTGATGCCAAATATTAATTAATGATATCTCCCACAGCCAATAGTTCTTCATGGTGCTATAAATGCTGGCTACCTCAAAATGAACTGGTTAAAGAACTGACACTTTAATTTGTGCTGTCAATAGTGTCCTGTTGCATTCTCTAACATGAAAAGAATATGTTCTTTGCAGTTAAGATGCATGATTAAAACTGATAATACACACCGCTGTTTAGTGACCTACTATTGCTAATACGATGAAGCATATGCATGTGTTTTCATCTGTACTTGTGGATTTCCATCTTTTCACGGAGTGCCCACACCCCAGCGATTTTTATACTTCTTACCCTTGGGACCCACTGCTCAGAGGGGGTCTCTTTGCTGAGCAATTGAGAAATGGGATACCCAAAAGCAGACAAAGAGTAAAGTCATGGCAGAAAATGCAGTGACTTTGATGCTCTCTGAAAGTCAAAAATGGGAAACCACTGTGGACTGGAGATGGTCTGCTAAATGATTTATGACATTCAGCCCATTCCTGAATTATTTTTTCCTCATCAGACTTGAATTAACATATGAGAGCCTAATACATGGAAAATCTTATTTGGCCTCAAAGAGAAAAAAGCCCCACACCCACCCACTACCTCAAGCTTTGCCTACTCTGAACTGGTGCTACTGTCTTCTAAAGAAATTGTGCTACAGTTTGCTCTAACTCTGCTGAATCCCAGCTTGGATTTTAAATACACCTTTGAAACAATCATTATACCTACACAGGCTTTATCTACTACATTCATTGCTTGCATCTCAGCAGACTATTCCTCAAAAATCTGCCTTTGTTAAACATGGCATTATACAATGCTACCTCATTCCTAGTCACAAAATTTTCAAAAATCAGGGAAAACCCCTCATCTAAGACTGCACACTACATTTACGTACCGTGTTTTATTTTTACATGAGGATTAATGTTCCCACAGATTTAAATTGATTACTATGGACCATGCAAAATGCCACAGACCACAGAAGCTACATTTTTGAATTGATGTTTTTATTGATTAATCAGGCATTGAATCAAGTATTGTAAAATAAACAGATTTTGTTCCTTAAAAAATGTCCAGAAGAATACCATTCATAGCAAACTTGTTTCCTCATAGTCATACAGAATATGAAGTTGTTCAAGAAACAAGCAAAAAGGGACACCTGACTATTTACTGTCCATTTGTGTGTGTATATATGTGTGTATGTATATACACAAATTACACACTATATTTGTGCATATACTGGTGTGGCTGTGGGTACCCATAAATATGTGTACATATATACACAAACATATATGAACAAGAACTATCGACTGAATTAACAGTCCACTGAAGAAATGTGGCTTAGCTCCAAATGAAGTATTCTGTGTTAAAATAAAAATGATACAGCAAGGCCTGTAGATAGCAGACCATTCTTTTTCCATTGGCTAAAACCATGGTCTGTCTTTAGACTTGCAGTCTATCTTTACAATGAAAAAATGTGAGATCATTTGGGATCTTTCCAAATTTATGGTATTACTTCCATCCTGCTCGATCTCTGCCAGCATTGTATAGCCAAACACTGAACAGTGGTTTTAGTTTGTCCACTACTGAAATCAGCTTCCAGATTTAATATTCCCAGCAAGAGAGAAGATACACAGCCTTCTACAAGTACTTTGGTAATACACCCTTTCTTTTTAGGCAGGAACTTGGCAATAATCCTACATTAAAACTTCTTTCCTCCTGTGTCTTTTTATCACTGCTCTGCATCAATCATTTCCATCAACTCATTATAATGGTTTTCATGTCATTCCAGCTACCTCCCCACCCCAGGCCAGATCATCTGGACAACATACATCAGACTGCATTGGTATCATTTTGCTCAATTATAAAATGTAATGTTTGGGAAATTTACTTTCTCATTTTTGTGGGCAGACATTTCTTGATTATTAAAGACACTATGATAAACACTGCAGTTCACTATATGTACATGTTTTCTCTTATTTATGTCAACCCTGGAAAGACAAGTGGGTCCTACCTGTGAACCACGGGTTGCTGCCCCAGCTGAAAGCCATGATATCAGCAACATACTGCCAGACTTTTCTCCTTTTAATTCAGCAGTTAGCATGACGTGTAAAGGGAAATCAAAGGAACATGGATAGGCATTTATTTTCTATTAAAAAAAGGAAAAAACCAAATAGGTATGTATGTATTCCTCACATTGCTCATAAGTTTTCTACATCATCATAAGGCAAACTGTAGTACGGCTTTGTACTGGGAGAATCAGTATTTTAAAAATCTGAAGCTGAGCTTGGGACCATGTTCTGTCTTGGACCCACGAGTGAACAAAGTGCATTAAGGCATCCTTTTCAAAAGACACCTAAAGCATGGTTATATATTACTAAGCAAATATTTTCTTAAAGCTGATAATCCATTTATCCTTCTTCTACATAGGCAGCTTTTCACCACTTGCATAGTAACCGCAAAACACTGTAGGAAAACCACTCTTTAAAAGTTGTCATATACCTCAAACATCTTCCAAAATGATCATTTATACATAAGGTCTGTAGTAATTACAAAGGGCTTCTATTCTGTAGAAGGAAAAGAAGAAAAAAATGCATCTGATTCAACTTTGAGATAAAATAGGTACAAACTCTATTGCATTCATTGGAGATCACCCACCAACACCATGATGAATCTATATTCCTGCCTGTGCAGACTCCTACTGATGCTGAAAACTTGTTGTTTACTGCTCGTTCACAAAGAGAACTGTGCTTTCCCAAACAAACCAGGACAATGATAACTCTGAGTAAACCCCGGCTGAAGTGTTTCTCCGTACAACACATGCAAAACAGATTTCCTTGCTTTGTGATGGAGACTACATAGTGTATGACAATGAAACATTTGTATTTGATTTAGAATGCATGGTAAAGTGGTGCATGTCTCACTTCTGAGTTGCTGGCTGGGCTCGCTATGTTGAACCTTGTAAAATCAGCAATAAGCCTTCACTCACATGTCTACCATCAGAACTGTGACACCTTCTATTACAATCAATCTTTAAATGATGCTGTGCTTTATCAAATTAGTCTACAGTCAGACCTTGGATTGGTTGCTCTTCTCCAGTGTTGCCGATTTTCAGAGATGGTATCAGTCTTTCACATCCTCAGTGATTCTACAATGTTTCCCAATGACGAAGGTGAAGCACTGGTAGATGGGAATGTTGCCATCAATAAAATAATTCTCTAATAATTTTTCCACTCACATTTCTAGGAGATATTCCACATGTTTTTTTATGAGCAGAGAGAGCACTGCCTTGTGAACAGAAGTAAATTAAAATTTCTTCTTTCGCTCTGTTGGCTAGCTCCACTTCCTTGCTTGTTTATTTTTGTTCTTTTTGGTCTGCACACTCCCATGTGCAAAGTGGAAATTAGGAGATCTTGCACTCAACAAAACTGGTAATGAGAGTGCTAATATTGGCATGAATAAAATTTGTTGTATACAGACTTGTCCACTGCACAGTTTTCATTCTTCCAATTTCTTGCTTTTATCCACTGTAAAATAAAACGATGTAAAGGGCTGATGAAAATTTAATCAATAGGACCATCAATGTGCAAAACAAGTAAGTCCTTTTCCAGGTNTTTATAAATCTTCCTGTAAGAGACTAAATACAAAACCAACCAACCAAAACCAACTGCAAAAGAAAGTTTTAAGATATTGTTAAAGCCACTTCTTGTCCTTCCATACAAAGTACATGGCAAAGAGAAATTCTCTCCTTTTCAGTTCTGGTCAGATTTGGCAGTGACAGCTAGAATGCCACACGGTCCACCATCTCTGGACAAGCTCCTGCGGGTAGCCGCCCAGCCACCCTGGAAGATGCGTCGTCCTACCTTTTGGCTTTTAGCAGTCACGCAAGCTGCTCGGAGGAGTCTAGGTGGTCAGGGATAGGCAAGCCAGTTATAATGGTCAAACACTTATTCCACACAGTGAACGTGGGGCACACCGGCTGCCCAAATGTAATGTCAAAAGTATAAAGGTGTAGGGAGTTCAAAGCATCATAAAAAGCAAGGGAACCGTTGTCATAGTCCAGCAAAATCCCCACCCGCCGGAGGTGAGGCGCGGGCTCGATGGGGATTTCTTTGCTGTTGTGTCGCACCACCCACGTGTTATTGCAGCGGCAAAGCACCCAGGAGGCAGAATTCTTCCCGATCCACTCATGCTTCGGTGCTGATTTGTAAGAAATGCCAATGGCATACCTGCAAAAGAGAAAACAACTCAAGGAAACAAATGCTTCCTGCCACCTTTGTGTCTCAGTGAAGTCAAATGTTAGCCCAGAGGACTCACTGGTATGCCCCAGCCTCTTACTTCAGCCGGTAAAGTTCTAATTAAGTGGTGTTTCACTGCAGTATCTGCACAGGCTTAATGAATGTTTTTCCCCATCTCACATTTGGGTCTGAGAGGTCAGGTAAACCTCATTGTTCTCACATTTTTTTGTAGTTTTGCTGCTATGGTAATTTATTGGAGCACTCACCTCAGGTATTCAAAAGGAAAATTGTTGAGTACTCAGCAACTCAGTTTAAATCACTGGGCCTCAAATTTCCACTTCCAAACAGAGGAATACAGAGGAATTCATTGATTTTAAAATGCATTGCTGTCTGTCAGCTAATCTGATCTCTCCTTGCTCCTTTAATGTATGGCCCAGAAGAAGGAATGCAAGAGTAAACACCAAAAGACACATTAGAAAAACCCATTTTTGCCATTCTGAAATATGTTTTGCCAGATGTTGGTGTGGTTTTTAAATTCAAATGAGCATTTTTGAGACTGGGTTTTGGGCCAAATGAAGCAATTGTAGGTGAAGACATTTGCTCTGCAAACCATAATTTATGGCAAGATGTGCAGGGCCAAAGGATTTTGAAAATGTTGTCATTAATGGACACTGAGGGTAAATACTTGGTTTCTCATATATAACAGAAATGTAAAAGTTCCTCACGTTCTAGAGACACTGAAGTATTTGTTGGACATTCAACCAACAGAGATTAATATACCATAAATTACTGCATTTCCATTTCTCAGATTTGGCACAGGCAAACAGCATTTTTCTTGTTTGAGACAGTTGGCATACCTGAAGACCTCACTGATTTTTCCACTCCATTAACTTCCATCATGATTGTTGCCTTTCAATCCCAATGCATGACATATCTTCTGATAACTAACCAGCCCCTGAAATCCATTCTTGTATGACACAGAAGATCGTTCAGGAGCAGAGGAATGCCCTCCTCCATTTCCTGACCCTTGCTTCATGCCCTGGGACACAGACTTACAGCTCTGCTATTCCACAGCCCCACTCCAGAAGCCAATCTGACTTCCACTGCTGTGAAACTGGATCATCAAATTGCCCTCATGCTGTGGTGGTGTCTTTTTTTTTTTTCTTACTGAAAGATGCTAAGATCTTTCATGTTTGGTAAAGAAATAATTACACTTACAAAGTTTACTCTGTTGTGTAAACAAGATGAAACTTTATGAGCTCTTCAGTTCACTAAAATTTTAAAATGTACAGTATGTGGGTTCAAAAAACAACGACCAATAGTGTGGAGTAAAAGTCATATTTTATCTGGCAGACTTAGTTCCAGAGTCTGAAAGTACTGGAGACTGGGAAAATACTCAGACAAACAACATTAAAGTTTGCCTTTGTCCTGCTCTCTGCTGTCCATGCCTCTGCTGTTGGTCTTTGTCAAAGAAACCATGCTGGGACCTTCACCAAGCTTTGGTGTGAACTACTGATTATTTTCACATATATTTTCAAATACATACCATGTACTCCCGCTTATAACCACCTCCCAGTAATGCCGCCCGCTGTCAATGAACACGTTGCCAGCTACTCCGTAGCTCCCTTGGCTGGTGAATCGCTCTGGTGTGTGACTCTTCTTGGAGGATGTTTCATCACGTTCCACTGTTAAGTTATCATGCGAAACTTTCAATTTCCTATGAGCAGATTTGGGGTCCAGTTTAAATGGCTGACCTAGAGAGGCAGAGACAAAGATGGAAGAAGAATGGTTTGGCTTTGATTTTGAAAAGGAGAGTGGATTAGCAAGCCTCTAAGAAGCCCACAAGATTACAGAACCGTATTAATCTCCTCCTCTGAAGCATCCTTGAGATAGCCTAATCTATTTTGCTGCCTGCAATAGCTAGTTTGCATTGTCAGTTTACTGTCAGTCTCATTGTGCACTAACTTCCCCGTGTCGATAATCCCTGAAAAGAGCCCTGCATAATCATCATGCCCATTATCTCTGACCTAGAGGTAACCTGAATACTCTAATTCTTGCATGTAATTGAAACCAATATACATGCTAATAAAGGTCTGAGGGTTGCTTTTTTCACAGCATATTAGATTTTGAATAAATTGCATTCTATTAATTCTCTAGGGATAAAGCTCCCTAATAACACCTTCATCTTTACTACAAAAAGGTATGATTTCAAATCCCACAAAATTGTTTTGAAAAGAAGAAGCACTAGCCTTGTCTGTTCATTCACTCACAGCTTTATTTATAACAAGCACAGTCAACAATTCAGGATTGCTTTGGAAGGATGCCCATGTGGTGCTGGATACTGTGTGTTAAAAAGAAGGAAGTGGACTGTAACGTGGTCCAAATAATATGGTGTAAAAACATTACTGAGGCTATTGCTCTTGGCAAGTATCTTTGGCTGTAGCACCAGGTTTATAGACAATAACAGGAAGCTTTTTGGTAAACCGAAACCTCTAGATATATAAAGCCTGCCACAATTCTGACAGGCTTGCTCATTGTGTCAAAAAGCAGAATGATCATTTACCTCACCAGGAGACAACCAGGAAAGAATGACTCCATGAGTGGTCCAGCAAAGCCCTTTTCCCTTCTGACTGTCTTTCATATCAAGGGAAAAAGACATGTAAGTGGAAGGTTTGATGACACGCATGGAAAACAGAAATGAGCGCTCTCATGAAGTCTGTGTCAGGCGCTGACACATGTATTTCACAAAAGATGTAAATTGTTCAGAATTTATGAAGGAACAGTTAAGCATATCCAGTAAAACTGAAAGCATTAATGCAGAGGGTAAGAAGAAATTAAGTTTACCTGAACAGATACAGTCAATATATGTTGGGTCAGATCTCTAGGCAATATGAAAATGCATATTTAAAAAATCATCTCCCATATTCAAAATGGGAAATGATTGAGGCAATACTAATGCTCCGATATTCAAAAAAGGGAAAAAAGATGACCCAGGAAACTACAGGCCAGTCAGTCTCACCTCTGTGCCTGGCAAGATCATGGAGGAGATTCTCCTGGAATCTCTGCTAAGGCACATCAAAAATAAGGAGGTGATTGGAAACAGCCAACATGGCTTCACTAAGGGCAAATCCTGCCTGACAAATTTGATGGCCTTCTATGATACTGCCACAAACTTGGTGGACAAAGGTGGGGCAACGGATGTCATCTTCCTGGACTTATGCAAAGCATTCAACACTGTCCGACATGACATCCTAGTCTCCAAATTGGAAAGCCATGGGTTTGATAGATGGACTGCTCCGTGGATAAGGAACTGGCTAGATGGCCACACTCAAAGGGTNAGCAGGTCATGGGAGGTGATTCTGCCCCTCTACTCTGCACTCGTGAGACCCCACCTGGAGTACTGTGTCCAGCTCTGGAGTCCTCAACAGAGAAAGGGCATAGAACTGTTCGAATGGGTCCAGCGGAGGACCATGACGATGATTAGAGGGCTGGAGCACCTCTCCTATGAGGACAGGCTGAGGAAGCTGGGGCTGTTCAGCCTAGAAAAGAGAAGGCTCCATGAGACCTTCTAGCAGCCTTCCAGTATCTGAAGGGAGCCTACAGGAGAGCTGGAGAGGGACTCTTTGTCAGGAAGCATAGTGATAGGACAAGGCGTAATGGTTTTAAACTGGAAGAGGGGAGCTTTAGATTGGATATTAGGAAGAAATTCTTTCCTGTGAGGGTGGTGAGGCACTGGGACAGGTTGCCCAGAGAAGTTGTGGATGCTCCATCCCTGGAGCTGTTTAAGGCCAGGCTGGATGGGGCTTTGAGCAACCTGCTCTAGTTGGAGGTGTCCCTGCCCACGGCAGGGGGGTTGGAACTCAATGATCTTTAAGGTCCCTTCCAACTCAAACCATTCTATGATTCTATGATTCTTAGAGTTGGGTCAATAATTAGATAAAGAATACTTTTACCTTTAGAGTTATCATCTACTTTCATAATGTCTATTTAGTATAGTATAGATAAGTATAAAATGAACCCATTGGGAAGTATTTGGGGCACATTTTACCTGATTTTTCTTATTGCTTAGTACCAGTAAAGTACCTACGGCCTGCCTCTCTAACTGATTAGTAGCTTTTGTTTTGTTGAAGCAGTATCTGAAGGATGTAGTTCTCTGGACTGTAGTGTATTTCAATCATTTTTTCAAGCCCTACCCTAGAGATTCCTTTGGTGCCACCTTGTCACAAAGAGACAAAAGGTTAAAAGATTGTCATTTCCAAATGAGTCCTCTTGTTATACATTTGCTTGTAGGTTACTAGGTTTAAGCAGATTCTTGGTAGCAGATGTGGAGTTTGTATGAGTGGCTTTTACACAGAAATGCAAGCCAGCTTAACAGCAGAAAGGGGAAAATGAGGAATGTGTGCACGCCATTCCTTGCATCCTCCTTGCAACATTCTGCATTGCCTCTCTTCGAGCACCCTCCCCTACAATAAGCAGGTTTCAGAGGGTGCACAAATCCCAACATTCCCTTTTGCACTGCTCAGAGCTGCCTGTGATGACTACATGACTGAGGGATTGGCCGGGACACAAGAAGAAAAAGGCTGAAAACCAGTCTTAAAATTGCTATGCTACATCTGCTAATAATTTGTGTAACCGCTGGTCTTTTTTGAAGTGGGATGTCTGACTACACCACCTTGTTGAACTCCATAAAAAACTGAGGCATATGGAGTTAAGAAAGTTTACCAATGTCCTAAGAAAGAGATTATTTGGGAGGATAAAATTAAACTAGCAATTATCTTATGAACATCATACAAAAAGAAAATGTTTTATTGCAAACATGGGAAAAGTTTTTGCTTTGCAGGGGAAAAATAATAGAGAGAACATTAAAACAAAACCACAAAAGAGTACTTTCAATCATTTCACATGTGATGGCTCTGCTCCTAGATGATATTTCAGTGACCAAACTACAGATGTACCTCTCAAAAAAAAGTAATTTTTACACTACTGAAGACTCTGCAATCTTGAATTGAGTTAAATAAGTGGTTTTCATTGTGGGAAGCACTTTAAACAAGTTAAACTGCTCTGCACTCTTGTATCTTCCAAAGATCAAACTTAAAAAGGAAAGCAAGAAAGGAGAAGAATGCATGTGTGCTGGATTTCATGTTACTCACTGTTTGTCTTGAGCTTGCCAGGCTCACTGCTTCTGCTGCCTGCCTGATTAATGGCCTTAACAATGAAGATGTACTTAGTGCCACTCTGTAACCCATGCACTGTGTAGTGGTTTTGTTTGATATTGGGAACAATCATCCAGCTGTCGGCCGAGTTGCATAAACCTGCAATTTCAAACAGAGCACATTAGTCATAATACACTAAACACTTGGTAACAAAAGAACATTTAGAGCACCCCCGAGCACCCCCAAGGACCCAACGACCCATACCAATTTTGCTTCTGTACCATTTAAAGTGCTGTTATATTTACTGAGTCGCTACTTAGTGCCACTAACTCAATTTGTCAGCCCTCAGCCAAGGTACCTTTTAAGTTTTTGCTATGTAAAGTCAAACATAAAAAACGGATGTTTAAGAAATGACTCAGTAGAGGCATGAGCAGCCTGAGATTTTCATATCCCAGCACAAGGAATTCTTTATTGCTTAACAACTAGAGGCTTACAAAGATCCCATCAATCTACTGTTTGGATTAATGAACTCAGTTTAAGCCTCAGAAAACTAACATAAACGGTAATGCTAGGAGGGCTGGGGAGGCACCTTTGCTGCCAGTCCCCAGGTATACATTCTTCAGGACCTGAAGCAAATCATGGGAAACCAAACGAAGTAGAACGTGAGCTCTAGATCAAGCTTTGGCTTTAACACTCTAGACTTTGCCAGGATGTAATCTTAACCAGTAAATTTAATGGATGCAACTTTTTGATTTATGTCTTTGTGGTCAGATGTCAGCTGGGGAAGAGCTGGATAATTTTCCAGTTTTAAACTTTTTTGGGTACCACAGAAGCATAATATGTAGGAAGTAAGTAAAATAAGGAAGGAGCAATATCATCTGCAAAACAGGAAAATAATCCATTAATATGAATTTATTCATCTACATAAATTTTTCCTACTGTGATATAACTGCAATGGCAGTCAATCACCCATAGTACTTACTGTACTTACTTACATTTTGAACAGCTCCTGGTCTAATGGATCCCTACTCTGATAGCTCTCTTATAAATATTTACATAAATAACACATTTAACATTCATGAAGTGTATTTATATTCACAACATTTTATATAGCTATAAAGCTAGAAAAAGATATATGCAGATGGAAGTGGATGCATGTGTATGCATATGTAAAGCTGGAAAACTTAAAGAAAAATGCTTGACAAAATTAGGAACCTGATGGACTTTTTGGCCTCTGCCTTTACTGGGCATAGGACATGTTATAAAACTTGCTGTGTTATTAAAAAGTAGCTTTCAGCTTTTAACTCATGTTTTAACAGCAAACCAGTAAGTGAATAGGATCTTTTAGAAGGAAGTAGCAATTTCAGCTATGCATATTGGGAAATACAAAACCGTCATATAAAGTAAAAATTAAAAGGATACTTGAAAGAAAAAGACCTGTGATACAGGCTTACAGGCTTGTGGAGAATTCATAACCATGCTGGGAGATTCTTTCCTCATGGATGTGCTTTTCATAACAAAAGATCATTAGAAACAGAACTCATACCCCAAATCCCCAAATTGCAATCTAAAATTATGTAGCTTTTGACTCAAAGTTCTTTTACATTTCATAGCATCCTTCAGAGGCAGGCAGCTATTCATTCTGCTGTACAAATAGGTAACTGAGGCACCGTTTCAGGTGGGACTCATATCATCTCATCATCTAATGAAAAGCTGCAATGCCTAGCTTACTTTTCTGGACTCAGAGGAGAGGCAGAAATCAATGAGTAGTTTCTGTCACTTCTCTAGGTGTGAACAACCTACCACAAGTACCTCTCCCTTCTGGGCCACAGAGAGCCGAGGTGACTAGCGCAGGTGAGATCTCCAACTCAGGGTATCTGAAATGAGGTGAAATTAATGCCCCTGCCACCCTGACTTGAAGTCTGGAAGTCTAAGCCTCTGACTGAACTTATAGGTGGGTTGTGGCCTTTGGACCATGATTTACCAGAATGAGAACATTTTTTTTTTAATTGACTTTCCTGTTGTAAACTGGGAAAAAAGAATTCTACTATGTTCCTTATGCTCCAACCAGTGAGCATCCTGATTGCATGTAGCTTCCCTAAATACTGGCTACAAGGTATTCAAACAGTTTGCTGTATGTAAATAAAAGCAGCAAAGAAAAACAGCCTTGCAGCACTGTTTTTCTCAAGACTGTTGAAAAACGATCATACAGAGCAGTCATCTATCCACCTGAACAAAAAAGAACCCAGTGTTGTGCCCCGTGAAAATCCCAGTTGTGCCTAGCAACTGTAGTAAACTGCCTATAGCAACATTAGTCCACATCTTGTTTCACTGTTCCATGCCTACTGAATGGTACTTATTTTTTTAGGATGGGTGTGAATGGATTTCCTAAGAGGAAGAAAGGAAATAAAAGCAGCAGTTTCCTGGCATAAAATATTTCATGGACTGCTTGGAGGAATTCTCATCTTTTCTCAGTGAAAATTTCCCCCAAGTATTAAAGGCACAACTCTTCAGTAGCTGAAATACCACATTGATATTTTGTTGAGACCATCGCTTACCTGACCCATAGGTGCTATTGCAAAATAAGTGTTAAATTAAAATAAAACAAAACGAAGTACTGGATTTAGAGGGAGTCGAGGATGATTGAGGAATCCTTAACTCAGATGCCTCTGGTGGGGCATCAAATAACATATGATAGTAAGTGGGATGAGTCCAGACAGTGGTCCTGGAAGTGTCTTATCCTTCCACAACCACATTTTGAAAGCACATAAACATACTTACATAAACAAACCTTTAAGCAGACACAGAAATGCCCAGATTTTTTCTAAATTGTCTTGAAACTAGATTTGTATGAATCACTACAGCTCTCTAAAGGGCATGTTTTTAAGGCTTGCATTATACTTTTTGTGCTACTTTCCAGAGTCTCCTTAATGAGGTATAAAACTTGGATCAAATAGGTATATGAAGAACTGTAAAGATACAGTTGCGTTTCTATGAGTCTTCTCTCCAGTTTTTTTCTCCTGCATTTATACATATGCAATGCTCACTACTCTGCAAATACTCACACAGGGTAAATTTTTAAATTATTAAATATTCCAGTCACTGGTTAACATAGATTTCTGTGCATTTAAAGCAGAGCCACAATAATTTTAGGTATTGCTACATCCTGGCTTCTACTTCTAGGATTAATGACAAAATGCTTACAGGCAGGTGTACATTTATCCCACCTAACCATGAACAATGAGCAGAGTTCCCAAGTTAGGACCTTCCTTGTCATGACATATCTCTGCAGGCAACAGAGAAGATTTGGGAACCCTTTGTTTGACCTGACTTGTGTTCTAGGGAAAGGCTCCATCCTCTTTGATGATGGCATAAACCACCTTGGGTTTCCTTTTTTGTCCTTCCAGTCTTATGCACCCCAGACTATCACTGTATAATTAATGTTGGGTGTGCAGTGACTGACTTGGTTACTTTGCTCAGCAAACCTTGCTGTTCCAACAAGTTTGGCTCTTCCCTGTGCACCACGGGACTTAGTGATGTGTCCACGTGCTTTCTCACTATGAGCTATTTGATAACAGGCTTTAAATTGAACTTTGATGCTAGAAATCTTGGGAATGAAGTTTTGATGATGTCAATCTACAAGTCCCAAATCCTCCAAAATGGGGAATAGCAGTGGCAGTAAAGTTAAGCATTTAGGTATGAAAGAAAATGTCAACGCTACATCAAAATAATTTGTCTCCAGTTATGCCTTGCCAGGACAGCCTTTCTTCTCTAAATACTTAAGAAAGTTGAGGGAAACAAGCAAGCAAACTGATAATGTGGACATTCGGGAGTAGTGCTTGCCCTCTCAGCTCCCTGCTGGTGGCAGCAGGTTAAGTGGAAAAGCACATACTTTCTTCTCATCGGTGCAGCAGCAGGAGCTAAGGGTCTTCTATTGTACCCGCTCCTAATCCAGGCTACATTCAGGTTTCTTGTTTCAAAAACACGGGGCTTTTTACAGGGTTATGCAGGTGGTAAAACAATGTATTTTAAAACTGTAGCCTAAAAAAATGTAGAGAATTTAAATTACATCCTGGAATGGTGCACTGAGCACAGTGATGTCCGTACAGGATGTGTGAGCTTTCAAAGCAAGTTTCTCAGAGTCTGGAGGTAATAATTTGCAAAGCTGTTTCCCTGGTGTTGGCTGTTGATGCACTTTAAAAAACAGATGGGAAAAATCCCAAGGTGTAAATCCTCCTAAAATTCACACTGGTGGATTTTAATAAAATATGTCTTCTTGAAAACTGAAAGAGGAGCACAAAAGTCATGGGAAGGTTATTTAATCTCTTGAGCAATTTAATTGCTTTAAAATGCTCTATTTAAATAAAGTATTACCAATTCAAATTGGTAGAATAAATACAGTAGGTGAAGGTAACAGTTAGCTCTCCACCCCCACTCTGCATTTCCTTGTGAAGCAAAATAAAATATGCAGGTTTTCTGCAAAACACATCACCTTTTTTTAAGAAATACAGTCTTTTTATACTCTTCAAGGGGCAGAAGTTTTCTTGGTTTTATTCCAAAATTGCTTTTGTGCCATTAAAACATACTCAATATAATCCTTAGTAGCAATCTCAAGACTGTCAGGAACCTGGTTTTAACGGACAAAAGCTAGAATATTCAAAATTTAATTGGTGAATCATGAACACTGCTTTTTTACGGAAGCTTGAGCTCCTAATTGTCTTAGATCCTTCAACAAGGAAGAGTAACCATGCAACACTGGGAAGGATCTGACAGCACATTGTACTCATAATACAATGAATTTTAGTATTTAGCCAATGAAACTAACTAACCTAAATTCCATTTACCAGGAAAGACAGCAGTACTTGCTGCTTTTTATTTTGAAGAAAGAGATATGTTTTTCATTAAGACATCTTGCATTGCAGCTAGTAAAAATCTGGGTGTTTAAATTTTAACCTTCCTGCAGCACACTAAAGCAATTCCAAAATACGCATACTCAATAAATACTTGAAAATTTATTGAAATGGGATAATGAAATTATAATGCATGTTAGCTAGCTAGTGCTAAAGTTATTTTAAAAGCTTTTACAATATTCAGATTGCAGGTGATTAGCTGCCTCTCAAAAATGCAAATGTGCAAATGGTGTAACTCTGAGAACAACTGCTTAATTTAAAGTTCTGTACTGCTCTTATGCACCGAACAGGGCTGCCAAGCATTTAAGTGCCAAGCAGTTTGGCCACATTTGGAAATAATCTTTCCTGTACGAAGTAGAATTCAAAATGAAATACTCTATTTGGATCTTTTCCATCAAATGCTAACTCTCTGATTTTTCAGTTAATAAAAAAGAATATAGTTGATTATGTTGGAAAGAAAATGCACTAGAAAAACACAGCATTGCTTGTTTTTGTTACTGAATTCTTAGCAATCTCTGAATGATATATGCCTCTGGTAGGGGAAATGTACTGAAGAGTGGAAAGTGCAGTCAGTCTGGCTATGTGGTTTTAAGAAGCGGATTCCAAAATAACAACCTCCATTAGCACGGTAGGTGGGTATGTATGCAAAGTGATTCCTGTTGTCTCAGGGGAAAAAAAGCTTGTTGGTTTAATGCAGCTCTCTGGCTACTCCTTCCTGAGTAATTCATAGCTACAAAAACACAGAACCAAAGGCAATCTATGAACCTGTCTGCATTATCTGCTACAGGCAGAGCACAATGCCAATGGAAACTTTTTGAGATGTAACAGAGAAATAAGTTTAAAAAATAATTATGTCCGACAACATGCAAATGTCACAAATATAAAGAAATTTGTGCTAAAAAAACCTAAAACCTATTCCATTAAAACAGGATTTATAAAAAAAAGGTCACCTTCACAAAACATGAAGGCTGCAGTGCCGTGCTTGTGAACACCACTCACAGTGAAAATAGCTCTTGTTGTTATGCCACACTATTAAGGTGCACTCCTGTATTCTAGGGACAATCTTGGAAAGCCATCTATAAAAGCTGGGATATTAGACCCTTTTGCAAGATAAATAATATAGTCCAACAAAGTGAAGAAACGTCCAAGCAGTGTCCTAAGTAAAATCAGGCCATTAGTGAGCAAATCTCCTACACCAGTGGAAACTGAAAGACTGGGAGAGCCTCATGTGTAAGAAACCTGGGCAGATCTGCAACAGCTAGAATTCTCAGGAACATCATCACTGGAGGTGTTCAAGCCTCCAGTTGTTCAAGCCTCCAGGTGTTCAAGCCTGTTAAATAGCAGGATTAAAAACAAAGCTTTACAACATTTAGAAAACCCTTCCATATACATTTATATATGCATGAATTCAATTTGGGTTAACACTATAGCTTTCAATTCAATTGAAAACAACAGTCAGGATATTTGTGTAAGAGCTATTTCATTTAAAAAATAAAAAAAAAAAAGAAAAAGAAAAAAGAAAAAGACCCAATTTTTTCATTTCTTTGCACTATCATTTAAGATCTCCAGAGCATTTTGTAAACAAAGTTTCTTACAGTATTGATTTGTTTTCTCTTCCAACTTTTCATGATACTATTTTTGCAAAGGGATAAAATGAAAGTTCAAACTGCACACTGAGCACTTCATGCTATACCCCGAAATTATCATATTGCATCTCTGAAAGTAGATTAATTGATACAGGTTTTGCAGATCAAAGCTTTTGTCTTCACATGGGAAACTTGTAATACAGCCTAAACATCAAATACCTTGTTATTTATTCATTAGTAAGCAAAGAGTAAAACCCCGCATCACAAAGACGTGGCGCACCTTTCTGGCACTGTGTTCACGTGTAGCTCCAATAACTGATTTGTATAAAGCCTTCTAGCATAAAACGATAGATAAAAATGGGTCAGAAAACAAGCAATGTATGGTGTTACCTTTAAGACCTGTCTGCTTAGCAGTGATTAATCAGGGAAGCTTTTCCTTCCTTAACTATCATGCTCCAATTTGTTCCAAATTACTATTAGACCTTTTTGGTATCCAGCTTGCTCAGGTGTAGGAGTATGTGTTGAAGGTAACTTGGTCTTTCCAGCAATCTTAAATTTTACAGTGTGTTGTCCAAAATTAGGCTGTTTAGTAAAATACTAAATGGAGGTTTTAGCAAAACAGTCGTCGAATTTTCAACAGTCCACCAGGTTTTTCAGTCAACTCTGAATACTATGATATATTCAGAGTATGTTACTAAAAAAATGGTTTTAAAATGCAAGTGCATGAAGCCTCAGATATTCTTTCAGATGGCTTGGAGAACTAACTCCAGTTTAGTGATGGAGAAAATGAGGTGCTCACACCAACAGAGGAGTCAGTGCAAGCGTTTGGCTCAGTACTTGGCATAGACTATACCACTTTTTCACTGATAGAAAGTATATGAACATGTCCACAATGCTGACTTTCATCAAAGCATCTTAAAAATTTTTGCAAGAACAAAATCACTTCTGCACTGGGTCAGAGCTAACCCTATCTACCTCAGAGCATGCCCAAGATATCTGATGGTGGACAAAAACAAGAGCCTAGGAAAGTGCTAAGGAATGCAGAAAGCACACAGTGATCTTTTCTCACCATGGTCTCCCAGGCTCCAACAGCTTACAGCTCTGGGACTTCCTGAGCCAGAAGGAAGTCTCTGCACTTCATTGTTCTCAGTGAATTTTTTTTGGACGATTTATCCAGTCATCTCTTGAACTCAGACTTTTAATCAACAACCCTCTGCAGCAATGAGTTCCAAATTTAAATACACATTGACTGAAGAAACTCCACCTTTTGATTGATTTGGTTGATTTCACACAGCTTCCCAAAGCAGATATGTGTCAGCTACTGGCATCCCCGTTAAACATACAGGGAACAACAAGAAGAAGTCAAATGACTTCTTCAAATTCATAGTCAACAATCGTTTTGCACTGAACCCCAGAAGGGTTGACTTCCTGGCCAAAGGTTAGACAGTACAATTTTCTCATAAGAATAGTTATTTGTTAAAAAAACAATCTGAGAAATTATAAGTAAGATTGGTCATTCAGGAAAGTTCCAGATTCAAAACACAGTGTATTTAATAAAAAATGTTCTATAACAGCAAAAATAAAGCAATGACAATATCATCATAAATTGGACAAAGTTTCAATATGAATTGTTTTTCCACCGATGTTTTCTGTTCTTTGGAATGCTGAGACCTATGCTTTGTAGCCTTGAAGGCAGTAAATATCAGAGGGAAGGACTTAATCAGTATTTCTAACAAAGGTCCAGTTGTCAAAGGTATCAATGAGGCTTCATTGATCAAAGGTATCAATATGACAATGGGGCTGCAGTACTAATGACCAGTTCAACACAGGCTCCCAAGTGCCTGACTAACCCAGACAAAGGAAATGAGGTCTTCTTTCCTGTGGCTACATCTGTAACAAGGGACAAGTTGAGAAGTGGGCCCATGTGAACCTCATGAGGTTCAACAAGGTCAAGTCCAAGGTCCTGCACCTGGGTCAGGGCAACCCCCACATCAGGCTGGGGGATTAAGAACAGTCCTTCCAAGAAGGACTTGAGGTGTTGGTTGATGAGAAGCTCAACATGAGCTGGCACTGTGCACTTGCAGCACAGAAAGGCAACCGTACCCAAGGCTGCATCAAAAGAAGTGTGGCCAGCAGGTTGAGGGAGGTGATTCTGCCCATCCACTCTGCTTTCATGAGACCCCACCTGGAGTACTGCATCCAGCTCTGGGGTCCCCAGCATAGGAAAGACATGGACTTGTTGGAGCAGGTCCAGCAGAGAGCTACAAAAATGATCAGAGGGCTGGAGCATTTCTCATATGAGGACAGGCTAAGAGATTTGGCATTGTTCAGCCTGAAGAAGAAAAGGCTCTGGGGAGACCTCAGTGTGGCCTTTCAATACCTAAAGGGGGCTTATAAGAAAGATGGGGACAAGGGACAAAAAGAGAGTTGGTTCAGATTAGATATAAAGAAGAAAGTTTTTATGGTGAGGGTGGTGAAACACTGGAACAGGTTGCCAGATAGGTGACAAATGTCCTGGAAACAGTCAAGGTTAGTCTGGACGGGGCTCTGAGCAACCTGATCTAATTGAATATGTCCCTGCTTATTGCAGTGGGGAGTTGAACTAGATGACCTTTAAAGGTCCCTTCCAACCCAAGCTATTCTACGATTTTATGATTTAATGATTCCATGATTCTGTAAGCCCTGTTAATATAATACTTATGCCTTTGGGAATACGTGCTGGTTTTAGTCTTCAAAAGCTATCAGTACATATAGAAACATATAAGAAATTTAAAAAAAACGAATCCTTAATTTAAAAACCCTTAAAATCATTATTGGTCTGGATTTCAAAATTTCAGCTTTAAATCTTCCTAGATTGTTTTCTTTTTGTTCTTGATGTATGAGTACATTTATATTTAAAGGCATTTGCTTTACAGAGAAACCATAAGGAAACAGAATTAGAAAAGAGAAGGTTTGTACTTACTAACAACATTAGCTTGTCCGGTGAAGATGGTGTACTGCAGCTCGTAAGAGACCACACTGAACTCATCATCTGATGTCCAGTGGACAGTAATGGTATCATAAGAAGCTGTGCAGAGCTCTTCTCGAATGGTCGGTGGGTTGGGAGCTATGAGATACAACAGAGGAGGCTTAGTGCCACAATCAGCAAAATATTTCCCTTTTCACTTAAGATTATGGGGTGCACCTGATTTGTGAGTTTGCACGTATACTGTCAACAGACTTTTCAACAACTTTTCACTAGCTCCCGTAGTAACTTAGATAGTTGAATGAATTGTTGCAAAGGAATTCTTTCTATCAAAATATCCACCTAGGAACTCCAGATTTTGAAAAAAAAAATTATATTAAAGTAGCTTTAGTTTAAGATGCCCTAGCACAAGCAATATGTTGGTGGTCAAATTAAACTATGATTAATGGGTATAATTGGCATATTATTTTTCCGAGGTTTGTTTCTAACCATCACACTACAATGATCCAAGTTTCATTGAAGCATCTATCAATAGGGAGAGGCAATAGTCTTCATTGTTCACTTGAAAGCAGTGACATAACATATCTCACCAGAGATTTGCTGTGTGGTATTTAAAAAATATAATTTTGGGGAAGCCTCCAAATACTTGTTTTTCTTGCCCAATCTCTCTAAATTGATTTTTATTTATTTTCTAGTTCTTCTTTCTAATATATGTGCTTATAAATTCTGTTGGCTATGCAGCTCCCTTTATTTCAGCCTTGTGTAAAGCATTCTTATTGTAATTTCATGACTATATGACTATTACAACCTTACTTCAATGTCAGTGTTAATTACATAATTCTGGAAAACAGCTCAAACACTAATAAAAATTTGTCCCTTTGGTTGTTTGTTTTTTCTTTTTTTAATCATCAAAAAAGATCTCTGTGTAGCAAGCTATGCATTCTTTTCCTCATTAACACAAAGATTTATTTAAGTGAAACTTAAAGCAAACTTCTTAGGTCTCAATTTTCCTTGTTTGCATTCTCTACAAAGACAACACCTAAATAAGAATCAAGTGAGTCTTTCTATGAAAGACTGGTAAGCCTTCTTGCATGCTTTTCTCGGTGGGAGACTCATTCCTAATCATCTTCCCTACATGCCACCATCATGCCACAAAAATTTAAAAAATAATTCTTTGTGTTTAACAGTGTTCCTTCCAGCTGTCATAGAATGAGGAAGGAGGGCACTCAAGCTGAAACAACCACAATATGCTTGAATTAAAGGAAAAGGAAGGCAACTCTGAATGGTATTTTTGCTTTCAGCTCTCTAACTTCTGTTAGCCTCAAACATAATGGACTCAAAAAAATGTCCCTCTGAAGGAATTCCGCCTTTACTTTTGCAACAACTTATTTTTATGAAACATCTATTTTCATTTCCATTAAGAATTTTTATAGCTCATGTCCCTGTTTTACTGATGTATGTTCCCAAAGATTAAAGTGCAGATGCATTTCCAATCAGCCTCTTTCAACCAAGGGGCATAAGGAAATGTTCAAACGTGTTTCATGATATGACTGTGATTTGTGATGCTCTAAATATTGTAGCACGGAAGCTTAGACTTTTTTTTTTTTTTCTCGGCAGAGGAACCCTTGGGACAGATGGGTATTAATAAAGAGAGAGAGAAATCAACTGAAATAAGAACAGTCATCCAGGAAGGAAATATAAACAAAAGGAGGAGAAACCACCCTCACAATCTTCTGAAAAGATTTGTGTTGTAGTTTGGAGGTTGTGTACTGAGGCCAACTAATCATTGTGAAAGCTATGCAGTACTGCACTGGTCCGATGAGCTCAGTTTCAAACAATGCATTCAGCAGAACCTACTGGAGTTATCTATTTTGGGGTGGTTTTTTTTTTTTTTTTCCTAGCTGAGGCTTCATTTTCATATTTTGCCTGTCCTTCAAAGGAAAAAAAAAAAAAAAAGATAAAAAATATTAATCACAAATATACAAGTAGATCCATTTTTCCTGTATGCTAGTATTCAGCTGAAGCCTTCTTCAGTCATTTCCTGCACCTCAGAGCAAAACCTTTTGCTTGAGAAACGCACCTGTTTATTACTACAACACAGATAATAAATATTAATATATGGAAAGCAACAATTACTGAATGTTTAATGAACTGTAAACTGCATTTCAATAGCCCCTAAGTGTCTTCAACTCCTTTGAAAATGACAGCCTAAGTTCTCTCTTCATATGCACACCTGGCTGGCCTTATGGCTGGAGATTTACAGACCTTCATGTAATGAGAGTGACAGAGAAAAGAAGTTTGACCTAAGCAGGACATCTTTTTCCTTGCTTTTATGATTAACCCCCACCCATCTGAGACTATGCTACCTGAAACTCAGCTCTTCAGCAGCGCTCATTTCATAAACCACTCGGAATAAACAAAAATTTACCTGCTGCTCTTGCAGACAGACAGGGAAATTTGTGACATGGTTTAGTGGCCTTTGTCAATGATAGGTTGATGGTTGGACTCAATGATCTGAAAGGTCCTTTCCAACCTAGGCAATTCTATGATTGTATTCTATGATTCTAAGTCTGCATGCAAATGGTTTGTTACGACTTTCAAAATAATGTAGAAATCTGACTGCCAAATTCATCATTCCACAGCACATACTCCTTTGGAGAGTGTAAATTGTAAATCCATAATGCAATTAAAAAGATTGATCTGAATAATTTATCTTCATTACTACATTTGATAATGTGTGATTTGCTTATCAAATGTATTAGTACAGCTACAGAGTTCAAGTGCCACAGGGAAAGTTCTACAGAGACTCCAGAGTGATCCCAGGGCTGCACCAGCACCTTCCCCCATGGGGCCTTCACTCAGGTGTGTTCCACCGCTGCTCAGGAAGGGGAAGCCCAGCACACTTCCAGAACATCAGTGGAAGACACAAAGCCTCATATTCACGCTTTGGTCCTGCTTCCCCACAGAGAAGGAGTGATTACCCGTGAACCCTTCCAGTCCATTTCAGGGTAAGGATGGAGCACTGACACACAACAGTAACAAGAGTTACCTCTGACACTTGATGATGTTAATACTCTCAGATATTGGCAGCTTCCTGTCTACAAAGTGCTTCCCATGTCAGGGAGAGCTGAAAAAAATTTGAAGCAGCTCTTGAAACCCCCAAATTTACAGCCTTGAGCAGTGAGGGAAACAGGAATCAGTGCCAGGAGATTTAGCAAAGCACAAGGAAAACTGCAGTGTTTAAGGAATTTCTTCCTTACATCTATAGCTCTCCTTGGTCATAGGATGGCAATCTCCATAGAGGACCAGCACAAACCTCTGGGAGTGGTAACTGCTTCAGTTGCATTGACTTTCATCCACCTTGTACTCATGAACCAACACTCTCTGACAAGAGTGCAAATCACTGCTGAAGGCTGTTTTACTTAATTTATGTGACTTCAACTCAAAACTGAGCAGGGTCCACTTAGTCAGGAACCACATCTGAAGTGCCTGAAAGGCAATAACTAATATTAGAAAAGCAGTTTCTTAAATTTGCTCCCAGAGGTAACTAACCTTGTGAGTATACCTGCTCCCTTTCAACCGGGTTAGTCTAACCTGCCTTCTGTTCAGTGTCGTCTGTGTGGCATTTGCTCTGAAGCAGACTGAAAGCACTTACATGTTCCACGCACCTTGAGAGGCAGTTGAGGGAAACTGCCATCTCTCATTGGTAAATTTCAGCATGAATGCAGCATCCCTGCATGACTATTGAGACTATTTCTAAATCCTTTCAGGTCAAGGTCACAGACATCGACTGAAACTATCCCAATTTTCTTTTTTTTCCCTTATTCTCCACCTCCTTAGCATGGGGTGACTGACTTTTTAAGGGTTCCTGCCTGATTTTGACATGAGTGAAAACCAAAGATTTAACCCATCTCCTTGATTTAGTGGTGCTAAAAAATATTGATATTGCTGATATAAACATGAAGGAGTCAAGGAATCTGCTCTAAACTTCTCTCAGTTTTTACAGTCGATGCAGATGACTGAGCTGGCTGGAGGTGGGTTTTGAACTTTTAATAGGGAAAGAGTTAAGGGAAGAGACAGGTAGTGAAGGGTTTCCAGAATGAAGTTGTTTCCATGTGAAAAAAACTGCTGGTATATGCCAGGCAATGCATATTTCTTAGTACAGTCATAGTTATGGATGAAGAAAATGTATTGTTGTTTCAGATGGGATTTCTGAAGCAGGGCAAATTGGAAAGTCAAAGAATAGATGTTCCTGAAATTGATTTCAAGGTATTAAGACACAGAACAAGTATTTTTGATTCACAATGGATAAAAAAAGTCCTTATGTTAGCAATATTGTGCAGAGAGTTTGCAAATCATATGCGTTGCCTGGATCTACCTAAATATATGTTCAGACAAATATGAGTTCCAGATGAAGAGCTCAAGCAACTGGCAAGATAAGAAAGCTTTCAAAAGACGTCAAGGCTATATATACAGAGGATAGAACAGTCAGTGGAATATTAAGGGTATTGTTTTACTATACTGAGCTTGACATCTCAATGTCTGTCTGGCAACTTTCAGAGAGCTATCAGAGATTTTCATTTGGATAGCAGCAGCTTTGGATAGGCAGCTGTGTACATGAAAAGCACAAAGTACTTAAATTTTTATCTGGAAAAAAATAGCCTAGGAAGAAGGAAGGACAATGTGCCACATAGAAAACTGGGGTGATGGAGAGTGAAGATCTGACAAATAATACACTGGGAAAAACCAAAGGAGAAGAAAATCTCCAGAAGACAACCAAAGTCAATTGCTTTGAAGGCAACTGACAGCAGACAGGTTGAAGCTGGAATTCAGACTTTAACATTTTGTTTGTATCCCGGTTTGAGGTAAAACAAACCAATTTTCTGTTTTACAATTTTATTTTTTAGATGGGCCTCTTCTAACTAACTAAACTCTGAAATTAACAGCACATCGTTCAGAAAACTGTTCACTCTCACAGTGATAAGACCTGATTTTGCCAAGGAACGGTATGCAGAGACACCCTTGCTTATACTTATTGCTACAACAACCAAGGTCAGGGAATTTTGTGATTTGCCCCATTGGAGGGTCAGAGGCAGAAAAGCATAGAGGGGTCACACCTGCAGGGAGGAGCAGACAGAACAGGTGACCCAAAACTGATCAGCTGGGGTATTCCATCCCCACTNATCCTGGGAGCTTGATACAGTTTTGTATATCCTGTATACTTGGGCTTTTTTCTCCTTTTTTTCTAAATTTCTTTTTTATTTGTTATTATATTATTGTTATTTATATTTTCATTAAAGTAGTTTCATTTTTTCTAAACTCTTAAATCTCTTTAATCTCTTCCTCTCCTCTCTTTTCCTTAGAGAGAGGAGGGGGGGACGTCATCTGTCTTTTCTGATTGGTCAGAACCATGACAGTTTGGAAGCAGTATGAACAATTGATATAATATAGGTTTCTTCACTTGATTCACAACACAGATGTACCGATAGGGCTTACGAATGGTCTTCAT
>VZRU01005516.1:58143-83790 GCA_013398155.1 Pedionomus torquatus | reverse complement strand
CAAAGTTTTCATTTAAAGATCTATGAAGATTCCATTCATCAATCTGAAAGGGGTAAAGTAAAATAAATCTCCTTTAGAGTTTCTGAACAACCATAGAGAATAATCAAGTGCATTTGACTCTTGGGACTTTACATGTACACATATATATTACAAATATTTACATAAACATATTATAACTGTCTGCATAGGTTGTATTTTATGCTCAGATAATTTGGACACATGTTTTGGATTTTGCCATTGCAGCCACATGCTATTTATTATTTTAAAGAAAAATTGTACAGAGACAGCTAAAACTGTTCTTCACTGGGTATCAAGGGCAAGGGTAAAAATGGCTAATTAGGAAAACCCAGATACACTGCTTGACATATTTGAAAGGTCCTTTAGGCTGCATTGTGAGCAATTTTTCAAGACTGGATGAGGTAGGAAGAAGGCAGAGAATGAGCTGTGTAAATGGTTAAGCCAGCATGATGGACTGCAGAAAGGATCTTGGTAGCATAGAACCTTGTAGCAAAATTACTCTTAATTTTGGTACAGATATAACTTTTATTTTCTGCTGTGCACAGCAATTAGGCTGGTACTATCAATGCTTGCTGTGCAAAGGGGAGAAGACATGAGGATTGTGGGAGCAGATTCCTAGATGAAGTTCACCTCTTATAATTTTGAACATGTAAACCACAGTTATCTATATTTGAGTGAGTCTCTCTAGCCCTCTGTTTGGACCCAGCTGGGAGAAATAGGCACCTCCAGAATGTAGTCAACTGACTAATATACATGACTTAAAATGAGGTGGCTATTCCTATTCTCTGACTCTAAAGGAAGATGAGGCTTATTATTATATTACACTTAGATCCTCAGTTAAGGGAAATAAGCTGGTCTTTTTCTTAATCTTTCCTTTCATTTCCTTGGCTTTTTATAATTTTGGGGGGAATACTCAACTTAGTCACAAAATTCCACCAGACTTTGGGGAGAAAACCATAACATTTCACTGATATTGTATAAAAAGTTCAAGTTACTCTCACCATATTATTATTGTATTATTTACTTGAATGTATTTTGAACAATGAATGTATTTTGAACACTGATTGTATTCACCAGTCAGTGATACAGAAATAAAAAAAAAACAGATAAAAGCTCTCTTTCAGGTATGGCAAGAACTCCACATCTCCATATGACAATGGTGGTGCTGTCCTGTGCATGCAGCCAGCCTTGCTCTTTCCAGTAGCAATGTGTTCATTAGGCTGGAAGGGACCTTTAAAGATCATCTAGTTCAACTTCTCTGCAATGACTAGGGACATTTTCAACTAGTTCAGGTTGCTCAGAGCCCCATCCAGCCTGACCTTGACTGTTTCCGGGGATGGGGCATCTGCCACCTCTCTGGGCAACTCATTCTACTGTCTCACCACCCTCACTGTAAAAAAATTCTTCCTTATATCTTATCTGAACATGCCCTCTTTTAGTTTCAAACTATTGTCCCTTGTTCTATCACCAACAGACCCTACTAAAAAGTCTGTCCCCATCTTCCTCGTAAGCCCCATTTAAGTATTGAAAGGCCACAATAAGGTCTCCCAGGAGCCTTTTCTTTTCCAGGATGAACAACCCCAACTCTCCCAGCCTTTCCTCTGAAGAAAAGCCAGAAGCCAGCCCTCTGCATGGAAAAGATCCAACAGTTGGCAATGAGGAGACTCTGTGCTCTCACATCCTTTTGAAATAACATGGGTATATCTCCTGTAAACCAGACTAAGTGAATGGGCCCAGGAAGTGTTTTCAAGTGCTTTTCTAATAGTGTTTTGTGCCTTTCATTGCAAATTTTTGCTGTTAACAGCAGATGCCTAAAGACCCTGCAAAATGAAAACCTACCCGGTGTCTCTTCTGTTTTCAATTGAATTGGAATGAATTGTTCTAATTCTGGCATAGAAATCAAAACACCCTAAATTACAGTAATTTGTTTCTCTTTGTGAGTCATTATATACTCTGAGATTGCATACTACTCAGGCCTTCTCCAAGTCTAATCCTGTGGGTTTCTTCAGGCCAAACCTCTCAGTTAAGAGGGCTGTGACTCTGCTCTGTGGAGAACCCACCCCACACCCTGGCACAGAGCTCACAGCATGCAGTCTAGTCCCAGACACAGCAAGGTCCTCCAGCTCTGTGATGGGGCAAAATACATGGTGTCACCGACATGAGAAAACCTCTCACGTTGCTGAGTCCTTGATGTTGATTGCTTGAACAGTTTCTGGTTGCTCATGGGAAATCTGCCAGTCTGCAATCTGTTGCAGCAAGGAGGCCGCCCCAAGGGACAGCATAACACATAAAGCATCCTTCCCCCAGGAAATGGTTTTGGTCCCTGTTCTCCCTCCTCTAGCAGCTCCAGACTGAGTTCCAGCTGTTCTTTTATTTCACTCTGCTGCAGTGGCATTTAACTATTTCTCACTCCCACTTGTCCATACCCTGATGAGGTGGAATGCAAGGAGATGAGGTAGGAAATGCACCCCAGCTATGCTCTGAGGCACCTAGTGCTTCCTGGGGCATTCTAGGACTTCTGGGTGTAATATATTTAGGATTAAGAGGGAGAATGTATTGGGTTTATATGTCAAGGTTTTGGTAGCAGTTGGGCTGTAGGGGTGACTCCTGTGAGAAAAGAGCAAGAGCTGACCCCATGTCAAGCACAGCCAGTTCTAAGGCAGACCTGCTGCTGCCAAAGCTGAGCCCGTCACTGATGCTTGTACTGCCTCTGTGACAACATATTCAAGAAAGGGTGAAAAAGGCTGTGCAGCAGCTTGGAGAGAGAGGGGTAAGAAAAGGTGAGAGAAACAGCTCTGCAGACACCAAGGTCAGCGAAGATGGAGGGGAAGGACGTGCTCCAGACACAGAAGCAGAGACTTCCCTGTAGCCTGTGGAGAAGATCATGGAGACACAGGTTGTCCCACTGCAGCCTATGAATCACCACAGTGGAGCAGAAATCCACATAGCAGCCTGTGGAGGACCCACATTGGAGCAGGTGGCTATGCCCTGAAGAAAGCTGCAGCCTGCAGAGAAAAGCTTGTGCAGGAACAGGTTTTCTGGTGGGAACCATGGCCCATGAGAGACCTACAATGGAGCAATCCATTCTTAAAGGACTGGACCCTATGGAAAAGACCTGTGCTGGAGCAATTCTTAGGGAACTGCAGCCTGTGGGAAGGACTCATTTTGGGAAGTTCGTGAAGAACTGCATCTCATGGGAGGAAGTCCATGCCAGTGCAATGGAAAAGCATGAGGAAGAAAGAGCAGCAGAGATGACATAAGATGAGCTAACTGCAATTCCCATTCCCTGTCCCTCTATACCACATGTGGGGAGAAGATAGAAGAGTTGGGAGTGAATTTGAGCCTGAGAATGCTGGAGTAAGGAAAAGTAGTTTTAGCTTTGATTTTATTTCTAAGTGTTCTATTCTTAAAATTAATTGACAATAAATTACATTAATCTTTACCAAGTTAAGTCTGTTTCGCCTATCTCAGACCACAAGCTTTTCATCATATCTTTTCCCCCCGCCTTGCTGAGGAGGTGGACTGAGAGAGTAGCTTGGTGGGCACCTGGCAGTCAGGCAAAGTTAACTGACCACAAAGAAGAATGAAGAAACCCCTGTAATTACTGTTTTATGAGGAACATATAATAGTAGCACCTTGAGAAAAAAATTACCTGTAAGGTAATCAAGGCATTCCAACAACTTCTTCTCCCTGGTAAAATCAAGTGCGAAAGTATCAAAAGTATCGTTGAGATTAATTTCAGGAATTAGAACCTGGGAGGATGCAGTTGCCATGGAAACCCTATAATGAAAAGAAGATGTCTTTTAGCATGTGAGACAATAACTTTTACATCAAGGTAGGAGCTGACCATTATGATTGCTACTGCTTCTCAAAAAGCTTGACAAAAACTTTTAAGTGTATTTTATTTATATGGTTTAAGTTAAGAGCTTCTCCTGCCACTTTTATTTTTGACACTAAAGTCAGCAGTACCAAGCTCTTATTTCTTAGCTTTTGCCAAACGTGCAGTGTCAGATAAGTTTTCTACAAAATATTGGTTAAGCAACAAAATTTCTCGTCACCCATTGAACCAAAGTAACAATAACACCATATTCATCTGTGTTTTAAGCAATGCTGACAGATGCTGCATCTCTTCCAACCCTTGTTTTCCCAAGCAGTTTCTGGCTCCAGGCATTCCTTGGCACTGTTGTCCCAAGGGCTTGGTGCAGATCCCCACACCTCCTCAGCTGTTCAGCACAGCGCACTGCTGTTAACTTCAAAAAGCACAGGGGGGAGATAAAACAAACAGATGTCGGCACAGTTTATTTTGAAAGGCTTTTCCCTGCAAAACATGTGTGCATACTTACATTTCCTCCAAAAGTGAAAAGTTTCCTTGTCTATCTCATTTCAGGAGCTACATCCACTTTTTGTCTCTCCAGGTGTACTAATATAGAGATGAACTCTCATGAGAAAACTGCTGTCAGGATGTATCTTTCAGATTCTTCAGCTTAATATCTCAAAATATATGTTACTGGATAGCTGGATGCTGGATATGTTTACAGAAAGTTTGGTCTGTTTAAGTGAAGAGGCTATTAAACCTCATTTGTTAATTTTATGAGTTTGGAGGCAAACCCACAACCGTGCCCCCAACGTATGTCAGTTATCTGTCATTCATGACACGTGTCATGTCAAAATATTTTGATTGCTTCAATTAACAGTTTCCACAATTAGAGTATTTCTCTGTAGATGTGATTCAAATGACTCCAGGACAAATGTTTACTAAAAACTAAATTTTCATATAATTCTTGTGTAGTATTTTCAGAAAATGCAGTAAGGAGAGTGAAAAACTGAGTTGTGCATCTCATTGTCTTCAGCATAGTTTTCAAAAGCTGAGTTGAGGAGGTTTCCTAGCCAATAAGTTGTGTTACAGTTTTCAGCACTGGTTTTTTTTTGGAACTGTAGTTGTAGAGCTCAATACAGATGGGTTTTTCAGAGAGGATAATTGAAGTGCTTTTTGCCTCGTGCTGAGAGGGAAAATCTCCCTGAGCTCTTTCAGTTCTATTTTTTTGACCTCCCACCCCTTCCACCTCCCGGTAGTTCATATGCAGTTACACTATGGTGTTTTTTCTAGTAGGAAAAAAACACATGTATTTCTTGTAAGACTTGTGTTAGGGCAAACTTCTCTACAAAATTAACACTGGCTTTGCTAAGAAACTGGTGGGCAGATATCCAAGATAGTGAGCTTCGAGTATCTCCATACAGCACATATTTATTGTGAAGAAGACCATATCACCAGGCCCTTTGGAATTTGTTTGGGGCTATGCAAAGGATGCATAGTGAGTACATGTGTTCAAGTAATTTTTCAGTGAGGTCAACACTTCACCGTCTCAAACACCATGCCACCATATTAAGCTCAGAGGACTGAATTTCCTATTGTACATCTGCCTGGTCTATCTGACACTGTACTTGGTTGGAAGGGATTTTTCTAGGATAATTACATTTCACCCACTGTAACTAATGCACAACCTAAATCATTGTAGTGTGTGCAATGTCTTTGCTATACATAGTTACCTGTTGTGCTTACAATAGAGAATATCATACTGCAATTACTTTGAAATATATGCATGAAGAAATGCAATGACCACAATTTCAGGAGACGGCTTTAGCTGCTGGAGCTCAGGGCCCTGGTGAGATCATTACATGAGCAACCTAGAGGCAAAGAAAATATCGCTCACCATATGAGAACTAAGAGATTTACTAGTACTAGGGGAATGACTTATTAATCAGATTTAGTCTCTTTTTCCACTTGCAATTTGTCTGCAAGCACTTGGTGTATTTTCCCCTCTAGTTTTATTCACTGATTGAAATGATTCTCTGATTTTCAGGGCGTTCACAGCCATCTCATTACAGATGGCAATCTGTGATAGCTACGAATTAGATTTGATTTGGCACATATGTCAGCTGGTCTCATTTTTGCTCTCTGAGTGTCTCTCTTGTGACTGTATTTATGATGCAATTGTTCATGCTTACAAGGTGAAAACAGAGCATCTCTGAATATTCTCTGGTAGTCAGTTAAAAAGCTTTGTGTCCCCACAGGTTTATGGCCTACTGCTTGTTCCACCAAATGCTGAAGAAAGGCCAGATCCTCGCCTTCAGCTCTTTGCTCATGATACTCATGTGATAGTTTTACTGTCAGTTTCAGCTGGGAAAAAACAAGTGCCATAATGGAGCTTGATGACAGAATATAAACCAGAGTAAGTCTGACACATCAAACATAATCCATCACCTTGCCTTGCCTTTCTCAACAGACGGTCAATTCTCTGATCTTGTAGTGAGCAACCCAGTATTGCTGACTTTTTTATAAATTGATTAAATATCTTTGGTAAAGCCCGATATTCAGAGAATCTGCATACAGTGCTCCAGAGTAAGTGACAGAATTAAAAAAAATAGTAATAAAATGAGAAAATTTCATGCTCTGGATTAGGTGAAAATTGGCTGAACAATGTGAAGATATAATGTGGACCCAGAGATGAAAAAATAGCTGAATAAATGACTGTATGTTTTAATAATTTTCCTTTTCATTGTCCAGATATGTTCTTGGGGTTGTTTTTTGTTTTGTTTCTTTGATGGCTAAAAAGCTAATAATTCCAACAAAACATTTTTTTTCTATCAGAAAATACTGCTGAAATTCAGTGGGAATATTTCAGCATTCAGAGTGTTGTGCTGAAAATGAAACCAAATTTTCTGACACCACAGTTTCCTAGAAAGGTTTGCTCCCCTGTCTTTGGGTCCTTGATATATCTGTCATGCTGAAATGGAGCTAGGATCCTAGAAGCAGTAGAAATGCCCTGCACCCACAGACCAAATACAACAGAGGCCATAACTTCTAGACACCCAGGCTGTTGAATCTCAGCTCTTTGAGTGGGCTGCCTCAGAGAGGTATATCGCAGGTTCCCAAAATTACACATTTCATTACCTTGCTACTTGCTAATTTATGAAGAATATGAATCCATTAAGATAATTCCAAATTTCTTCTATGGAATATACTTTCTTCCTGATTTCTTTCTCAACCTCAGAATTTTTCTTGGAGTAGAAATTTCAGCCTCCAAAAATCTCTTTTTTTAGTGCGTGTA
This sequence comes from Pedionomus torquatus, assembly GCA_013398155.1. Classification (NCBI taxonomy): domain Eukaryota; kingdom Metazoa; phylum Chordata; class Aves; order Charadriiformes; family Pedionomidae; genus Pedionomus; species Pedionomus torquatus. Next base: position 76,663 of record VZRU01005516.1, on the reverse strand, counting down.
GCACCAGATGTCTGCTTGGCAACTATGTTGCCAAGTCTCCTTCATTTGTGCATGCTATTACTGTTCTAACTCTTATTTCACATCCTTTTGCAACTGCTCCTCTTTTCAAAGGGAGGTTTTAGTTTGACATTACAGTAAGACCCTTCCCACTCCTGTATAGGACAAAGTAGTGTTTTGGAGGAATGTGTCAATTCACCCTCCTCTCTTTGACCACATTTGAGGTGGGACAAGATAATATGGCAATGCTGAAAACACATCCGCCTTAAACTGAGGTTTTTCTGTTTATTGAGAGGAATTTCTTCTTTACCTTTCAGTGATATTTTTAGCGGTTTGCAGGAAGCGAGCATGATCGTTCTCCTTCAGCGACTGTTCAGCCTGAGAGATGAGGGATGTTGAGCGCTCAATGCACTGTTTGCAGTTTGCAATCTGCTGAGCCAGTTTTCTCAACCTCACCACCTTGAGTAGAAACATAAGAAAGCAGTCACATCTCTAAGGTCACAAATCATGATGGCATTTGCACTTCCCAGGTGAAGCTGGAATGCAAAGAGGGAGTTAAGATGGATGGCTTCACTGACAAGAGCTTTTTTTACACTAGCTTGATGGTGAGCCCTTTCCACCAGCCACGTAACATTTTTAATAAAGGGACAGGCACGGCCTCTCTGCTTCAGTATTTTCCACATGGAAAACAACAGGAGAGAGCCAAAACAAGCACAGCTGGTCTATTTTCCTACAGAAGAAACGTCATTTCCTGGTACTTTCTGCTTACATGATAACGAAGGGTTATTTAGATAACCATTTCCCTGAATGATGAGATCTGTGTTAAAGGCATCTTATAGATTAACTACTTTTTTCCTATTACCAAGGTGTTTCAGTAAAAATAATCTGAAAATAAAAATTCACAGAAAAACACTGATCAGTTTGATTAACAATACATGCCCGCCCTTTTTGTTATTATTATTTAGTCAAACAGGGTGTTTTCTTGTTGGATATTTTTAACTGCACAAAAGCACAGTAGTACCAGAGAGCTGATTATTATTACTGCAAATATATGCGGTGGAGATAAACACAGTAGAGGTGACTGTAATCATTGGCCGAAAGGTTAGGGAGGGGCACAGTCAATCCTCCATTTAAAGACAATGTTGGCTAACAAAACTTGTAGTTCCTGAAAGGTCTGGGAGTCCTTCCCATTGTTATTATGCCAGGATCATAGTTTGAACAGGAGTAAGAATAGGAAGGAAATGAAATAATTCTGGAGTTTAGAAAGGCATTAAAATGCAGTTGCATGCAAAATGAGTGGATTGGCAGAAATATCCGAATTTATAAACAAGATAACGTTCTCAATCTCAGCAATTAGAGCACAAGCTATGAAGTTGCTGAGTTGAATTTCAGGTATGCTGAAATCCAAATGAATGGAAAGTTTTCTACCTCATTGGAAGCACAGCTGGTCTCACTGCATAGAGAAGCAGAATTAAAACAATAATGCAGAAGTCCATCTTTTCCATTTTGAAGGGAATTATCATTTGTGTGTTAACAGTATGAGGAAATTCAGGTTCTGTCACACAATGCACAGGACCTGTGTTTTTAAACATGTTTAAGTCAGCCCTTGCCTACAGGCTTTTTATTTCAAGTTAATTGGAATCTCTTGACAGCCGCATGAACCATTTAACTTGCTTTTGACTTTATTCCTTTCCTGAGCTTTTCCCACACAAGAAGAGTTTATATTTGACTTAGTTTAGCAGTTAAAGAGTAAACACCATGTACACAGAAAATAAGAGCATTAATTCAATTCTAATGTGTTTCTGAGTTAACAGGTAGCTAGCAAATTATGTTGAAACTTGAGTATCAGAGATTTTTTCCTGCTCAATATATTTGTCACTAATAATCACTCTACTTCAGTAATTAGAAATGCACATTTCATTTCATTTCCTGCATGCTTTTGAATATTCTTTTGTAAATAAGTTAGACTTCCTGTTCTCAAGAAAGTCGTCATTATGTGATAGTATTTTAATAAATAATTAATATATCTAGACTAAAATTTTAATGTAGTTAATTGCCAGCCATGACTCTGAATGTTGTGACACTTTGTGAAAACTTTAGGGAAAACATTGTCAGACATCTAACACAGTGAGAAAATCATTGATTAGTCAGTTTTATTATCATTTACTGATGGTGACACAATTTACAAGTTTATCCTTAAAAATCATAATCATATGTAGTAAGGGAAATGTTAAATAGACTGTTGAGATTCAGCATACTAATCTTGATATATTTCATTTCTCTTTACATAAAAGTAACAGTAGCCGGGGACTACATAAGGACTCTTACAAATTTGTATTTATAGTACCTGAAGTAAAGAAGCCACAAGCATGAGGAAGCATCACTGACTGACTTGTGATCTAAAGAAGAAAAGCTTTTACCTTTCCTTCCTTGATTTTGGTTCCAATTATCTGTCGTCTTTGCTGGATTATTTCAATTAGCTGGTCACATTCTTCCATCAGCTTGGTTTCTTGGCGGGATGCATTTACCTAAAAAGCAAACCATTCTGATTAGGAAAACCTTTTTGACATTTTCCTTTTCAACATTCTCTGTTTCCTTCTTCTAATTTAAAAATTGTAGTTTCTAAAATGTTGGTTTTGGCATTTTTTGCTCCTTTCTGTGTATAATCCATGTGTTATTTTCCTTTCCCTGTCTTGGAACTTGGGAAATACTGAAACAAGTCTTGTTTGTGGGAGGTAGGATTTGCAAATAGGTTCTCATCAGGTATTTCTAACTCAGGTGAGAAAAGCCAGGTCCTGTGAGTACTGAGCGATGCCAGTTATAGAGGACATCAGTGAGAAGTGATGGCTCTTCAGGAGGTGCTTAACACATCACAGTTTCAAGCCATGTATAGGACTGCAGTGAATAGTAATGCATGTAAAAGCACAAGTATTGGATCAGACCATCCATCTAGCGCAGTATCCTGTCTCTCACTGCTGCTAGTTGCCAGCAACTGCTAGTAAAACATTTGAGGAAGAAATTCCAACATATATGATGATTCCCATGAATATTTTCTCATCCTACAACCATTTGCATCTCAGTCTTCTTGAACTAGACTCAATTTCTACATCATTACTAATCCTCAGAAGAGTTATCTACTGTGGATTTATTTAGTCTCTTCTTCAATCCCTGAAAACTTTAAGGATCCCCACTATCCTACACCAATGAAATCAAGTGAACAATTGCCTCCTTTGGAGAGATTTGAATGCCTCTCCTTCCAGCTGCATTTAATGATCCCAAGTTCTTTTACTGGAAAGGACAGTGAACTACTGATATCTATCCACAACCTCTATGCTGGTTGTGCTTTTATAGATCACTGTTTTTCCCTCTAGCAGGATTCTTTTCTACATTGAAGAGTCTTAAGTGGTTCAGTTTTCCTTTGTATATTGATTCATTTTTTCAGTGTATGAAAGCTGTATCATACCTTCCATCATTCTTGTTTTTCTTCTCTGAAACTTTGCCAGGTCTATCTTTTTTTTTTTTTTGATATAGAGAACAGAAATGTACTAAGCAGTAAAGGTGCAAATGAACTATGATGTCATACAGTGGCATGGTATGTTCTCTACTTCAGCTTGATTACTTTCATAACGATTTCTAATGTTTGATTTGCTGAATTTAACATTTGAAAATATTGTTTATTATTTTCATTGTCCATATAGTGAAAGAGTAATATTACCAAAGATCCAAGCAACATTACTAAGTTCTGTGTATTGTCTGTCATTATTATTATCACTTCACCTCAGCAATTAATTAGATGGAAAATAATAGCTGTTCTTATGTAGTTTACTATGCTACTGTCCTGGTTTCATATGGGATAGAGTTAATTTTCCTTTCTAGTAGCTACTGTGTTTTGGATTTAGGATGAGAATAAAGCTGATAACAAATATTGCTCTATTTGTTGCTAATTTTTTATATCAGTCAAGGACTTTTTCAGGTTCCCATAGACGCTGAGAGGGAGCATAGGTAGGACAAGTTGGCCAAAAGAATAATCGATACCACAGATATCATGCTTAGTATATAAGTGAGGGTTTGCTGGGGGGCAGAAATCTGCAATTGCTGCTTGGAATGGGTCAGGCAACTGATCATCAGGCATCAGGTGGGGAGAGGTGAGAGTGACTTAAGTTGTCACTTTATTTTGTATATTCTTACATCATTGTGGTTGTTAGTATTATTATCTTCCATTACTGTTCTATTGAACTGTCTTTATCTCAGCCCATGAGGTTTCCACTCCCTGGGACAAATAGACACAGTAAAACTTTTAAATATGAAAATCCTCACAAAGAAAATTAGCTTTCCATCAAAAATATTGACTTTTGGCAAAAAATAAGAAAATTTTTGGTTTTCAGATGAAAATGTTTTCTGATATTTTCAGTGAAAAGTCAACATTCCGTACAACAAGAAAAATGTACTTCCCCACCAGCAGTAGCTGGTATATATATAGCTTCCAGGTATATGTAAAGAGTCAGAGAAAAAGGCAAAGAGTTTTAATAATATGTAAGATAAAGAAAAAATTAAAGGAGTGGTTTCAGAGCTATGTTTCCATTTGTACTTTGCTAAGAAGGTAAAGAAGCTTTCAGCCCTGGCCAATTACTCCTAGAGTCATGTCACCTTTTCCTTTGGGCTGTTAAGAGCTAGAGGTGAACAACAACAGGGAACAGTTACAGGTGGGAAGTAACTATATTTCTCCCCTTGGTTATTTTTCAGTCTGATGAACCCCTTGATCTGCCTCGGCCTTCTTTTTTTTTTTTTAATTCCAACAATATGTTTAAACACGCATTTACCTGTAAGCACATTATGGACCTCATTAAGATTAAACAAATACTTATGTATCTAAATTTGGACTAGGGCCAATTTCACAAAGAAACTTCTTATGTGAAATACATTCTGTCCTCCAGGCAAAGAGAGGGAGGGCTTGTTTACAAAGACCAGTTTTCATTAAGGTTTTGGATTATCCATCTCAAAATTAAAGTTTGATTGCATATTTTACAGGCTTAATTATTAATTAAGATATGAGGATTATAAAGAGAAAATCTATTTGTTTCTGGAAGGGATCAGACATTACAGAAAGTGCTGGAGAGATCTGCATGCAGTAGATGCAAATGTAGAAAGTACTTCTACTGTGCAGTTTTAGGTGCCTATTCACCTCCTTGTATTAGCTGTTAGCTCTGCCTGGCTTCTCACCATGGTCCATGAATCATAGAATCATAGAATGGGTTGGAAGGGACCTGAAAGACCATTGAGTTCCAACCCCCCTGACATGGGCAAGGACATCTCCCACTAGACCACGACTCAACATCTGATCCAGCCTGGCTTTGAACACTTCCAGGGACGGGAGCTCCACAACTTCTCTGGCCAAACTGTTCCAGCGCCTCACCGCCCTCAAGGTAAAGAATTTCTTCCTAATATCTAATCTAAATCTGTCCTCTTTCAGTTTAAAAACATTGTCCATTGTCCAAGAGGAGAGACAGACCATGGAGCAGTTCTCCCAAAGCCTCTGGCAGTGACATTGTCTCTCCACCAACCAGGGAGCCTAGAATAACTAGTTAATCATCACCGTCCCTCCTACTTCCCCTCTTCTCATTGTCCCACCATCCCAGATGAATCAGACCTGCCTGTCATACACCAAACCTTGGCGTGAAACTCTGCAGAGCTTTTTTCACTCAGCAGTACAGTGCACAAGTTTTCCCTGTTCTGATTCTAGTTTCACTAGTGGATTGAAATTCCACCAAAGAGCAGGGAGTCCCAAATGAGCTCAGTCAGGGGCAATGATCACATCCACTGCACATGAGTGCAACTCCTGTGTCAATATTGAGGTCTGCTCACGCCAGAGCTGACTTCGGCACTTAATTATGGTAATACTTCACAGAATTTTTTAGTAGTTTCCACTCAAAGTGTTGCTTCTACCACCATTTACATCACAAATTCATTTTGTCAAGCAGATCTTATTAATCTTCAGGGTAACTGTCATGAAACATAGAGTTACAGGAAGGTTAAGTCAACATTGTTTCATTTAATGCTGTGGTTGGTTCTAATAATGAAGTACTAATTAAATCTTAACTTCAAAACTCTAGACTAAGAAAAACAAAATGCTTGGAAAAAACCCTTGGATTTCTTGCTCACTGACTGTAGACTTCTCTTTTTCTTTGAAATCTGAAAAGTATACTCTTTTATAAACTGCATTTGAAGACCTTTCCAATGTTATAGCTTGCACAATCTTATTAAAAGTGAAAAGAATATTCCAAAATTATTTGGTATATCTGAGCTTTGCATGAAAAAAATCCCCATTTAATCTGGGGGGGTTTTCTAAAGTTGAAATACTCCTTAATCAAATTTTCATCCTACAAGGCCTCTGATTCAGTAATAACTTTTTAATTGAGCACATGCCTAACTTTAAGTGCACCATATTAGCTGTGGCCCTAAAGGGACTATTTGTGAGATTAGCATTGAGTATTATTTACTTGTATGTTTCTGAGGAGTCATATGTCAGGCCAAAGAGCCACAGGCATGGAGCAGGGCTCCCCTGTACAGGTGCTACAGAAATACCAGAATAAGGCTCTGCCTTCTGCTAGAGTCTTTTGATGAACAGCAGCCTTGACAATAACTTCCAGCTGGGTCTGGCCAAGGAATGTGAGTTCTGTCTAGTGAAAATATTTGAGGTTTTACGTTCTACATTTTTCCACATTAAAAGCAAGCCCTCTTTCCAAGGAGTTCATTAAAAGAAACTAAGAGCTGTATTAGAAAAGTCTGGAGACTTTGTCGCTCACTTGTGTTGTGGGAGGCTCTGAGTTGTGCAGAGAGCAGCCTTAAATCTGGGCTTCCTCCATCCCAGATGAATGTTGACTTGTTAATCTGAGATATCTATTGCCTGAGAATGTATGCTGGATTTAAGGACACCTTTCTGTAGAAAATTTCACTGATATCAGAAGACTTAGTTTTGGCATCAACAAGTTCCTTAAAAATCCATGTCCAGAACTACTTAGAGCCTACAACTTTATGTTTCTTTGGTATCATTTTTATAAACTTCTCTTCCATGCCATAAAGCCATTCTAAAATTGACTAGGAGGCCTTGTTACAATTTAGCAAAAATTATGACATTTTCTACTACCAAAAAGCAAAAAAAAATACTGATTCTAGTCCTGCTGCTTTTGTGCTGGGATTTATTTCTATTTCTGTAATATCTGAAGACCTCAGACAGCTTACTGAAAAAAAAAAAAAAAAAATTCAGGGTTCTTTCCAGGTTTTCCAGACAGATGGGTAGAGACTGCTGGCCTTTGCCTCAGGGAGTGGGTGTAGAAAAAAAAGAAAAATGGGGGTTCCTCAGATGTCTGACAGGGAGCTGGAAGCAACAAGTCCTCCCAACCCAAAGGGGAGAGCTGGCCAGCTGTTTCCAGCTCCACAAGCTAAGAACTGCTTTTGGAAAGCATTCTGCTCTCTGCAGAGGCTTCCTTGGCTTTCATCTTCAGAGATGTGAGTTAAATTGCCGCTTAGGTCATAAGAAAATGAATGTGGTGGTTTCAAAGTCCCCAGCAGATGTTTGGGAAATCACACAACTACAACATCGATGGAAGTTCAAGGTTGCAGTGGAGCTTCTCTGTTTAATTCAAAGGCAAACAGGGCATCAGAAGGGCTAGATTCATACCCATGAAACCTTCCCCAACTAATACACTGGAATTAAAGGATATTTTAGTGTCTCAGCAGAATTTTCCTTGCAGGAGCAAAACTCTCTCTGAGATTCTTTACGGGCGAGGCAGATTTGTTCTTTAGTGGAAATGCATGTGTCTTCTCATTAAATAATCCCTAAATGACAAACAAAATAAGACACCCTAAATTAGAGGTGGCCTGCTTTTAAAGACTACACTGTCTGGGAAAAATTAATCAAAACCAGAGTAATTTTCATTCACTAGTCCTCTATGCAAAATGGAAGAAAATAGCTTGTAGAAAGGCTGATCTTTGGAAAGCGAGGCCTGAATTTAAGTTTCACCTTTACTATTTAAAAATGGTCTCAATGCCTCAAAAATATTTTTTTTCAATTGTGGGCATACAAGTAAACAAGAGGTATCAGAGTTCTTGATGGGTTTAAATTGATGGTCATAAAATTAGTATATACTCACAAATAAACAAAACCATCAGAAAATCAAATCGTAATAATTCCACTAGACAACTGTAACACCATTGCCACATATTTCACTCTAGATTTTGAGCCTGAATTCCCTCTTACACCAAACTCAGAAACTGAGGAAGAACAATATCTAAAATGATGGCATATAATTGCGGGTAACTGTTTAGTCTAGGAAAACTTTCTTCATTGTCAGGAGCATATAGAACACATTTTCTTGGATTATTGTCTATAGACAAATTAAGAGATTATAATCTTCTAAAGAGAGAGGCCTATTTATTTTTTATTCATTTCCTGTTGCAATGTGAATAACTTTTCTTCATAGAGTCATGATACATTGAAGATATATTCTACCATCATACATGTTTCATTTATTTATTTAATGGAAATACAAAGGATAATGATTAATGTACATTCATGAAAACATTTTCTGCCTTTCTTTTTATGGATGGCTAGGCTGAAGGAGAGTCATGGGCTCAAACTTGTTTCATTTCATATCCCTGTTTTATATTATGGGTTATTCAATGGAGTCTTCTGCTGCAAAAGCAACTCTTGCAATAAAGCTTTTTCAGACTTTATCTAGTCTAAGCATAAAACTGATTTTATCTATTATGACAAACTGTGCCTTTGGAAATAGGTGAGATTAATCATCTTGCCATCTGAATGGATCATCAACAACTCCTTTATTATGAATTGGTGTAAGAGGAAAAAGGAATGGTCATCTCCTATTTCAAGTATGCCAGAGGCTTTGTTTTTGTTTGCATTCCGCATTTATCTCTAACCAGAAGACCTGTGTTTAGAGGCAGCCTCAGAGCAGGTTAAACAAAGGTCAGTGCAAAATTACAACAACCTACTCTGGCTACCTAGGAATTTTGTGAACGAAGAATTGATTGGACGAGGATAGCTAAACTGCTTTGGGTCAGGCTGATAAGACTATCTGCCTCAACCTGGACTAAAAATAAATCTTTTTAGAAGTTTGAAATACTTGTGTTACTTATTAAAATATTGTTTTAAAGTTTTTCGTCCCACTGTGCTTTGAAGCTCATTGTTGAGAAACTAACCAGCAAGATACCTAGCAGTCCTCCAGTGACATTTATAATCTAATCACAAAACCAAACCAAACCAGAAGTTTCCTGGAAAACAAATTGTTTTTATAAGAATTCCTTTAGAGATGTAAAAACAAAATTAAACTCAGATGATCTGGAAAGTTCTCACAAAGATCTACTCTGGAGATGCTTATGCTGACAGCCGTAAAGCCTGTTGACCAGGTTTGCTTCAATGAACCAAGTCTTGTTTGTATAAAGCACAAATGCAGCATCATGTTGAAACTATAACTGTCACTTCTCAGGGCAGGAAAGCACACTGGAGAAAAGACATTCATTGAGAGACAAACCATAGTTTCACAACTGAGTTGAACAGTTCTGAGATCACGCTGCCAGAAAGAAAAACAGTATTCCGTATTCCTCATTTTACTTCCATCCGAAGAAGTCAGTTTGGCCACCTGGGGAAACAATGAGCTGGGCTGAGCTCGCCTGGCTGATGAGGATGCTGCACAAACACATAGGAAGCAGGTAAAGAAACTCGCTGGGGGAGGGCAGAAGCAGAGGTGGGAAGACTTTTGGCACCAATGAAGCTTAAAATCTGTTTAAGCTGTTTGTGAATCTAAGCCCTAAGAGGGATGTGTTTTCTTAACATGTAGTAAGAAGGTCATATTAATAATTTATTTACAGTAATTATTTTGGTCCTTTATGTTAGTTCTTTCTTTGGACTTAATGCAAATATTTTTTTGAACTGAACTATATTTACTTATTTATTATTTTTATTTTGTGGTTTGTTTTTTTTTTTTTTCCTGCTGACATTAAACCTTTGTTTCAAGTTGAGCAAAATATTCCACTTTTTGTGTTTCATTTAGGGTAGAAAAACAAAAACAATTAAATAATTACTGAAGTTCAAAGGACTGCCCATCCTTTGATGAAGATGAAGCAAGTGCCCTTGTAACTCACAGTCCAGTACTTAAAACTCTCATCCAGGATCTTTAGCCTACTGTTTAAGATACTCACTAGAGGACCGATGCCTTTGGTCTCCTTGTTGCTCTAATTACAGTTCAGCTCTGTTAGGCAGAAAAAGGAGAAACTCTGGAGTAATTTGTTCCCACAAAAGTAAATGTCTCAAAGACAGAAGGTCCCTGAAAGTAACAACCATTTGACTGACAAGTTACTTTCTCTGATGGCAGAAAGTACTACCTGCTGCATAGTTAACTAGTGATTACCAGTGATAACCCTAATTTTTTTAGGCTAAGGCCAAATTTTTGCAGGAATTTTGCAGTCTAATAAGTCCACGAGCATATACATCTGTACGGATGTGAGACAGATGGAGAGATGGTAGCCAGTGGAAACTGGCTGTCTTAACAGGCAATGGCACACTCTGCTGTTAGTTTGTAAACAATCCATGTGATCTCTGTCATAATGATGAGTCCAATCTCCAGAAGTTACCAAACAGTTGTAGATGAATTAACATATTCCAGCATGTGCCTAAAGTGTACATAAAGTGTGTGTAAGTACTGCAGTTCTGTACATATATAGGACCAATTATACATTTTATATAGGACCAATGTTTTATATAGGACCAATCATACATTTAAAGCATTTACATCATAAACAATTAAATGGGTAGGGCTTACCAGACACACAACTTAGGACATCCTTGAATGAATATTCTGTATGGCCATATGACATGCAGCATATTTTGTTAGTTTTCATTTGTGAAGTTTCTCTTTAATACTATGCAAAATTATGACTCTGACTAAAGCTTACCTGAGATTTTCATTGAATTAAATCGATTTATATGCAAGTAGAATTAAATGTAGAACTAAAGTAATTAGAAATCAAAAGTAGATCATGCCATATATTTCATCTGAGCAACGTTAACAGATAAAATACCCTTGTACTCTCTTTCATTAGAAACTGTCTTAGGAAACTAAGGCTGTAAACTTTATTAGAGTTTTACCATGAAGTTTGCTAAGTAGTCTCTTATTGAAAGTATTAACACTGGGTTTCCATGAAGTCATGTTTTCCTGTCTATTTCACAAAGCAAAAAAATCCCACTAAAATATAGCAAATCACTTTAACTGCTAAACAAGTTTTTTAGCAAAACCAGAAGATACTGGAGCAGAGGAAAAGGTAGCTTTCAGTGGAACTGCTTTTCAAGTTATCTGCCCACAAAAATCCCATCGAAGTAGATTCCTAATTCAAAACTACTAGGGGTTAGTTTTGTATGACCACAAGGGCCATTTGCTACATTTCAGACACCAAGATTTACATACAGGCTTTCTGCCTAAATTTTCCTAATGAGGACTTCTAATGTTACCTGGTCTTTTACTGAAATGGTCCCAAATCTCAGAAAGGAGCAAGTACTGTGAAGTACTGTGAAACAGGGAAAACAGGATACCCACTTTTTTTTATTGTCACAGACAAAGCCTCTATATTGTTTGAGTGTCCCCAGGGAATCACTTTGGCAGTCGGGTTTTGATTTTGCCATCCCTCAAGTAACAAAAATGCTACATGTATCTTATATAAAAATTGATGGGGACATTTTGTGGCAAAATTTGAAGAAGCTGTCTTGGAGATGAAGCCTTACCAGAGATCTGAATTTTCATTATTTATAATTTTTCCATTTGGCTCATTTATTTTGATCAGGCACACAAAAAGAGGTAATAAGGATTTTCCAGGTCCTACCACCTTCTCTTCATTGTTTTTGTTGTTACAGTAATTTAAAATGTGTCTGATATTTGTGAGGGCTTGGTATCTGTGTGGGTAAAATAAAAGGTCTTTCAATATATTACTATTGCTTTTCATCTGATTATATAACATGGCTACACCCTCCACCCCTTTGACACACACACAAAAAGAAATTTTGACTGGAAAATGCTGGAATTTAGCCTGCAGCAGATCTTTAGAAGTGAGCTAGAAACCGAGCATTTCCATTACAAATAGAAAGAAAAGGAAGCAGCAGCTTGAGGGTTACACACTTAGAGGAAAATGCCTTCCCTTCTTTATACAACCAAAAATGATTTTGCAGTGGTGTCCAGAATCTGCTTCCTATGACATTTAGTGAATTGAAAACAAAACAAAACAAAGAGAAAGACTGAGATACAGATGTTATAAAGCTGTCTACAAGCAAAACCGATTTCCTTTCCCCTCCCCCCTAGATAATTGCTCCAATTTTTCCTCCAGCTGAGTTCAAATGATATTTCTGCCTTACAGATGAGAGAAGTTTCATTCCATTGACTATATAACAGACATTTAATCATATATTTCCTAGAAGAGATGAGAAAAAGTGCAGGAACAAACCTCAAATTGCTTAGAAAAAAGTAACGGACAAAAGAGGCTCATGCTCAAATTTTTGCCAATTAATGTTGTGATTTAAAGGACATTTGCAGAAGCCTCACACATTCGTAGAAGGAACATGCTTTGGGAACTATGACAATGAAGCAAATTTGCTGTGACATAGCACTTTGTCAGCCAGAGAGACTCATGACACTAAAACCAAGGGGAGAAACATAAGCACTTACGGTGTTAAATCCCTCCCTGATTCATGTGAGAAGTGGCTAAATCTGGAGCCGGGGACAGCAGAAAAAGGTCTGGATCAGCAGAGCAGGATGTGGCCCCTATTGCCTTGCACGTGGCAGTGCTGCAGGGTGCTGGGGGGCAGGCAGAAGAGATGCCAAAGTCCCAGGCAGAGCATTGCCATGCTGATGCCCCTTCACCACATGGTGGGAGACGGGGAGATCTGATACGGCCAGGTTGGTATGGCCATGGTGATGCTATCACCTGGGATTAACCTAAATGGCCATACCCTAGGCCTGTCAATCCCAATTTTGCAACATTGTTTCTAGAAGATTTGGCCAAGGCTCCTGCAGACACAATTTTTCAGATATTCACAGGAGCAATTTATGTAGCACATTTGTTACAAGCAAATTACTGAAGCCTTGATTCACCCAGTGGGACTGGATCCAGCTCCTTCCCTCAGCTGAGGTACCTAGACTGTTAATTTATGCTAAAGCATAAATAATTACATTACTTCCTTTTCACTCAAACGTCTTCCCCCTATAATAGCTCCAGAACTAAGTAGCTGCTCTCCTGACATGCATGGATGCTTTTACAGACTTTTAAGAGCTGCATGCTGATTTAGCCACATGCTAGAGGGATCTTTCATTGGGTGACTCTCCACAGAATTTAAAGATAAATTTCTCCAGGATGGTTGCTGATGCTTGTAAAAATGTTTTGTCCAGATACTATGAGATGTGTGAATGCGGTGAACTAGGATTGCAAATGGTTAGTAGCCATTTCTATTCCATTTTCTCTGTTTGTGGAGAAAGCAATATTTTATCCTACGACTGAGTTAACAGTTTGATGCAGGCAAGCCTGCTGTCCCTGGGAAGGCAGTCACAGCTGCTTTCCCTCCCTAAACAGAGTGAGGAGCAGAGCTGGATCTCCAGGACCAACCCAGTGAGCTGCCCTGAGGGAGAGACCGCTCTGCAGAAAGCAGCCTGGCCAAAGGCATGAGGTTGTAGACCTGCCACTGTCTCCAAGGAAGGAAAACAAAACTTTCCTGATTAACAGTCTTCAACATTTCTGCAAAACCAAGAAACGACAGATGGGATTACAGAGGAAGGGAGAGTGGAAAGATGGAAAAATGAGTGTAAAACAAAAGAAAAAGTCTTAAGGGTTTATCTGCAAGATGTGTAAAACCAGTGTGCCAGGGTGCTCCCAATGAAACAGAAAGATTCATGACAGAAAGGACTGTTAAAGTCTCAAGCACAGACTTTTCAAGGTGTGGTTTCCTTTGAAAAAATGGCATTTCAAAAATTAAACATTATCATAAATTATTAGCACAGACTATAGTTTTATATTAGGCATACAATCAGACAATCAGATATTAAAGTTGTTATTATTATAAAATGCTTAATAATATCTCTGCTGTACTTAAAGTAGTAAAGAATACAAGTTTGCTTGATTTATTCACAGGTTTTCTTGCTAATGTGTCCAGAACTGCCCAACGGGGATGCAAGACTGGAAGTGGGCTTCTTGAGTCTCCCAAGATCAGGTCCCCCATCAGCATAAATCTTGCCATAAATTGATAAACTCCATCTAAAAATAGGCAAGATTTATGCCTCCGTTGTTGTGATGAAAGGCAGTCCCAGACCTCCCCTCCCCAGTGGCTGGAAGGAGTCCAGCTTCCAGATAGCGAACACCCCCAACCAGTCATTGCCTGCTCATGTGAACGAAAAGTGAAAAGGATTCTGTTTCAGAAGGGAATAGATCAGTTTTAAAACACAGAGAGACCGGGATTTGGCCTTTGCTATTGATGAAGTTACAATTGCCTGATGGAAAGGATGTATGCATAGATAATTAATCTGCAGTGAAGCCAGTTGCTGGGAAGTCATTAGCAGCTTGCTTGGTTGATGAGAAACAGTGATTCTATGACAACATTTGGTTTGGCTGGCAAGGATTCACTTATTCAAAAGACACAGAGCCTGTTTGTTGTGCATTTTCGGAAACATCAGCTTCTGCTCCATATCAGAAGCCAAAAAAGACATTCATTTTTCATTTTTCATGTAATACTGAATTTTTTTTGGTTTAAAAAAACCAACATATACAACATATAAAAAATGTTAGTGTTTTCTACAAATAAATGTTAATTAACATAACTTTTTTCTTTTTTTTTTCTTTTTTTTTTTTTTTTCTAAGTTCATATGCCCCTTAATGAAAACTTGGTAACTTTAACATAAGGAAAAATAAATTCCTTTCCTTCCTTGTTTTTCAAAGTTGTAATTATGTGTGAAATCCAATGCTTATTTTCTTTTTTGTTTCAACCGGCTTTAAAGCTCCCAAAATCAAAACTGACATTAAAATAACATTATTTAAATGATTTAAAATTAGGTAAGGAAAATCAAAGTATTTAACAGCAGTTTTTTAAGTGCATTACCTATGATTTTACATGTTTACAAATTGTATAGAACATATTTTACATCATTAGCTGTAATAGATTTTTTCAAATAATGATAAAGAAAAGATATCTGATAAAACTAATTACATGCTTGGTTTTTATCTTTGGGTGAGTTCATATGGTAACACTAATACAACCATTTGAAACTTCAGCTTTTCCTAATATTTTGTAATTTTAAATTTGTAACATTAACATTATATAGTAATATACTCTATGCTTTATTTGTGTTCCTGGTTTGGGATGAATTTCTGTCACAAAGAGGCACAAAGAAAGAGACCGTGCTGACTTTTAAAAAATCTATCTAAGCCTCAGCTTCTCTAACGTTGAAGATATTTGCACCATATCTGAAGTTTTCACAGAGCTCTGAGAAACAGAGATAGCTTTAAAGTTTACTTCCACATCCCCACTTGCCTAATTTCCAGCACGGCCTAGGTCCAGGGTTTTGACTGAAGCTCATTTCTTAATATTTAGCTAATTTAAATGCTAATTAGACTAATTTGATGAATAAAACGTGGTAGGAATTCATTAACAACTTTGCTGCTATTGCTTTATGTCTACAGAGAAATTTTCTAAAACAGGACTCCAGGGACAGTAGCACATCTGTTACCAGTTGAACAAGTTGGATTTTTTGTAATACTAAACCTTAGAGTTAGTAATATATTGCAGAATTGTAGAAGAGATGGAGGTTGGTTTTTTTTCAGATCTAGGCCATCGTGGACATAGGCCAAGAGGAAGAAGAGGTCTTATGCTGTCCTGGGCCCATCTGCTGTGTGGATTTTGTTATGAGTTTTATATATAGAGGAAGAAAACGTGCCTTGTCTCTGCCTCTCATTACCTACTAAAGTCATTGAGCTGACACTACAGTTGTTCTGTCTGACATTACTGCTGCCTATACAAAGACCTCAAGCTGTTCACCTCAAGTCTGATACTACGGATAGACTTTCACGGTTTTGTTGAGCCCCATGAAGCCAGTGAGGCTCCACAGAGGTGGAGTAGATAATAAAAAAGGATGAGATGATCTCTTTGGAAGAACAATCTTGGGTGGTTGGTCTTTCTGTTGTTTTGATTTTGTTTGCTTTGTGGTTTTTGGGTGCATTAAATTTTATTTTTTTTTTTTCTTTCCTGCAGCATGTGCCATTGCCACGGTCAACATGGTTCTTAAGTAGATGCTAAATTTTCAAGATGTGACTTCAAATATGTTCATAAGAAAAGTTGCTCTCAGCCTGAATTGAGTGACTGAATTTTAGTCTGAAAAAAAAAGAGATAAAAGAAGTTGTCCTGTGGAAAACTTCCATGGGAGTTTGTAAGAAAGAAAAGGAAGCTTCTCTGAAAAGAGGGTGCCTTTCTGCACAGCAAGCAGGTGGATGTGTTACAGCAGTGTATGTCACCACTAGATTTCTCTTAAATTATATCCATGCTTCAGAAGCTCTGGGTTAAGGTTACCACCCTCACTCAAATTCCCTAGGGCTGCTCCCTAGGTAGCACTGATGAAGAAACCTGGCTTCCTTTCACATATATAGACAACCATACTCAAAGTGGAATACCTTTTCTACACAACACTATGATTATTTAATGCTGCCTGTCTGCTAGGAACATACAGTGTGCCCTTCTCTGAATAAATGAGGCTGCTGCAGGAACTCCAAGGCAGTCAGATGTGAAATGGTCATTTGCAGAAGCCTGTCAACAGACAACACTGTCATGCAAATACAAACCCAGCCATTTTCACTGGGAAAATAAGTTTTCCCTGCTAGTCTTACAAGTAATTAGCTGTTCAACTCAAAATACTTTTTCTCTGTGATTGAGATCTGAGGCTTGTTTCACTCTAAATCAGGAGTTTTTACATTTTGCCAGCTCTTATTCCTACCCCATTAATTCTCCCATGCTATCTTAAATTGAATTTAGAACTTACAAAAACTGATAGCACTGCAAACATGAACTTGCTGTATCTTAATGAATCCAGTATATCTGCCAACAAGCATGTGCATCTCACAATACCGAGACTTTCCTAGACTTTCCTGTGTTTCTCAGACACAATTTACCTGGAGGGATGAAAATGTTTTGTATCTGGTGTGTCACCCTGGACTCATGGCGGAGGCTGACAACACAGAAAGCACCACTGATAAAGTTTTTATGCCATGGGGATGCTTGTATAATATTTACTGGTAGAAAGCATAAACTCATGTTTTCTTCTGCAAGTTTTGTATGATATAGAAGCTTTTTGTTCACAGTGGGTTTGGCTTTGTTGGTCTGAATGGACGATAAAGAATTGAAAAGGTCTTATGGTGTGGCAAAAAGTAAAAAGAAAAGTTTTGCTAAAAACGAGTCTGTTTTGGACTCTGATCTCCTTCTGTGTCAGCTCCCATGGCTGAATTAGTCTGTGATTATTTTAATTTACATGTAGAGTAGAAGCCCCGGTTTGGGGGAAACACAGGTTCAGGAACCTCCCTGCTGAAGATTTTCTGTGATACTCAAAGTGGAATACGTAACTGAGGCAACTCCAAAGCCTGTGAGCATCTTTCTTCTTCTGAAAATAAATACAGTTCAGGTGTGACTTTTGAGTCCACATATGTATTTAGATACTTAATTCTGGTGAAAAAAATATAAAATATAAGCTGATAGAAACCTTAATGTCACTGTGAAACCGGTGTTTCTTTGCCTTATTTATCCACCTTGTAAATATTACTCTACCTCACAAAGGACCCAAAAAGATAAACATATTACAGATAGTGAGTAATGTGCTCAAGTATAGCTGTGGTGGGGGCCATACAAATGTATCATAATTAAAGGGGCATGGGAAGGAATGTAAAGCAGGTCATCTGTATTGAGAATACCATTTATCAGTGAAAAAGTTCCAAATCAGTTTACCACTACTTTAATTCAGTTCTGTGCTTGTTTCTTTTTTTTTTTTTTTGCCTATTTTTTTTTTGCTTAAACTTTTGTTCCTGAATGCCAAAAGAGGATTTAATTAAATTTAAAGTATCTCAAATAGAAGTCAGTACTCACTTCTACATGTTGACAGGTCTGAATGAGTTTTGCCAAAAGAGTTTCCAGTTCAGTATTCCTCTTAATAAGGTTGGTAAGGTTACTTTCCAAATTTTGCTGTCAAAAAGAAAGAACACAACGCATTAGCATTTTGACGAATTTAAGCTTTAAGTGAAGAATTGAAAAATGGACATATTTTCAGGATGCAAATTTTTAATTACACAGGTATGAACATGAGACTTTTGTTTTCATATACTCCATTAGATGTTTTGTCTATGCATCAAGTATGGCAAGATAACAGAGTAGAAGGTAAGAGCAAGTTCAAGAAACAGAGTTTCTAAGGATCTACTAAAACATAGATTAAGCAATTAGTTGGGG
>VZRU01005516.1:0-58090 GCA_013398155.1 Pedionomus torquatus | reverse complement strand
GGGGGGGGGGAAGAGTAAGGAGAAGAGCAGAAAAGGTAAAAACATTTCACCAAAACCAGTGATTTCTATTGGCTGAGAACACTTTTTCACTCCTTGTTTGCTGCTCTCAATCTAACACCTGAATTTAAAGCCTGCTGCTAACTGAGGTCTCCAAGTATGTGCCCCTTTGGGACTGTATTTCTAAGGACCCAGTAGATGGGTCAGCACTTTCTTCTTAGGATTTACAGTGTGGGGTTGGGGATTGATCTAACTGATTTAAATCCCTAGTTCAGTAGCTTTACATTTTTTAATAAATAATTCTAAAGAAAAACATCCTTTCTACACATGAGAAATATCTACTCACAGACAGTGCCTTCACTAATTCTTCTTAAGAAAGAACTTGTGGCCTCTGCCTGTGTTTATTAACTGATTATGGCTGCAGTAAATATCTGCAACTGTGGGACCTGGGAGTGCTTTCCAGCTTCCAGATCTGAGGTTGCGTCCTGGCCCCATACAATTGCATGTGACACTGAGGTCAAGAAATAAATGTTTCAGCATCCCTTCTCCTGCCTGTATCCCCAGGAAGGAAATGGCTGTGACCTGCTCCCTGGTCTGGCTGCCTCAGGACCAGGATACTGAGTTGCACCATGGAACCTGTAACTACTAGCTTCTCGCTTTTTACTGTATGTCCCATGATAGCTGCTGTTTTACATGAAATTCCATCTTCTGGAAGCACACGGGCACGCAAAAGCCCTGGTTTTGCACAAAATGCAGTTTCCACAGAGAAAAAAGAAAAAAGAAATCTGTAAATATAACTTCAGTACATATAAAAGAAGTTTTTAAAAAAAGAAACAAGCCATTAAAGAGAGTCCTGACATTCATATATTTCAGTAACTTCAGGGGCTGAAATTTCATTTAAAAAATTGTGGGGACTGTTGGTGTGACAAACTGTTCCTCATAGTGTTTTCATTATGTGAGTGTGTGACACTAGTCCCTTGATTAGTGTTCCTGACAGGCTGACAGTCCCTGCCTTTTAACTGGACTTTGTCCTCTGAGCAGTTGCCAGTAGCTGGGAAGCACTGAACAAGAATACCCGATCTAGGCCCTGTGCTTCTCTCCTCACAAGGACTGTAGTGTCTCTGCAGAGCTCTCAATAATTTCACCCCTCCTCCTCTTTTATTACTGGGCTTCTTTTCGTCACACTGCTCCTTTTCAAGCTGATGTATCTGTTCTGTTGTTACTCCCTTCAGCTACCATTAACTCACCTGACTTTTCTCATCCTTTTTCCCCCTCCACCCTTACCACCCCTATGCATACATTTAATATGCGTGTGGGTTTTCTGGCACAGTTCCTCCCTGCCTATTTCATGCTAGTTTAAAGCACTTTGTTCTTCGCCCTCCCATTCCGCAGCCGTGCAGTCTCCTTACTCCTTCTTGCATATTGCCACAAATGAATGAAGCTGGCAGCATTTCATTGCTGAGCCATACATACTTTGGCATTTACCAGGGCTGATGTTGTAAACACTGAAGGAGCAGTCAGTTCTGTTCCATTAAAGATAGCACAGGATTTTGATGGCTTTACATATATAACCCTTCCAAGAGGCGTGATGAGTGTTTGAAGTACATAATTTTGGCATTTTCTTCCCAGCACAGCCGTGCATATCGTGTATCACAAGCTCTGGCTGAAAAAAATACCTTCTACACTGAATTTATTTTATAGTCCATTAAAACAAAGAGTAACAGGAACAGGCATTTTTTAGTGAATGGTTTGAGTTGTATCTTGTATTTCCATAAGCTCTACAGTGAATGATCATTTAATTGCAAAGGCATGTTTGCTGTGCTGTTAGATGTCCCTTTGTAGAGCTGAGACCCACATGCAAAGTCAAAATACCATATATAGTTACAGTATCAGATAACCTTTGTCTTTAAAACCCAGTTTAAGGGGATCCAAATGTGCAAATACTCTTGAAATTATACTTATACACCTTGTTATTGCTTACATATTCATTTTGTACATGTTCTAATATTTTGTACCAAAAGGTTTAAAAAGAAAAAATTATATTCTTGACCAGGATTGTCTAATTTCTAACATTGGATGCAATTACTGGACATAATGTATGCTAACATCAGGGTCTGCACATACTGTGAAGAAAAAATGTTGTCAAAGCTGTTAGGGAACACTGCATTGATTTTCAATAACCTGAAAATGTCTTGAACTGAGGCCATTAATATATGAAGAGTAAGTATTTTTCTCTGAAACAGAAAATTGTTTACCCATAGATTATATACAGATTATTATATCCAGGATATTTTCAAATCCTGGATAAAGAACAAAATTTTAGAATAAATTCTCTATCCAGTGAATACAAACATAAACCATCTATTTTATTATGATTTCACACAGATCTCTTGATGTCCTCTGCATTTCCCAATTGTGAAAACAAAAGAAAACTACTAAGCAAGTAAATTGCCTTACTCAATTCTGTCATTTTCAAACTGGAGAGCCTGGAATTCTGTTGCCTAGCTTTTTGGTATGCAAGAGATGAGGGTCTTTTTAAGTCAAGAAGTACCAGCATTTTGTTAAACTTCTATTGAAGAACATCAGTTTATATTAATTCTTTACTATATACCAAGACCCTGGCAGCTGCTTTCTGAAATGAATGTCAATCTTTCCAGTTTCATCAGGGTAAGTACTGAATGGCAGCTCTTAAAACTGGCTTGACTTCAAATTTTAAAGGTCACCCAAATTTGATCAAATCTTGCGGTATGCTTACCTGGATTTTCTTTTGGCAGTATCTTTCTCTAGTTCTTTCCCCTATTCGATTCTCTTATAGACTGTGGAACCAGTGTTGTCATGTTGGCTACCACATGACAACATATACCAGAAGCAGAATTCAAACCCTGCGCTCTTTCTTTACTCTGTATAGGGGAAGCTGGAATGGCCCTGAAAGCTGTTTCCATTTCACAAGCAGAAATTTGCTCAAAGACTTCCCAAAGTGTTGCAAACTCATTTCAGATCTATGCCTAAAAACTCCCAGGTTGTGTGAAATTTCAATACCAGATTTGGGGACCTGAAAAACTGATTCAGTTCTGTAGACCAGAATTCCTGGGATAGTGCATTATAGCCAAGTTTTAAGTCTGGAAAAAGCATGCTCTCACATTATGATAAATACATGTAAAAATGAGTGGCATAATGGGGTTATTCAAAGTATTTTCCTCCATCCTACCTAATATTCTACTGCTGTGCTCTTAGGTGAACCAAATTACAACTGTACTTTTGGAAATGTTGTAGGTAGATCACTATTTCTTAAACATTTGCCCCTGCTTGTCCTTATCTTTTTTTTTGGTCACTTTCCAATTTTGTTATCTACTAAGAACTGATCTTAGAAATGCAGGGATTGGTTTCAAAAATAAGGGCAATAGTTTTTGTGTGTTTGCTCTATGAATAGGCTTCAGACATGTTAACTTAGTGGATGCAAACTGCTCTCAAAACCCGATAGCCAGGCTGAACGCTTCCTGACTTCCCAATGCAGACCTGGTCCAAGATCTTGACATTCCATGCATGCTTTGCAACTGTTTTTACAACATCCAGTATAAAGTGAAAAGAATGCTTACTGTCCATTTAGCATGATCTGACAACTATGCAACATAAATATTCCTATAGTCTTGGGATAAATCCAAGTAGATGAAATCACAGACATGTAATTGAAAATGACAGCTGAGGATGATGTTTCATTTTGACTCTCCATGCCTATAAAATGATACGATCCAGGGACTGGAGTGTGCAGTTGGAAAAATTAATGCTAAAAATTAGAGAAAAGCAACTCAGGACTGGGTGCCTTCTTTAAGCTGCTGTCTAACTCACACCAAATTCATGATCTTGTTTGAAGTAACGATTGCGTGAGGCTGGTGCCCTGATTGAAGTGGGAGGTCAGACTAGACGACCATAATGGTCTCTTCTGGCCTTTAAATCTATCAGTCTATGAAAACCAAATGTGAACCCATGCCCTTTACTAAATTAACAGTCTCACGCAAAGCATCGCTTGTCTAAAATAGGAAGGTAGCACAAACAGATAGTCCTAAGCTACTATATGGGTTGGAAATGCTGTCAAAATAAATTAATGTAAGCTTCTAAAGAGAAAAAATGCTGAGTTGTGTGCTCTTGCTTTACGTCACAGTAGAGAAAAGAACAATGTCCCCAAGATTTTCTTCTCAGTGGAATTTTCTATTTCCATCTATTTTTGGGGGAAGGCTGTCGACATTGTCTACCTGGACTTTGGGATGGCCTTTGACACTGTCCCCCACAGCATTCTACTGGAGAAACTGGCAAATCATGGCAAAACTTCACTTGGTTAAAAATTGGCTGGATGGCTGTGCCTAGA
The DNA here is from genome assembly GCA_013398155.1 of Pedionomus torquatus. Classification (NCBI taxonomy): domain Eukaryota; kingdom Metazoa; phylum Chordata; class Aves; order Charadriiformes; family Pedionomidae; genus Pedionomus; species Pedionomus torquatus. Next base: position 53,730 of record VZRU01005516.1, on the reverse strand, counting down.
CAGTTGTGATTAATGAGGTGAAATCCAGTTGGTGAGCGGTCACAAGTGGTGTCCCTTAGGGTCCAGTCTCGTTTAATATCTTTATTGATGATCTGGATAAGGGGATTGAGTGCATCCTCAGTAAGTTTGCAGATGACACCAAACTAGGTGGGAGTGTTGATCTGCTTGAGGGAAGGAAGGGTCTAGAGAGGTACCTGGACAGGTTGGATCAAAGAGCCAAGGCCAATAGGATGAGGTTTAATAGGGTCAAGTGCTGGGTCCTGCATTTCAGTCACAACAACCCCAGGCAACATTACAGGCTCAGGGAAGAGTGGCTGGAGAGCTGCCTAGAAGAAAAGGCCCTGGGGGTATTGGTGGACAGCTGGCTTAACATGAGCAAGCAGTGTGTCCGGGTGGCCAAGAAGGCCAACAGCTTCTGGGCTTGTATCAGAAATAGTGTGGCCAGCAGGATGAGGGAAGTGATGGTGACTCTGTACTTGGCACTGGTGAGACCTCACCTTGAATACTGTGTTCACTTCTGGGCTCCTCACAGTGACACTGAAGTGCTGAAATGTGTCCAGAGGAGTGCCACCAAGTTGATGAGGGGTCTAGAGAACAAGTCATATGAGGAGAGACTGAGGGAGCTGGCCATGTTTAGTTTGGAGAAGAGGAAGCTGAAGGAAGACCTCATTGCCCTCTACAGCTGCCTGAACGGAGGCTGTAGAGAAGTGGGTGTTTGCCTCTTCTCCCAGGTGAATAATGACAGGACCAGAGGAAATGGTCTGAAGTTGCGACAGGGAAGATACATTAGATATTAGGAAGAATTACTTCATGGACAGGGTGGACAGGCAATGGAATGATCAGCCCAGGGAGGTGATGGAGTCACCACCCCTGGAGGTATTTAAGAAAAGTGTAGATGTGGCACTTCAGGGCATGCTCTAGTGGCTGAGACTGTTGGGTTGGGTGAATTGTTTCATGGGTGTTTTTCTGTTTTCATTTGGGTTTGTTTGTTTGTTTGTTTGTTTTGGGTTTCTTCTGTGTTTTTTTGTTTGTTTTTAATTTGATGGTTTTTTTGTGTGTGTGTATGGTTGGACTTGATGATTTCAGAGGTCCCTTCCAACCATGAAGATTCTGTGATTCTGTGATGTTTCTACTCCATAAAAAAGTGTATATTCAAAGGGCCACAAGATCAAACATTTAGCTGTCAGCTACAATGACATTTTAGATTCCATTTGAAGTAAAGCCAATGCTTTTTTTCTTATTAAAAATATTCTTTTTCCTGCTATCGCTAAATATAAGTACACATTTGTATTTTCCGCTCTTTCTTACTGTAAGGATCTAAGAACTGATCCCCTGCAACTGCAGCACATACTAAGACTCACGCACTGTGGTCCAGTATTTTGTCACAAAAGCCTTACTCACTGTTTACATCAAATCCGTCATGAACAAAGCCTCTCAGCAGAAAATATTAATGGCAGTTTGCGCTTCCTTTTCTCCTGGTGTACAACTGACTAGGGTAAGGGATAGGTAAGGGATATTTTGAGACTACCTCCTGGTTTAAAGAGAAAAAACGACTTTGGAGCCTTCTGAGCTTATCAGAGCCCTGCATAGCAGAAATGAGTTTAAGTAATCTTACAGCTTCCATAGGAACCACAGCCACTCCCCCATCATCTCTTTACATAAGATTATAACTGAAACAACGGTTATATATTTCCAGATTTAGTTGGTTAAAGCATGTAACAAAAAGCCTCACAGTTCAACTGCAGTGAAACAGCGATGAGGAATAAACCACCACAAAGCTGAAGTGTGATTATATCTTAACTTATTCAAGCTACTAGAGCAACTGGTGCGGTGTTGACATGGCAGATCAGTCTTTAGTACATGCAGGCTGGCTAGGGATCATAAATATACACCCCGTCACTAAAAAAGTCCATGCAACCTCATCTTCACTGCAACTTTTTCCTCCTAACTCCAAGAAGTTATACTTGCATATGCTACGGTGACGTTTCCACTGCCTTGTGGTGACATACCCTATGAACTAGGCCTGTTGCCTCCAGGACTTGTGTCTAACCTATTAAAAAAAATTGCCAATCAATTCCAGAAGAACTGCCAGAATATCAAGCATGGGTTTGATCCAGGTTTTGGGTGTATGCAAGTTTAATGTTTCCTTTGGTGTTCTTTATTTAAATGGACATGCCAGGTGCACATGGAAAAACTTAAGCTAATTTTTATTCTATGTACTTGTCCTGAAACAGATGACTACTCTTCCGTAGGATACACATGCTCGACTCTGTATTTCTCCAGCCAGGGAATGGTAACTTTTGTGGTTAATAGGAATGATTGACCTCACGTCTCAAATGTGCAGAGCTTGACAACTACACTCCACATTTCTATGTGAAAAGAAATAGTGGCTATGTTGTTGATATTATCCTGGGGACTAAGATTTTTACCTCAAGTGATTACAGTACATCACAAGGAAAGACCCATGAGATACTGCATTGTTAATTAATTTTCCAGGACTATTTTTATTAAAAGTGCATTAAAAATAGTTGCATTTGAAGCCACTATAGCTTTAATGATGTCAACTAAGTTGGATCTATTTCCATATTTCATAGGAATGTCGTTAATATTTTTTATTAGCCCTTATTTAAAATGGGACATTATGAAAATTAAAGGAAATCCAAGCATTTCAGATTCCAACCACATAAAACATTTGTCCCAGTTTAGATGGTGACAAAACTGACTATATAGAACAAGCAATTTTTTTAGATATTCCCATTTCAATTAAACTATTAAAAGATATCCAAATGTTGTCTTGGCTGGGATCTGGGGAGTTGGTTCAGCCCTATTCCTAATGAGTCATTAATCAAAGAAGGACCAGAATAACAATCAGGAATTAAGGATCAAGGAATACTAGATTAGTATTTGACTAAATTAAAAACCAAAATCAGTCTTGGACTGATATGTGAGTTAATAAGGGTTTGCAAAACTATAGATATATTTGAGGCCCTAGTATATTTGATTAATTTTTTTTGCTTCAGTGCAGTAGTCAAGCTGGAAGGGGAAGTGTTAATAGAACACAACAAATACCAGGCACCCTGCATTTAAAGCATGTCATTAAAGACTTATCGTGGAAAACTAGAGGGTTAGTAAGCTCATTCTTTTCCCTATGGGCTAATCCAGTGCAACAAAGAGGGGTTAAGGAGAACTTGAACTGTTGCACAGCTGTCTTGCAGCATCCTGGCTGTGTCCACTTCCAGCCTCCCAGGACATGGAACGTACTTGAAACCAGGAGTTAGTTCAACAAGAGCTCTTCCTCATGAGATGCTTAATCTAATCTTGTGCAAGCAAGATCTGGGAAGTATTCATTCCAAAAAGTGAAGTTCTGAGTTTTGTACATAACTAATGACAGACATTTATATGAAGAGAAAGCAAAAAGCTCATCTAAAGAACTACAATTTATGCGGTGTTATTAAAGTCCTGGCTTCTGCATATGTCTGCCTAAACATTTCTGAAACTTTGTATTTTATTTAAGAGGTTATATTATGGAAAAAAATCTGGTTTTAATCAGTCAGTACATATTACTGAATTTTGCGGTTGAAAAATTCCATCTTATCTAACCAGGTATGTATAAAAAGCAATGCCGTATTATGCAAAACTGGCAGGTTAGAAAGGATGGCCAGATAGGCGAGGAGCAAAGGCGGCCAACATGATGATTTGGTCTGTGTTAGGCAGTAGACCTGTGGAGCTGTCCCAGACCTAATACAGCTCTTTCTGCTGGCCTGTAACAAAGCTGCCATTTGAGGCAGCTGCACCCATCTGCATTTATGTTTCTCAGTATGGCAAACAACACTTTGAAGGACCTCTATCGCTTGTCCTCCTGAGGATAATAGTTGTCTATCTGGAGAATGATGCTGGAAGCCCATGTCCTGGCATGGCTGAAAGTGCTGGGGTGCCTAGGGCAAACACTGGTTTTGTCTCCTGCTTGTGCAGCATTTAGCAGTTGGGCCAAACAGACAACTATCAGGAATTTATTCAAGAAATGGGAGGGACTCTCTGCAGTTCCTCTATAGAGAGGAAACAGGTGCATCTGTGAACAGAGTGCCATTGCTCTGGAAGCATTTTAGGAGCCATATAGGCACCATCAGTAAATCCAAGCAAAGCCAGAGCACAATACTTCTTTTGGAAAACACCAATCCCACTGTCCAACAGCATGAGGCAAGCGTCAACCAACTAGTCAACCAGAAAGACCCCATTCTGACTTACGGTGAATCATACTAAACAAAGCACCCCTTGTAATTACATTTTATGGTAAATTTTTTGTGTTTATAAACCCTCCAGGATTTTGCCAAGAAGTACACTATGAGCTAATTCTTCCACTCTGGAACACTCTGGTTTTGCATCACTGAAGTCATTGATGACTTTGCTTTTTCCTTCCAGTGAATAGGCTCCAGCTGCAAGAGGTTACTTGCAATAAAAAGTTGGCATCTGTCCAGTTTAGTGCTCATTCTGGCCCATACTCATTGCCTTGCTCCCCACAGTTAGAACGTGGTCTACGCAGAAGTGTAAATCTTGCTGTGTTCTTCTCTTCATTTGCTCTATTTCCTATTCAGAAAAATAAACCCCTCTACTATACTGAGTAAATGCCCCGAATGAAGTTCAGTATGGTGAACTTGAGTTACCCAAAGTTTTAAAGCTTAGACACAGGTTTAAGTACTTTTTTGAAAAGAAGGCTTAAACATTAATCTAAAATAGTTGTAAAAAGCTTTTGACTTGACCAGATCTTGAATTCAGGAGTTTGGAAAATAATCATTCTTGATGCAGATTTCAGCTATAGAGTTGCTATTGTATTTAAATCTTTGATTTTACAAGATGCTATGGATAAAAATAGGTAATAACGTTAAATAATCTTATTATGATTACATTCTCAGTTACTCATTAAAACAATGTGATGATGGTGAGTCGAATTTAAACTAAGTAGTGAGTATAAATTGAAAGGTACAGGTCATGATTTGGAGTTAGATCTTGTTTCATATGTCTATCATACTATATCATACTATACTATAATTTCTGTTCTGACCTGTCTAAACCTTATTGCCTGTATTTCATCAGAAAACAACTCCAGATTTAAAATTCAGAAACCACAAAAATACCTCAGAAACAACCAAACCTCAAAAAGACAAAAGTCAAACCAAACCAACGGAAAAAAAACAGGAACCTTTGGTGGGAAAACCAGGCTCGGATCTGAGTGTTATTTAAATATGGATGCACTGGAAAAATAAACACAACAAAAATAGCACTCCAATTTTACCTTCTATTTGCAATTGATAAATGAAAGAAAAGCATACCAAATAAATAGAAGGCAGAGGTATCATCCTCTCTTATTTAATGTACAACACTAAAAGCTTTTCCTCCCCTTACCTCACCAGTGGATCCAATTCCATTTCCAGACATCCTGATCTCCCTCAACATTCTTACCTCAAAACATGTAAATCTTTTACCCCTTTTCCTTTAGTCATGCTTTGACCTGCCCAGCTGCTGCTACAATGCGCTTCTCATCTCCTGCTAGATTTCATGAACCTGAGTTGAACCCAGTTGCTGGCTCTTGCTTTGCCGGCTGTGCACAGTGCCAAGAGTTTCTGGGTAGAAGGTCTGAAAGTAACTTGGATGCTCAAGAAACTGCTCAGGGGGTGAGAGATGCATGCTACAGCCAGGGGAGCACCCAAAGAAACAATTGCTTTCTTTCTGCTGCTAAAATATTATTTTTCAGTTCACATTGGAGTGTACATTCACACAGATTAAAATGCCATAATCAAGTCAACATTAATCCAACTATCATTTGAGGGGCCAATAACTCTAGGACAGACTATTATTTAACAGACCTTGACAATGGGTTAAAAAAGCCAACAAGCTAAACGTAACTGTCCCATGAGGAGGCCACAACAGACTTTCATATTTCATTTATTTCAGCATTACAGATAATCACAGGTGTGTTTCATATTACTAATACAAACTAATCAATTAGTATGAACTAATGAAGTGTCCATACTAATATGAAGAATTGCATGGGATACTTCAAAGTAGTGAATTTTATCTCAGTAAAGTAAATTCTGTAGCTTATTTTTAATATGTTTTTATGATAATAAACTACTTGTAACATGCCAAACTATAAACATAACTCAAGTCAGTTCTACTTCATCAATACATGAAGTCTCATTTTTGTATTCCATTATTTTCCATTTTTTTGCTTCAGCCTACACAGAGCTGGAAAGTATATCTGGGGTAAAATTTCTGTTGGTAATAATCAGTGGATTCTCACAAGATGTTCCTAGTAGCACCACAGAACTCTGGTCTCTCAAGATATTTAAAACATATGATTAAAAAAGAAAAATTTTGCTCTGGTTTGGCAAGACAATAGGTCACAATATATGAAATCAAAGGATGTTTATAGAAAAATGTGTAAATAGAAGTCCAAATATGTGCACCTGTAAGATTTCAAACTCGCACTGCACAAGCACAGACTTATCTATCACTGTTTCAGTTTTTAATGCATTACTTTGTACTACAGCTTTTGAGTTGGAACTTTCCCTGTTTTCTTGACATTTCAGGTTCTCAGCTGAAAGGCAGAACACCAAGAAAGATCAATGTGTTCTCTTTATAAGAGAACTGGAACAATTAAAAGATTCACGTGTTCTAATAGGAAGAGACTTCAAACTTTTTACTAATAAAGTGAGAAGAAGTTGCTTTGCCTTTGATCTTAACATAAAACATCTAAATTTGCATTAGTAAATTTGGTAAATACAACATCAGAAAAGAGATCATTTAATGCATAGAAAAACAAGTATATCCCAAAATTTCATAAATGCCCAATTAAGAACAAAATACCCAGGAATAACAGAGAGTAAAGCATATGAATCCACAGTCCCTTTTCTAGGAGAAGAGCAAGTCATAGGTATAACCCATCCCTTCTTTAAAACTTTAGAAACTTGAGAAAAATTAAGGCCATTTTAAAATGCCATTTTCCTGTTACCTCTTCTTCCAGAATGCCAAATGCAGAAATGATGGTCCTCTAGAGGAACTCATGTGTGAGTAATGAAGCTTTCTAACTTTGAATGATTTACAAAGAAATTTAAACCCTTTCATCTTATGCTATCCAGCATACCTAAATTAGGGATGCAGAACTGAGCTGGTCTTTCATGGCCTGCTAATCATCTTCATATCAGGTGGGCTACCAGCAGGAAAATGTGGAATCAGCCTGCCTGAACCTTCCCATATAACTTTGGCTACTTTTCTGTAACCACTTATCAGGATAGCATTCAATCAATAAAAATTGTATGTGCCTACATTGTGGGAAAAGACTAGCAATTTAGAGAGATGTGCAAATCAAATTATTCCTGGAGAGAGAGGGAGTTCTTAAGATTTCATTTGACACATTTAGATAATGTGACCGATTTATACAGACTTCCTCTGGGCAAATTATTCATTTGATTTATCACAGCCTTTGAAGTTCTCCCTACTATCAAGGCTGGGAAACTTTTCCCACTGAAAACATGAGTCAATGCTGATTATGTAAGTATGTGATTTTCATGGTACTTTGGGAAGATAAAAAAACTGTTAAGCCCATGGAAGTATTTATTTGGGGCCGTTAATTAATTAATTTTGATTTTCATCTGAGACTAAGTTTTCTTCAGAGAAAATACATGGATTTAATTCACCCAGTGTTTTAAGTTTGTATTTTCTACATCTATTGTTTCTGAGTCAGGCCTACCGACTTCTTGACAAATACTTTCTCTTTAGCCATATAAAACATACACAAACTAGCATGCATTTACGTAGGTATTCATGTATTCTGTAACATGGTGTCAAAGGTGTAGAAGGAGAACTCAGAGTCTCCTCCAGTACTTCTGTGCACGATTAAGAATAGCATTTTGAGGTCATACAACACTGATTGAGGGCTGAACCTCCCTTAGTGTGCTTAGCAGTATTTAAAACACCCCATGAAAATATAGCTCTTCAATTTCCTTTATTCTTGCCCTTGACCGAAAGAGTTAGGTTTGATTGAAAGAGCTAGACATTTTCTCCCTGGAGAAGAGAAGGCTCAGGAAGGACCTCATCACTGTATTCGCATACTTAAAAGGTCATTGCAAGAAGAATGGAGGCTCTCTCTTCAGAAGGCGCCACATGGAGAAGACAAGGGGCAATGGGTACAATTTTTCCAGGAAGAGGTTTCATATTGATGTAAGAAATTTTATACAAATCATTCACTGTAACAACCTCGCCAGGGATGTGGTAGTGTGCTCATCAATGGAGCTTTTCAAGGTGCATTTGGACAAATAGGCTAGATAATGCCACTAGGCTCTTCTTCCCATGAAAAGTTGGGACAAATCATCTTTCGATGTCCCTTCCAAACTGGGGTGTTCCATGGCTGATGATTTATTAAGTATATTGGATCAATCTATAATTGAATCATTCTTTTAAGTGGGGCTCTGTGTGTGTGTGCATGTGCAGGTGTGCAGATGTGTATGAGTGTGTTTTAGCAAATACTACAGTGAAATCATCCTATGGATTAGCTTGGACTCTGTATTTTGAATTAATTTGCCCAATTGGAGCTCATTTCAATTATGCGACTCTTTCCTGATTTAGAACACTATGGGATCACCAACAGTCAAAAATGAGCTATGTATGGGAGAGGAGAACTGACATATCTCTAATTCCTACCAGCCTGATCCGCTTTTTCCCAAATCTCCAGGAGACTGGGAAGCAAAGCCTGGCAACATTGGTCAGCCCTCACGTCATCAGGCTCTCCCAGACTGTGGGGCTTTGATTTCTCCTTTCTGCACACGTCTGCTTGCCCTGTGCATTAGCACACAAGTGTGTGAGATGGCCAAGAAAATAATTGTGCAAATAGCTAATGGGGTGCCAGGAGGACTATGCCATATATTGCCTGCATAACTGATGTCAAGAGCAGCTCTATTTTCCCAATTGCTCTGCTCTTTCTAGAACTGTATATATTTTGCAGTTACACTGTGACAGGAAAAGCACATTGGCTTCGGAAAGCCTTTCACTTTGTTGTAACAGTTCATGCAGGATATGGGAATTACATCTGGGAAATTGCATATTCTAGATAATATTATTGAATGTTGAAATGACAGCTCCATTAACTTTAATTTTTTTCACTTGTTTCTGCCAAAGTGGTTCCTATTCCATGCACTTACAGTATAAAAATAACTTTTACTTTGGATTTGTTAGTCAGTAAGGATCGTATTCTACCTTATAGTTCAATATCTCAGGTTTTTTTTTTGTTTTCATAACAATGTGTTTGTTCCCAAAGCTAAGAGCAACTCAGATCTTGCAAGGTCTTTGTTTCCATAGTAACTGTCTTGTTACAAATGAGACATCAAATACATGAGGCCCTAAAATGCTTTAAATTACTCATTTAAGCAATTAAATAAAATTTGATAAAACCAGTTTTCTTAATAAGAGATTAAACAGTAATTGTTCCTACTTTGTACTTTCCCTCTATGAATTTCAATTACTTTTACATGAGAGAAACATTATGAACCTTATTTTACAGATTATTCAATTTCCTTAAGATCAAATGCTTTTAATCCAAAACCCATTGAAGGCTATGCTAGCTGTTCTACTGAGTCAGTGGGCTTTGAGTGGGAGTCATCAGAATCCAGTGAAGTTATGAAGGTCCCTCCAGTCATGGATACCATGTGCTGGCAACACATGCTTGTACGGACAAGTAATCTGGGACTCAAGACATCGATTAATTATTTCTTTGTCGTCAGAGTAGTATCGGTTTAATTGATATCAAACCATTACTCAAACAACATATACATGTTTAGCCACGACAACAAAAGCAATATCTCAAAGATGCCTGTGTTTGACATAGAGGAGTTGCATTGCCTTTCCACAGTCCATTGCCATGTGACTGAACTGAAAGCTTACTGGATAAACATTCCCAATTCAGACTTGTAAAATTATTGTCTTGCTGCTGTATGCCATTTTGAAAGGGCATGTCTGAAAAAAGGAGATTTCAGTAGTTCCTGCTGGGTTTGTCCAGACCTTTAAGGCTGTACATTCCCATTACTAAACATATGCTGTGGTATGTCTCCACTGCATGACATTAGCTGCTGGGTGCTTTTCAAAGTAAATAGAAGTCTGGTTTGTTTCATTTTGCAGAGTTCTCTACAGGTACATTCAGAAATGTCTAAAGTACAAATGAAATTTGTACATCAAAAATGCTTTTAAGACTCAGGGTCAAACAACTGCCATTAAAATCAAATGCGAATGAAAGGAAATCACCGTAAAAGCAGTACATCTAATAACACATCTTGGTGATTTTCTTTAAGGAAATACTGAACTTGGTAAAACAGCTGTTCACCCTGATGACTGCAGAAAAAGCTCCACAGATCCTGGTGGACAACAAGCTGGCGAAGGGCTCTCACAGCAAAGGTGGCTGTTGTCGCCTTGAAGGTGTTCAAATGCTGGAAGAGATTGCCCAAAGAGGCTGTAGGGTTTCAGCCTCGAAGATATTAAAAATACTTAGTCCCTAAGTAACCTAACCTCACTGTGCACGGTCTGGACTAGATAACCTCCAGAGATCTCTTCCAAACTAAACTTTTCTAGAATTCTGTTATTCAGATTTTTTTCTCCATAAATCATGTTTTACTAAAATTTTGAAAATATAAAGATCTTTTAAGGCAGATAGTTGAGAGCTAAAAGAATGTACATATGAAGAATCTAAAGAAGTATATATAAAGAAGTATATTTACTTATACTCTTTCTGATAGACAATTTTGTCTTTCACCAAAACTTTGAAATCTAGAATATCCAAATACAAAGTAAGCTAATGTGCTTTTTATAAAAGTACAAGGAAGTAAGGGGAGAGGTTTCAGGAAAATAATCTTTTAGGATTTTGATAATTTTGTGATCTTTGTGAAACATCTAATATGCCCATCATTCTAGTACATAGGTGGCAACTTCTGTACATTTGATTACACTATTTAAAGTATGTTGTAAACCATGAATAAATAATATGCCTACATAGCTGCTTCTATTAACTTCATTGAATCTACTCTTCAAATTCTTCTGTAGGATAGCAAGTTTCTGTGAACAATATACTTTCTGCTTAGTGTACAATTACAAAAACATCAAATCTTTTCTGCTTCACCTGGAATCTGTCCCAAAGAAAGAGACTGTAATTTATTAAGGGATGTTTTCAGTTATCAGGACAGTTGTGAGAGATTATAAATAAAACAGACCAGAAACTCCAAGGCATCTTCAGCCTTTAGTATTTCATATACTCTACTAAAGAAGAAAAATCTGATTTTCCTCCATTCAGCATTGGTTGGGCACAGGCACGCTAAGTAAGGGTGCAAAAAATTGCCATCCCTTTTTCAAGAGTTGGTCTGTCAGCATGTGGCACCAGACAGTTGTGATTTAATGCTCCTGGGCTGCACTGACGGGCATGAAAGTTTCAAAGAGCTTTAATTTTAAAACCCATCAATGGAGAAAGCATATTCAAGCCTGCTTTTAACTGCTTTTAACATTTGCTTGCTCAATATGAAAGCTGTAGGGCAAAAGGAAAAAAAAAAAAAAGCTTTAAAATGTGAGTGGATTGCTTTATGTAGAAGTACAAATTAAATTAAGAGAATTTAGTACTACAAAGTGTTAGAAAACTGTAAAGAAAAGAGCACCACCTAAATGAATTACAAAACCTTACATAAAACTTGTGCCTATTTCTCAGTTTTCCCTGAATAACCTGGCTGCCCTGCTTTTCTTTGTCCCATTGAAGTGTGCTTTTTTTTTTTCCAGACAGAAGTGCCACTTAGCTGACGTGAAATCCTTAATTCTTTTGTGGGTATACAGTATGGGTCTCTTAATTTGGACATCCTGTAGAAACTCAATTTAAAAAAAGACTGGAGAAAGAGGAAATAAATACTATAGAATACTCTGTACTGAAATAATGCACCAATTAAATAAAAATGCAAGCTAAAAATTGCATGCTCTTCATTTTTCCCTGGAGGTCTTGCAAAAGGCTGAAAGCATTTTCAGTTTAGTTCCACAGATTTAAAAATTTGTCTGCTATTCTGCATCAGAGCTGTAATTAGTAATTTTGATATTAACAATGGAGTTTATAATTTCACACCAGGCTGATCATCACTTAAAACCATTTATTTCAGCTCAGTACATCCCCTGTTAATTGGAATGTTTTGCTAGTGGTGTGTTCCTATTAAGATACAGTTGTGTTGTTAAGGCCATTAGGCTCAACTTCTCTTGAATACAACCCAGGAAACAGCCCCTCCTCCCCACCCACCGAATACATGCAAATTGATAGCTGGATTTAGATACACTAACAGCTACCTTCTTGTTTAACTGTGAGTTTTAGGTGAAATAAAATAATTAGTATGCAAAACGTTGCAGTCTCTCTTGCACATGAGGTCAGATTCTGCAATTACAGTGGTCATGTCTGGCCTTAGAAACCCGAGAATTTATAATGTCTGCCTGCAGCAAGTTTGAAAAAGTAATTTTGCTATACACAAAGGGCTAAATTCAGTCATTGATTGAATGTAAGAATCAGATGATTTCCATAGATAGAGCTCCGTTCATAATTTATCCTCAACTATTTAGAACATATTTCAGACTTTTTAAAGCTGTTTCTTATATCAGCAAGGATTGTAGATTCACCTAAAATTATGCACATTTGACATTTCTCACTATTAGATCCTGATTTCACATAAAGAAATATCAAACTTTAGTTATTCCAGATTAAATTTTCCAGTTACAGTGTTCCTTGGCATGATTTTATTCAATTTTTATTTTTATGAAAATGTCAGCCAAAACCAACAGCTAATTTCACTAAACAGGCTAGAGGAAATGCACCGATGTCAATAATAAAAAGTCTTGCTCTGCTGCTCCAGTGCTTTGAAAGTTAGTCTTAAATTTGGCAGGAGAGGTTTTTGTGTTAGGTATATGCCTTTTTGCCTTTTGTTACTAGGCCCTCCAAATTCAGGTAAGACCTGAAAAAAAAAAAAGAATGCATCATAGTTTTGCAGCTAAAATACAACTAATGTTGGTTGAACTAAATATTAGCTGAGCTCCATATTCACAGTTGGCCAGACAGTGCCTGTACCATCATGGTACAGCTCAGGGCTACTAAAACCAAATTATAATATCATTGGAATGTCTTCTCCCACTGGGTGAACCAAGGCAGGGTCATATTCTTAATTTAGAAGCAGAATGTTTGTTTCTCCTGTGCCCTCACTTCCCTTCCCATGAGGACCCACTGGTTAATGCAGAGAAGTTAAATTGAAAATTGAAATGAAGCACGTGCCATAGTTTGATTTGATACAGAATAAGGAGTTTGACAAAGACATGGGATCTGATACACTAGCAATGGATAAAATTGCTCCTGGTGAGGCTAGACTGGAAGGGGATGCTAGGAAGAAACGGGGATGGACAACTGGAAAAGCAGAGCAAGCTGTGTGACTTTGGAAATGGGTTCTTAGACTGGGTGTTCGGCAAGCTGGAAGCCTCTCTGGAAGTAAAGACAGACGAGAGAGTCTGGAAGTGAGATGGTAAAATAGCAGGGTAGATACTGGAAATTGTAACCTCAGGAATGAAAATGGGGTAGAGATGGTTGAAAGACAGGGCAAGGAGGGTAAGAAGCAGCGCAGAAGAAGAAGCAGGGGAGGTCAGGATAAATTAAATGAGAATCTGCATATGGGAATTACTGTGGTAGGGAAACAGCTGGGACTGGGCAAATAAAGTCTTGCAGGGCAGAGCCACTGGGGTAAGAGACCAGGGAGGGCAGAGCCCTAAGCAGAACAGTGGTCTGTGGGAGCTTACCGAAAATAGATGAGCATCCATGGAGATCCGAGCAGTCTGGGAACCAAAGGAAAAGGTTCAGAATAAATACAGATGTAGAGCAGCCAGGGGAATGGTACTCTTGAGGCATGGATGCTGATAGTATATAACTGGAAAAGGATCTGAGCAGGCAAGGAGACTGAGATTGGGTGTCAAGAAAGGGGAAGATTAAGTCTATGGGAAAAAGGTGGGAATTAGAAATTAGTTTCCCTCAGAGAGGAGGCCTTGAGGTAAACAATTTTGTAAGCCTTTGTGTGGGCTTATATCAACAGAGAAAAAAGTCAGCTCCAGGCAACTTTCTTAAAATTCTCAAACGTTCCCTATGATATCAGCTATACTTCCCCAGTTAGCAAAATATTTCCATCTGCCAGCAGAAATGCAGTGATATATTATAACAGAATCACATAAATAAGATCAACAGAAACAACATTCTCTTTTTAATTGTTTCTCACAACCTTGGGAATTCTGCTTATATGCAAAACTGAGAAGTAAAAACTAGAACAATCTAATGGTTGTCTCTAGAAATGCTGCTTTTGTAAACACTAAAAAAGAGAAATCTCAAAGGATTCTTTACTCTTCCAAATGACCAACCTGTGATTTTTTTTTCTATGAATTTTGCCACTGACTTGATCTACATAGGATTTCATCCCATCTTTCTTTAAAAAGGAAACAGAAATAAAGCACTTGTTCTCTTAATCTGGCTTTTAATTAATAAAAGGCTGCAATGTTAGTATGATTGCTTGGTTTCCATTTTTGTTAAGGATGTTTCAATAGAAGGATCAGCTCTGTACTTTCTTCAAGTTAGCAAGGTGTTACAGGACAATATAATTTCCTTCTACCTGCTATGAAGTACAATGTATAATACAATGCAGCCTATTACCAGCTTTAGTTAGGTTGACTGTTTAGTCTTATTAATAAGTTCTTCAAATAGAACACCCTCTGGAGTTTGTAGTTCTTTTTCTCTTTTTCTTTTTTTGACATTGACAATCAAAGAAGAAATTAAAGTGGTTCTATTTCCTAGGTTACCATTGTTTCACAAAATGTGTTTTCTCACAAAATGTGTGCCAGTTTTTGCCTACAGAAGTTTGTTGATTTGTAAAGTGTCTAGAATTTTAAGCATCTGCTTTTAAGGAGCAGATCTGTGGCTGATGTCAGTTGTGACTCTGACAAAGTTATTTATGTCAGCTGAGGATATGTCCCTGCTAACTGTGCTGCTGCTATTTACTTTGAAAAAGTGATAAGGTACTTTATTATATTTATCATGACAAATCTCCCACAGATATCATATTTCTGAAGCTGTGCTATTTAATCTGACATATAAGCCTAAGGTTCAACACGAACCATTTAAAAGCTTATGTTAAAAACATAAAGAGCACTGCGTTTTCAGGCCAGTGTAGGACAACCAAGCATACCTTTATAGTATAAATATACTGACAGATCTAAGTATGAGACTTAGCAAAGCAATGGCATAACTTTGTCATAAGAATGGGAAAACAGATCAGGAAACTACGGGAGGCATTTTTTAGTGTGCTGCTCAGTAGATATGCATTTAAGAGTCTTTAGGTAGGCTAGGCTATAGCCATCTCTTGGGAGCAGCTCCCTCTGGCACCTGGGATCACAGAGGGAGAGACCTTGCTCTGTCCTGCTACGTTGCAGGGACTTATCCCCGGAGTAGCCCTATTAACTGACTGAGACACTCTACCCTCACATTCCCATATGTAATGTGGTCCTACAACTGTCGGCATTCATAATTCGTGCTGAGCCACCAAAAAAGAAGTGAAAGTCTTGCCTACCAAAGTGCTTCAAAAACATGATAAAATGTTAATTTTGAATGTATGGGATCCACTGAGTTTCAATTCCGCCTTTATTACCAGTTATACTCCAGTCAAACATGCTACAGCAGCCCAGCTCTCCTTTCCCTGCCACCCTTTTATACCAGGGGTGATACCTTCAGTGTGAACAGCACTGAATTGCACAGATTTCCAATATGTCTGTACATTCAGTTCTAGGCCCCTGGTTTGGATTGCAAGCAAGTAAAGAAGCAGCTGGTGTTATGGCAGGCTCAATGTGTGGACCTATGTTTTTCAAAGGTATGTTGGCTTTGATTGCAAAAACATTCTTTGTGAGATATTCATAAATGCCTAGAGAAGCAGGCATCCAGAATACAGATTTGAAAAAAAGAAATTGTTCCTATGTGACACTTACTAATTTCAAAGGCACTTAGACTCCTAAATGCAATGCCCGTGCTGAGCTTTTGGAAATACCAGGTAAAAATTCATTCTCCTCAGTCATCTGTGTTTCTATAACCAAAGCCTATTTTCTCTACATTCTATACTTAGGCCAAATAAAGTGAGAATATTGCACAAGGGAAAAAAAAAAAAAAAAAAGCATTCCTAGATGCTAATACTGCAAAAACCTGTCTGCATTCCTTATATCAAGAGACAAGTAAAGACCACTTAGGAAAGCCACTCTGATAGACTCTGCTAGCTGGTTTAAAGACATTTTAGTATTCATCCAACACTTGTCATATGCCAAAGGCATATTATTCTTCCATAATGCTTTTATTCAGTACTAGCTATTTCTCTTACACTGTTAGATATTGCTATTAGTTCAAGGAATAAGTCATTGCCTGGAAAAAACCCTGCTTTTAAAAATAAGACACATATGTCTGACAACCCACACAGAGGTATCCCATCAAATCCCAATTCCCCTGTGAAAAAAAAAAAAACATAGGCAAAACAAGATTTACCATTTATTTAAGAGTTTCTGGAAATGGCATATAGCTGTATTACACAGCCATATGCTTTAAAATATAACAGGTTTACTATGTTCCTTCCTTCAGCATTTGTCTAGGGTAAAAGCATTCCTGACTGCTAACATCTGGCAAAGAAAAAATAAATCCGTTATGAGATACGCATTATTTTGAGCACGGGCTGGTAGGAAACAAACTACAGCGCAAGTTTTCACATACATTTCGTCTTGACTTCTCTTCCCAAGAGTGATGTTTACTCTCTGGCCTTTACAACCTCACATCACTGAGTATTTCAGTTCCTTCACCTATAAAGGAAAAAAAGTAATACTGGCCTACCTCTTAACGTAATGAGGCAACGCAAAATGGGCCTCAGGGCCCTGAAGCCTCCCACGGCTCCCCTTCCCTGACACTGCCACTAGATGGGTTTACAAATGTTCTGGAAGCCTGTACAAGTTAATTCTCAGCCTGGGACTGCTTAGGGACAAGTGTCACAAGAACACCAAACGTGAAGAATACCTTTAGCGTGATATTGTCACTTACTGGCCGTGAGGCCAAGGCCAGTTGAGGAAGGTCAGGCCTGCCTGCCCCGGTGCCCTACCCCTCCTGGCACCACATGGCTGCGTGGCAAGCCAGGCCTGGGTTGCAAATAAACCTCTGAAAGGAAGGAGGAAGGAATGGGGAATGTACTTTAAACCAGTGTGAGAGAGCCAGTTTGCAACACAGCTCCATGGAGACTTGTAGCAGAAAAAATGACGAGGTGGTGAGGTGTCACCGAGCAGGGAGAACAAGGTGCTGAAGGGCAAGAAATCGCCAGGCAGCCTTCACATCAGAGCCAGTACCTCGTAGGTTCACTAAAAAGTAATCCAGACTCGCCAAGTCCCTTCAAACACCATAAAATACAATTGTATCGATCACCACTTTTCGCTGACGTTCTGATATTAAAAGGGGGGAGGAATTTACTGAAGGAAAATACAAAGTCAGTCTTTTATCATGTCATGATAAAAGAGAAAGGGGAGGGATAGAATAACCGTATAACTGGTATCAGTTATCAGAAAAGCTAAGCCGGGGGATGTGATCATGTCTCCTTGGGCAAACATTACTTGATTTGCAAAACAGCCAGTCAGCTCCAGCTACAAAGTAATGTTACTTACTCATTAAACTTGATAATTTAATGATGTTCCATTTACTTATTTTGAATCGGCAGGACAATCTGTGCTATGAATGTGTTGAACTTGCCTTTTAAAATCTATTTTAAATTTACGTATGTGTCCAAAGTGACTAAAGACTCGCTCTACTTTAAAGTACAATAAACAATGCCCTCATTTACTTCCATTATCTGACATCATTTATTTCGCATGACCACTGAAAATGTACTCATTACTGGATGTCTATTTGTTTGTGTTCAGGAAACTTAATTACGAATGCAGGTTTCCTTACCTGGCCTATCATGGCACTACAGAGTGGTACTGCCACGGCTTCTGAATTCTCAGCAAGTTCTGGACTCCAGGGTGGGGTTAGTTCCTTGGTGAGAAAGAAATGAATTGACACAGACAGAGTTTATGGCATTCTTGCATCTTTTATTTACAGTAGATGCAAATTTAAAGAGAGGAATTAGATAGCAAAGTCAGTGTGTGGTATGTGACTCAGAGATGAGTTCTGAAACTGCAGAATAAAATCCCTCATATGAAACCCCACACCTTTACTCAAAGTAAAGGGAAGACTCTGTTTAAACTTCTTTCCCCAGATAGTCAGACAGGGACTCTTCATTTTATNTTTTTTCCCTTTTTTTTTTTTTTTTTTTTTTTTTTGGCAGCTAGTGACTTAATTTCAAAAGTCATTAAAATAGCTTAAGAAGGTGTCGTTGTTGAAAGGGGCATTCCTGCTCCTACACTTTCATCAGCACTGCAGCATGTGAGAGCATACAGTCAAGACCATCAAACATTAATCTTGCCAAAAATAAATCCTTCCCAAAGGAGCACGACTGTAACAGCCAGCACCAGTGAGGCAGTGGATAACAAATTATCTCAAAACAAGTGGTGAAGCTGAACCTATCCTACCAATGAGGTCTCAGATTAGCTGAAACGGCTCACAGAACTTCTTTAACTGACATTTCCTTTAGTTTCTAGAGCCTACACTATTCTCTTCAGGCCTATGACCATTGGAAGTCTTGCAGCCTTTCTGAAAATTAAGCTGCTTGGAAAAGTTACAGTTGTTTTTCCAGATACCGTGGATTTGAAGGACACATCTACACAGCATAGATTTTAAAAGCACTAGAAAAATTAGACTCCCATTAAGCATTATATTTCATGCACCCTAAAATACAACAGCCACTCCCTTCAAAAATTTGGTCCAACTAGCTGTGTAGAATTGTGTTGGGGAAGGAGGGAAGAGCAGGGGGTGTAAAAGTAGCTTTTTAACATACTAGAGGGGGAGAATATATTGAGGATAGAAATGGTTTTGTTTTCAATGGGGTTTCATTTAAATTCCTTCTTCTCTCTAACTTTGATCTGACCACCTGTTATAGCTCCATGCAACTACCTGCCACATTTGCAATAGTTTATGAACTCAATGGCTAACTTCAAAAACAACTGAGAAAGAAATCTTGGATATGTTGAAGTCCTACAAAGTTAATTAAAACTGACTGCTGAATAGTGGAGTGAGGACTCAGTTAATGGCCCTGCTGAGGAAGAAGACGGTGGTGTGCACTGAGCTTAGTAAGTAAATACAAGAAAGTACTGCTGGGAAGGAAAACTGAATCCACAGAACATGGGAGGAAACCGAGCTTATTTGAAAGGGCTACTGAAGCACAAACCACTCTGTAGCTTTGTTAGTCCGGCTGCCTATACAGCCTACTTTGTAATGTGTTTACCGCCTTTCCAGAGTCTTCACCTGGACTGAGGCTGGGTTATACACACCAGGAAAGGAGCTAACCTCTGGTCACGAGAGAAGTAATAGCAAATAATAAATTTTGGGGTAAATACATTTGATGTATTATGAGAGTTCCACATTCATGTTTGCAACGTTGCTGTGCCTGTCAAATTTGGGAAAAGTGTCTAAATTAATAAGAAAGAACAAAATTATCAAAATAATGCAGTTAGATCTATAGACTGCCACATTTCCTCTAAGGACTTTTTAAGAAGGTTCCCAAGAACTGGCTTATTCTAAATAGCTGTTTGGAGCTGTTCACTCCAAAGAATAATGCCAAGCACTCAGCTAATCCAGCATATCTAGGTAGATAGTCTCTGCAATTTGCAATGATAGTGCCCAATTTCTATGTCTGCTGTGTGGGAAGGCAGCCTTTTTCTCTGCTCCTGAAATGGCTCAGAGGATTTAGGCTGGAATTCATCAGCTGCATAAGTATGTGTTCACCCTTAAGCCCCTTTGTAATTATGCAGACAGTTATCCAGCACTAGGAATCCATTTGAACTGTGCCACTTCTGCAACATGCAACGACTGATGTGAGCCTTCAAGTTATAAAAAAATAAGCAGATTAAATAAATCGAGATTCAGAGAATCAATTAATATAGTGCTTATCAACAGAGAGGAAATGAGAAAACATTGAATTTTGAGCCTGCTCAAAACACTTTACTTCTTTGGTGCATGAGCCATTTATCTGTAAATAAAATGTCACTAGTGAACAATTGTGAAGTTAAAATAAGTTTGTAATAATTAAAGGCAGAGCTGAGCACTGAAACATTCCCTTCAGGGACACTTATTCAAATACTATCTTGTTTATATGTGAGAAAATTTAGGCTAAAACTTAAACAATGGTGATTATCCATAACCCATTGATTACTGATGAGTGATAGTTGATCAAAATTAAACTAGATCATGTTCTTTAAATGTAAATATTATAGATTTGGCTTTAAAAATCAATCATTTATTATTAGAGAAGTATTTAAAATGTTTGTAAGTAAAAAAATCATAAACCTAACATTTACAAATTTTCCTCTGTATGTTTAAATACTTTGTTGTCATATAGTGGATCCAAGATTAAAAGTGAATTAATCAGTAGTTGTGAAATAATCACAATAAAGCAACAAATCAGCACCAGAAGTGACATACTGTACTCCTCTTTTTGTCTCCTGTTACACATCAGAACTCTGATGTGCTAGAGACTGTATAAACTTGAAAGAAAAAATTAATCCCCACCCAAAAGTGCTTATACATTACAAGCAAAAATTCTAGCATTTAAAAAAAAAAATGAAAAAAATGTATCATCTTTTATTAAAATCATGTTTTAATTCCTTGACTTACGCCAAATATTCTGAACAAGCAAAAATATGAACTTTGCTGCTTTGAAGTGCCATCTTAGAGCCTGAACTGACCTTGTCTTGAATCACTGAGCTTAGCTCTAGCTAAGGGGATTGAATTTCAGAAATGAAGGCATATTTTGAAACTGGTAGCGCTGAGACAATAAGAACAGGGAAGACATAGGAGATGCAGCAAAAGAACCACCATGTAGGCTGTTCAAAGGAACCATGAGAAGCTGTAATTCAGGAGATATCAAAACAAAAGGATACCAAAGTGATGTCAAAATAACATGGCTGAAGCAATGGTTGGGACATACAATGCTGGCAGCAGTACCTTGGACAACAAGGAGTAAAGCAAGGCTGGAATCAATGTTTGTGAGGATGCAAGAGTAGGAGCCTACACAGGGAATGATCAGAATATGGGCAAGCAAGTACATGAGCATGTGAGCAGCTATATCAGAAAATAAAAAGCTGAAGACACAAGATACTTCAGCCTGTCTGAAACTGTTGTTTTAGAAAAATGCATACACACACATATATAAAAATATATACCTGCGTATGCATGTATTTACACACACACACATATATATTCATGTATTTATGTGTGGTAAAAAATCTCTTGAAAAAATTAAATAACTTCTGCAAATGTGCATTATTTAACCCCACGCAATTTTCCTCCAGATCCCAGCATTTTTTCTTTCTTGCTGTGTTTGTTGCTCCCCAGCTCCTTCCCTTTCAGTGCTTGTTCCTGACTGATATCAACTGCAATGAGCTAAAACCAAGCAAGATGATGAGAAGTACTGCCTGAGCATACGGCATGCTGAGATATGACTCTCAGAGAAAGATGACAAAGCCCCGCAAATGCCATTAAAGGTCAGAGTGTCAAAAACCTTAAAAATTAGTTTCTTAGATGCTTATTCTCTGAGGGAGAGTTTTAAAGAGAGCAGTAGACAGATGGGGACAAGGAAATAGTTGCAGCTATCAAGAAAGGAAGTCCACGTGGTTTAAGGAATTAAAGAAAGTGTGGGAGCACAGGGAGGGAAACGTGTATGAGGAAAATCACAGCTGGTATGAGGAAAATCACAGCTGGCTGAATGCATCCTAGCAAAAAATTACTAAAGACTGCAGAACTTTGCCAAAATGGTGAAAGAAAGAGAACTGTGTTAACTGGATACGCTGGTCAGAGTCTTCATGCGATAAGCAGAATTGTAGGCCTTAGCTTCTACATTTCTTTTGGCTCCAAGATGATTCTTTCAAGATAAGTTACATATAAAAAGAACTTTTATTTTATTTCTGACTTGCATAGCAATTTTCTCATAGTGTATGAATACACTAGTGTGTGATATCCGTGTTACTGCTATGATTAGATGTTATAAATAGTTAAATATTAATATATATTATATTGAACATATACTTGAACTTTGGTATCCCATATTATTGATTTGAGCAATTTGCCTTAAATGTCAATTAGCAGCCTACCTGTGACTGGAGCATGCAGTTCCTGTCATCCTCTTTCACAAAGTCCCACTCCCCTTATACATATATTCACTTATAGAAAGAGTTACGAACTTCTAACAAGTTCTCCCTAACCGTTACTAAAGAATACAAACATTACTCGAAGACGGTTGTCCTTTCCCTTTCCCTAAAGCAATTTCTGTCTCTGTCCACAGAAATTTTATTAAAGTTCATCTTTCCTGGAGAAAAAATAATAACTATATATACTAGCATTTAAAAAAAAACAAGCCAGTGATAGAAAATTCGTTCCCAAATTCCTAGGTGTCTCTGCTCCCAATCCCATACACAATCCTATCACTGTAATATCTATAAATCTCTGTAATAGTTCTGTAAATATAGGCAGTGTTCACCTTTAGACAAACACGCTTCTTTGAAACATAGATTGAAATGCCTTAATTTAGGAAAAACAAAAGAAAACACAAGTGTTTCTATTTGAAAGTTTACACTGGAATGGAAATTGAATCTTTGTGACCTAATAATGTGTATATGTGACAGGAGATTTAGTTACCGGTTCTGAAGTGATCAAAAACTGTTGAAGTGAATTACAGCATTAAAAGTGGCTTTGTGCCCAGGCATTAGATTATAGTTAATTTAAAGTTTTTTCTTCTTGCAGACTGAAGAGTGAAACAGAATATTAAGTGACAGATGATATAAGATAAGATAATTTATGAAATATTAAGAGTAAGGATGGGAGGAGAGTATACAGTTTTATTTCATTCAGTCTTAGCTTTGGTTTAAATACAGAAGAGTAATTTAATAATGAATTCCCCTGTTAATATAAACAATAACTCTTTCCAATGCTTATCTCATGTTGTCTATGAATATGAAAGAAAACAAAATCACTATCATTATTTTCCTGATGCTTTTGGCCCTTGATCAAAGATAAACCTGGTCTGACCTGCCTGTGCCCTATACTGAGATTTTCTATTGGAAATTACAATGCAGCATTCATTATTTGTGAAGTTTCAGGTTCCTCTATTTGTTCCACTAGGACATAATGCTTTGTCAGACTTTTAAGATACTTCTATCAAACATAATTAAAAATAAAACATTTGTCCACCTTCCTTGTTTGAAATAAACATTGAAACATTTGGAACAAAATAGGTAATCCAAACCTTAAGGAACTGAGAAAATTTTTTTCAGTCACTCGAGGCAGCACTGTTTGCTAGTCAGAATATGAGCACACCACTTGTACTTGACTATTGACACAAGAAAAAAAGGTAGGTTCCACCTCAAGGCTTGGCAATGACTGGATGAGATAAACACAATGCTTTCTGTTCCCACTTTAAACCAAGGGTACACTCACAGAAAGTGTGAGAGTAGATATGGTTTTGAAGAGCTTCAAGAGGAGAGAGCACAATAGAAGCAATGAAAGAACGTTTGTGGTGTTCTGCAGTGTCACATTGCTTCCACTTCATGTCATGGTTTTCTTTGAAGTTTTACTTTGAATGCTTTGAAGCTTTTCTCCCATCCTGCTTAAATTCCATTTGTACATTAACTCAAAAGTTTAGATAAAGAATCTAGCTTGAAAACGCCTAGAAAAGAAAAAACAAGAGATGATAGCTATACCTGTTATAGTGTCCAAAAATTATTTCAAGTCTCCAAATTTCCTTAAGAGCAATTCAGGAACAATTCACTATACAATACAAAAACCGCATGATCTCTGTGATTTCTACTCTAACCTTTGACTGTGATGCACAGGAATAAAATCACAGCTAATAGTAACAGGCTGCATCTCTGATTTTCAGGTTGGTTATACATTTGGGACATACCTCACTCCGACTTTGCAGTGATGACGCACAATAAAGCTAGTTGTAATGTTTTAAGTAGATGCTGGCCCAAGAGAATGTTTAAGGCTCAATAATTTTTTATCTAAACTTAAGATAGCAAAAAATCATAAAATCATAGAATTGTCTAGGTTGGAAGGGATCTTTGAGATCATCTAAACTAATCATCAACCTAATAATTTTTTTTTATGATAAAAAACCTAAACAAACAAACAAAAAAAACCCAACAATGACCCATCACTAAACCACATCACTAAGAAGTATGTCAACCCATTTTTAAAATACCTCCAGGGATGGTGCCTCAACCACTTCTGTGGGCCACCCATTCAAATGCTTAATAACTCTTTCAGTGTAAAGATTTTCCTGATACCAAATCTGAACCTCCCATGGTGCAACTTGAAGCCATTCCTTCTTGTACTATCACCTGTGATGTGGGAGAAGAGACCAACCTCCACGTCTCTACAACCTTCTTTAGGGTTGCAATAAGGTTTCCCCTCAGCCTCCTCTTCTCCAGGCTGAACAACTCCATTCCCTCAGCCTCTCCTCCTATGGCTTATCTTCCAGACCCCTCACCAGCTTTGCTCAGGACTTCAATGTCTTTTTTGTGGTAAGGGCCCCAAAACTGGACACAGTATTCGAGATGGGGCCTCGCCAGTGCCAAGTAGAGGGGGACAATTATTTAGAGGATAAAATGAACCAACTCTTCTGATTTTTATTTATCATTTTCAAGTGAATCTGTCCTGTTCTGTGAAGCCCTAAGTTTAAAAGAGAATGTTCTCTTTTTCCAACATGTCTATGTAGCTTTGTTGTGAGGTAGAAAATATGCCAAAGAGAAAGGGATGATTTCAATTTGTTCTTTCTTGTACTTGGGTAACAGAATGGAAAATACGATTATTTAATGATTATTTAATTATTTAATTCTGCTACATGCAGGGGAGTTGGACTAGATAATCTCTAGAGGTACCTTCCAACTCTGACAATTTCGTGATTCTCTCATGCTTTGAAATGACAGTCCTGGACTTCATCCTATAAGCCCTCATATGAGTGACCCTTACTCTTGCAAGATGTTCAACTGGAGATAGCAACAGATTGCTACGTACCGTATAGTTCCATAACATGGTGTTGACACACTATATTGGCTTTCGCTGTTCACGCCTATCACTTCTTACAAGCTTATGCATTAAGATAACATGTGCAGTCTTCAAAAGTTTCATTCCAAATAGTACTACAAAATGCAGGATATTTTTTATTTGCAAGTAAAATGGCATCAGGTTGCTGTGAGCTCTTCCAGGTAGAGGTCCCATTGCAGTCATCCCACCTCAGGGGACCTAAGCGCACTGAAGGGACAGGTTACCCATAATGGCAGAATAAACAGCTTCTCATTGTCCCTAGCCTAGGCCAACAGATAAATGCCACAATTTATCCAATGTATTTTAAAAAGTTGTCTTTATCTGAAAACATAGCCCCTTTTCCATGATAACTTGAGTAAAATAATTATGATCCTATCAACCAAATGCTGCTAGTAAGCATCCATCTCTAAGATTCTCTAAGCAGAGGTCTTCTATAGTTTGCAAAAGACATGAGTGTTAAACAAGGAGGTCACTCAATCTAATTGCTGACTAATTGAGTCAAGGAACTTCATGAACCTTGTGAAAGTCAACTGGCCGCCTCATATCTCAGTCAGACTATAAGGATAATTAAGTTGCTGCACTAAAAAATTGCAACATTTGCATCAAACATGCCTGAACTAAAAAATTCACATGAGACCCTGATCCTGTGGGCAATTATACACCTGGATTTAATAATACATAATGTTTTGTGGCCTGCTGTAGAACCTTACCTATTAAGAGCTAATCTTAGAAATAAGCCCTGTGTCACCTTTATACATTAAAAATACCCATGGATCTTTACAAAACCAGAGGAGACATGATCTCTGCCTTGTAAAATTTAAATCAAATAGTCAAGAGCAAATAAAATAAAGAGCAATCTGAAGCAGCATGTATATTCTTTTTCCTCCAAACCGAACATAAAAAACTGTATTTCAAAAAACCTAGATTCCAGATGTATTTTGCATGGGATGGGGCAAAAGATCTGTGAGGAAAATACTATACAATTATATTATCAGGGCATGTAGAGGAGTTAATCAATAAATAGCAGTCAGATGCCTAATTCACAATGCAAGGTTCATGGTACTTGGGCATTTAGTTGCTCGATTAAGTGCTCAGTCAAAGCACATGGGTTTTGCTGCAGTGCTTTTAAATGGTTTATACACACTTTGACTCCATGGACCTCACTTGAGACTTTACTACTCAAGATGCATACAAAACACTCAAATTATTCCCAGTAAATTTTTTATGGGTATAGCCACTGATTCCCCATAGTACTTGTGCAGCAGCCTCCAAAGTCATCCAGGGCCTTTTCTGCTGATAGGAAAAGGCCCTGAATCACTCCTGCCACCACAGAAAGATGTCAACACCAAGTTTGAAGGACTAGGGTACTGAAGCTGAAACATCCCCTAAAAAAAGATGATAAAAACGGGATGGTACTTGTAAGAAGTCACATTCAGAGTAGAAAGAACTATTAGTTCCAATTCCTTAAACATAACCCACAGTATTTGAAGTAAGATTTAATTTGGTTATTCTGGAAAATTTTTCTAGGTGAAAAAAATTTAAGTGCCTCTCATTGAGTGTCACATCTATATTCACTGAGTCTTCAGTGTATTACAGAGCTGTAAATACATTTCATACCAATACCTAAAGGCTGAAGTCGCTACTGAGTAGAGCTGGATGTCTCTTGCTGTAATCTGAGGCCCAGAACAACATAGAAAGTTGAAACTACAGTACTTTTAGTGAATTAACTTCAGATTTGACCTGCAGAGGCAGGGTCGATTTCTACGGGGTAATGTGAAGTGATTCACTATAGGCTCATTTAATCCCAAGGTCTCTTGCAAACAAGGCTGCCAAATTGCAAAGGTGCTTTGTGAAATCACCTATTGTACATCAGATGCCGAACTGAGACTCCAGTGTTCATCCTCTGCCAAGTCCCCAGACACAAAAAGCTCATGTTTTACCTCACTAAAGACCCTTTTCTTTTTGACAGCAGAATGAGNAAAAAAGAGGTTTTCTAAACTTGTTTTAGACATTAAATACTAGCCTGGGGGTCTCCAGCTCTTGGTTGTTTTCCACAATGTGAAAAATATGTAGCAAATACATTTTACATATCAACAGTTCCATATCTTCTAAGCAGTCGTTCTGCTACAGACCAAGTCCCTGTTCCCATTTAAGTCAACAGCAAGATTTCCACATATAGGACTGGGGCCTTTACACAGTTTCTATTTACCTTTTCTTTTCATACATATTTTCAATGTTAATTTTCATTCTTTCCTCTCCTTCTTTTATGAATTTTTGCAAATTAACTGAGTGAAACATATCTGTCTTGAAATATTTTTAATTATTAAGTTACATTAAAACCAGGATTTTCACCAAATAATTTATATGTCATCAAAGTAAGCAGTCCTTCACTTTAGTTAAATAGCAAGTTATAATATTCAGAGACATCAACAACTATGATGAGACCATGAACTCTGATGTTCTTCAGAATAAGAAGTCAATAATAACAGGCCCACCAAATATCTGCCTCAGGAATATCTTAAAATGTATTAGAATTTTGCAATTGTAAATTTCTACTTAAAGAACTAAGCAATATAAAATAACATTTTGGATGAGAGTCCTTGTAGAAATTAAACTCCAGTGCTTCTCAGAAGGCAAGGTGCATTATTGTATAAAGTTAGTTGTAACGACGAGAAATCAACCAAAAATTTGAACGAATCAGAAACAGAACTTCTTCCATATTGCTTATTATTTGGATAATTTTAATTCCCAGGACCACACTCCATAGCCTGTTAAACAAACCTCCAGGCTTCTGGATTTTAACTACAACTAATGTGAAAGTGCAGAAGAGAGTGACACTCTTCTGGCATTTATCGCTTGACTGTGTCCTAAAGCTATCAAAAATGAGTGGTTGGAAATCAGCCCTTTCCCAAGGCAACACAGAACTTACTGCTGTGCCTTGACTGTTCTGAAAACCTTGGCATCATAAATCTCCCTCTCCTCCTCTGCCATATCGGGAAACCTGGTGTTGGGTTCCACGGGACTTGGCAGCATCTCTCCTAGTCCCTTCTGCTGTTAAACCATGTGCTGCCCCAGGGTTTCCGAATCAGACACACATCAGACTTTGTGGCATGTCTCCAACGGAAAAGCCTTGGAGCAATTAAACTCTTCTGCACTGTGTGGTTCACAAATAACACAAGACCCTCCACACTCTAAGGCTGAAATGGCCCTTGAAGGGATAAGTCGCTAATAGTAATAGTAATAGGGAGTTTCCTAATGCTAGTAGGAAAGAGCAGGCCACAGAAGCCACGTGCTTCAGTAAATAAAACCTCCCTTACATGAATGAGTGAAACATTGCTGTGTTGCTGGTGGTGTACAAAAAAGAATAGTGTGAAATCTTTCCCTCTTTCTCCTCCAGTTAATATTCATTTGTAATGCAAAAATGTACTATTCAGTAATCAGTGATAACTTATGCAAACACCAAAAAAGCCAGTAGCACAGCATAAAGTTTTTACTTTGAACTCTACGGGGAGCTTCTCAACCTAGTATTTAACCTTGGGATTTGCAAAATTACAGAAAGCTGATTTAAATATCCCTGTTCAGAGAACTTGACCCACTAATGCTCTCACTACATTATAGCTGGTCAGTTGATTAAAGTTGAAGGTATCCAGAAATTACTGGACTTGAGGACCACAAAAATGAAGCCAT
The DNA here is from genome assembly GCA_013398155.1 of Pedionomus torquatus. Classification (NCBI taxonomy): domain Eukaryota; kingdom Metazoa; phylum Chordata; class Aves; order Charadriiformes; family Pedionomidae; genus Pedionomus; species Pedionomus torquatus. The sequence goes on along the minus strand of VZRU01005516.1, from coordinate 24,752 downwards.
AACAGCTGGGCCAGAATAGCCCAAACTTTCACCACTACTCTTTAGTAATAAGTGTCCTGGTTAATGATCTTTGAATGTAAACACCTGGCATCAGATGCAACATATGCAAAGGCAAGCTAAAGATGCAAGGAAACAAAGATGGGATATTGCAAAGATATTAGAATGATCAAAACTGGACTGACCACACATCCCAAACCAGGCTGTAAGAACTAAAGTACATTTTAATGGGTGGAAATTATTTCTAATATATTATTCTCCTCACATAATAAAGAGGAAGTGTCTTTTTTTCCTTTTGCTGTTCTCTTATATATTGGATTGAAACACTTCCTTCTGGTCCTCTCTGCCAAGTCTCAGTATCAGAGGAAATATCAGCTCACTATTGTTAGTATATAAATTAGTTGAACTTCATCTAAGACCAGTCTGTAGAACTATTGTGCCAAAGGAAAAAAAAAGGAAAAAAAAAAGTTAGCTGGTGTTCTCTTGATGTACTGAACACCTACCTTAAATAAACTGGCACAGTAAACAGGATTCCTTTGGAGAATGTAAAGGCGTATAATGGAATACATAAGGCAGCACATTGAAAGCAGCCTCTGCAGGTGTCTTAGCTCCACATAGGCCAACCATAACCACTGTCATACTGAATGTTACCTTATTCTGCACTACATAGGGCTGTGACTATAATTGATTTTCTGGGTCAACAGCCAAACTGAAATACTGGAAGCAAAAGCGGGCTGTGTCTCTTTGGTCGTGTCCCCACCCTGAACTGGGAGAACAACAAACTTGACCTGGAGTTCCCATATTTTGAAAGAGAGATTGAATCTCCAGGCTCTAGGACAGCCAAACATGGCTAATGACATCTCTGCTGTTAAAGCTGTTTCAGCAGTGGAGTTGCAGGGACATTGGGGGCCAAAGCAGGTAGGAGAGCAGGCTGTGGACCACAGGGATGGCAGAGCCCAGTGTCTCTGGCTGGCTGGGCACAAGAGGCACCATATATGCCGCTACAGACAAACTATACTCCTGTGGTTTACTGAGGAAAGGGTCAGAGGAAGAATTGCTTTCTATCCTCAGAATTAAAGGCCACAAAGTACAGTGAAGAGAGAGAGAAGAGCCCATTCCAAATTTCTCATCTCTAATTTTCTCGTTGGAAACATTGTCCTTTTGCAGAGGGAAGTGTAGTTTCCAAGACTCTCATGCTGAGATAAAAACCTAATTCCATAATCCCCGAGTCAGTGTGTAAAAGACGGGGGGCACAACTAGAATTTATCTTCAGGGTATTTTTTTCTTCACCTCAAACTGATTCTTCAGTTCTACTCAAAAGTGGAAACAGCTTTAGGATAAAAACCCTGCTTGTGATGAATTTGTGGTCACTAAAAATGTTACCCAACTCTATTGATTAAATTGCAGGATAAGACCAGTCTGATCCTTCCAATAAACTCAAGAATATGTCAGCATTTTCTCAATAACTTTGCAGAACTTTGCAGCAGCCAATTAACCTGACCAGACAGGCCAAAACCAAAGTCATTATCCAGTAATACTTAAAAAAATCACAGTGGAGTTGTTGAGCAACTGCTACATTTTTTGAGGGTATGGCATGAGACAGAGGCACCTGACTGCCTTCAGCAACATTGAAGGTATTATCTATGAAATCCAGGATAACAGTAAAGCTTATTGTGAGATGAAACAACATGGCAACAAATGACTTCAGCCTCTTGCTAAGATTGCCAACACTAGTTTGGCAAACATCTGAGAAGACACGAATATTTGTTTTTCTAAATCTCAGGCAGCTTTGGGTTTGCAAAGCTACATAAACAAATGAATTACATGAAATCCGTGACTGATCTACAAATCCCACCCTGCCTATTTCTCTTTTCACTTCTCCTTACAGCACTTCAAATTCAGGAGGCATCAGTCTGTTGCTAGAGTAGATTTATGTTGCTGGAATATTTACCTTGAGGCCAAATGTTAGCTCTAATAACTATTTTTTATTTCCATCCAAAAGAATGCTTACTGACCAATGCAGAGCAACAGGATACAGCAGGCTCATTTTGTATTCTTGATTTAAACCTTAGGGTAGAAAGAATATCAAACCTCAAAATAAAGTTTGGCTCTGTGTAGATGTATATATCTATAGATACATAACAGGGATTCCCACCTACCTCTGAACAATTTGCTCATAGCATTTTTTAATGGTCTTTCCAAATCAAGGACGTTCTGTGAACTTTATGGTTGAACAAGGTAGTCTCTTATCTCAACATTTGTTCTCTGCACTTTCTTTTCTTTAGCAATTTTTTTTTTCTTTTTATCAAAAGNGATTTTTGTTTTTGTTTTTTTTTTTTTCAATTAGTTGTGCTGGTGCTGCTGGCAGTTGCTGCTTCTGCAACTTTGTCAGTAATTGCTATACACTAAGGAATAAAATACAAAAAATATTAAAAATTGAGAAGATAATGTAAAGGACTCTATTTGAAGATAATGTGAAGGACTTTTGTTGGCTTCATCGGATCAGCTGTCCCTGAGCTGAAGTGTTAGGTAACTCCTTTGGGAACATGTAATGTTAAATATTCATGGATATCCAATTCTGAAGCCATAATACTGAATATTCATTTTGGAAACACAATCCCAGGAGCTTTGCTTAGCATATAAAGGAACAGAAGCATAGCTGTTAAACTGAAGTATACTTTAAGCCTCAATATTTCATTTACGGTTAGTTATAATGGGCATACTAAGGCTTATTAAACATAAACATTTAAAGGCTCAGATTTGGCCCCAGTACAAATTCCTCTCTCCTGAAATTAGAATTTAATTTGGGGTCACTTTTAACACTAATTAGAAATAAAACTCGCTTTCTGATGAAGCAGGATGACACTGTGTTTAGTTTTATGATTTTGTAACCCAGAAAATTACTGTAGTAGTCACTTCATCATAACTCTTGGCACTTTAATGACTGTTTGTTTGATCTTGCACAGCCCAAGCAAAGACAATGTTGGTGAGTTCAGTACACATTCGTCAGAGAAGTTTTTACAGATGTTTGGGTTGTGTGTTGTATCTCCATGTGCCAGCCTGGGTCCTGACAGCTCCGAGGGAATTCATCATGCAAGATGCCAAGCTGCCCAACATGAGTGCTTTCCCCAGATGGAGGTCATTTAAGCTACAATCAAGCATCCACACACTCACTGACAGCATGGGGGGGACAATTTTTGTAGGGGAGCAGCAGGGAAGATGGGTCAACTCTGGTCATGATGCCCCACAGCTACCCTTGCCTGCTTTGGGGTTGTGACTCTTCTTACTCTGATGGCAGCAGAGCTGTGGCTCCCACAAATTCCCTTTGGTAGACACTTTTTCCTCGTTGACCTTGTCACTGTGGAGCATGGTGGAGAATTTTTATAATGTAACTCATCTAAGGTTTCTCTTTTTGTCCCCCCCCTTGCCTTCCCAATAGGCTTTCCAGCATGGCTTGGATTAGCCTTACGTTCTCGTGGTTTCTTGTTTCAGATTTCAGTCTGGCCATTTGTCATCCTGGTTCTGTTTCTCCTCTCTCTGTTCTTAGAATGACAGAACACAGGATCACCTCTCTGAATAAGATTATAAATGCTTTGCTGTCCAATTGCCAGTAACAAGTCTTTGCCAAATTTAAATTCTGAAATTCCCCAAGCAGCAATTTAATTACATTATTTTGGATACAGCACCATAGCAGCTGCATTCGTTTTATGAGGATTCATTATGGTTTATGGTGAAAACAATGGCAAATTAGCTCTGATGTGTTTTGGAATTTGCTCTTTATTTAGTTTAGAATAGTCTTGTTTTAGTGAGCATGATTCCTAAGCCCATTTGATCCTTTAGTCTGTGAGAAAGTGGAAAGGCTCTGACAGGAGTTCTTAAAAATCAGATATATCTACACCTGTTGCTACTCAGTTATTGAAGTCCTGATGGTTTGTGGTTAAAAGGGAATTACCATACAGATCCATTTGCTATATTTTAAGGAATATATTCCAGGACTATTTCAAAAGTAATGTGTATAAATATAAATAAATACATAAATTACAAATCCTCAGTTTTGTCTATATTTTTCATGGATCAACTTTTCCCAAAGCAAAAAAGATTATGTCCCTACTAGAAATTTAGAAAGGGTTCTCAAGGATATTTAAAACAAATTACTTCCGTGACTGCTTACAAACTCAAACTTTAAGCCAGATTTCTGAAATATTTGTTCAGTTTTTGGAACTGTCTGGAGGACTTACAGTAAGTTCTAAGTACATAACTAGGGGGTGACATGAAGCCTAATTATTGGGCAAAATTCATAGCACAGGGGTAAAACTTGTCAAAGATCAAATTTGTTCTCCTGCCACTACTCCCAACAAAAGCTGCAGCTTCACATTAGAAGCTTTTGCCAGAACATTAACATCATGTGAGGGGTGTAACTTCTGCAGGGAATTTTTCAACTGAAAAAAGGCTTTGTATAGGCATAGCCATAACAACACTTTTGTCCCTCTGCAGTTTATTTTGCTTTGTTTATGAATACAGTTGTTTTATTGGCAAAAATACTCATTTTTTTTTTTGCCACTAAACAACAAAAGGAAAAAGAAAACCTTCTTTTTTTCAGCTTTCCTCAAATTCTGAAAGCTTGACTCAAAGTCAAGAGCCACATCTGTAGATCATAACAGTGGTCAGGGCTGATAAAGAATACAACCCTTAAGAGAGCTGGACATAGAAATATTCCCCTTTCTTAATGCAATTACGGGCTATAGATTGAATTGCTCCTCCTTGCTTAGGATCATATTTAAAGCCCATTTGCTTACTTTCCTTCCTGTCCTATTCTGCAAGATCCTTACTTCGTGCCAGAATCAAAGTCTGACCCATTGCTGAGTCACTTACACTTGCTAGATGTCCAGACAATTATTCACTATGAGAAGTTGTTTTTTTTTTTTTTTACCGACCTTGCGATCTGGCATTGCTCAAAGTGGCACTGGACAGGCATGGCACAGGGATGCACCCTACCCGGTGCACAGGAGGGGGGTAATTGTGGACCCACAGAAACCAACCATTACAATGATTTGGCGGCTGTAAAGTTCTATTTTAGGCACCTGATTTGTGCATCTGCTATTAGCATCTAGCACAGCAGTCTTCCTAGCGTGTACCTGTGGGGTCACTGAAGATGGCTGGTTGCCTAAAGAGGGGAAAAATGGAGCCGACTCAGTGGTCCCACCTGCACAACTGCATTCCCTGGGCTGTTCACTGCCAGCAGAAAAGGCAGGGAATCACCTTGCCTCATCAAGGTCCACAAGTGCTGGAACTCCTTCAGTGGGACAACAGTAGTGTGTAGGAAAGAGAGGGAGAATGAAGTAGTAGAGTGAACCATTTTTTGGCAGCAGCAGGCTTGTTAAGTCAGCTCAGGGACCCCGTAACATACCCTCAGTGATAATAGTGTAAACAAGGAAAACCCCAACAAATCAGTAATAAATAAATAAATACCTAATAAATTAAGAACTAGTGAGTAAGAATAAGCCAAAAGTACAATAATATTTGTTGAAACAATATAGGATTCTGTCTGGAGCCATAATTTGGTCTATACTGTAAACATAATATAAAGCAGAAGTAGTAATAAGACCAAAGTTTTAAGACTGGACAGGAGGCCCTTTACTCACACTACTGAGCTCCTACTTCTTCATGGCACTAGAAATCACTTATGTAATTTCCGACTCTTAAACAAGAAGGCTGAAATTATGTATATACTACATGGGAGAACAAAACCTCAAAACTTCAAAACACTTCTACCTGGCATGCCCAGTTGAAAATGGCTTCTCTTTACTGAAGTGTTTAGCCATGCTCCAGGGTTTCTGACAGACTTCCCCTATGAATTTTTCTGTAGAAATAACGACTCAGAGAGAGCAACCCAGAGACAGGCAGCTTCCAAGATCGGATATTTGCCTGACCTTGCAGACCTCCTCAGGAAGGAAACGAGTTCCTCCAAGGAAAACACGTGACAACAGATTCAGAGCCCATTCTGCAGGCAAGAGTCACTCAATGAGGAACTCTGCTCTTGAACTTCAGGGTAAACTGGGGCTCCTACCATGCTTAGAATATGAAACACAAGAAAAAAAAATAAAATAAAGTAAAAACCAAGCATCTTCTCCTTTACTTTTCTGTTGTTTTCTTCCTTGGAGTGACAGTTTCATTGCTAAGTATAAGCACAGTTATTACAAAATAAGCCCTCTCACATCTAAATTTGTAACTTGTGACAATCATTACTTACAATCCAACAATTTCCTTGTACCTCTGTACTGCAAATGCTCAACTCTGCATACAACAGAGGCAACAATTAGACTAAAATAGCTTCTTAATTTATTCAAAATTATTTTGATATTGTATGCATTAAAATCTAAAGCCTTCACTGATTTTAACAGTGCTAAAATTAAGCACTATGAGATTTAAGAGCAGAACTCCAAATAGGTTTTATTAGCTTGCTTGGTTGTTTTTTTTCTAAAGAATAGTAGCAATTTATTTGACAGAAAAATTACATTGCTTTCAAGTGAGAAGTGCAAGCTGATTTAGGCAGAGCAAGAACCCATTTAAAACTGCTCAAAATTCAGACTTCATTTAGATGTTTTTTGGGTCTTCAGAATAATGTTTTACTAGCTTATAATTCTCTTTACCTAGCCTCTTTTAACAAAAGACTTTACAAGAAAATTATTAATCTAAAGAGGTGGTATTAATTAGAGCAATTCACTGTATGTTCAGACAAAGGTTTTCTATTTGTATAAATACAGGCAAAGCTGGAAGTAATCAAGAGAATTAAAGGGGTAAAAAAAGGTTCCTCTGATAATATTCTTACCCAAAAAGAATTACAGTAACTCATAGCATCCTGCCTGCATAAGAATTTCAGTGCATCAGAATGTCAGGAGAGCTGGAACATGTCTGCCAAGTCTGAAAAGAAAGCTAATTGAGCAGAGGGAAAGACAACATAATAACCACAAAAAGGCTTCATGGTTGCTGCTCTGATTGGTGGATCTGAATGGAAAGGTCACTTTTTCCTCAAGAATGATGATACTAAATGCTCAAAAGAGCATTCTACATCTAATGAAATGCTCTTCCTGCACACCCCCACCCCTTGCGCCCCTGCCCCTGAAGTTGCATCATATTTTCTAAGTTGAAGGCTGTAATCAAATGCAGGAGGGAGAATAGCACCTGCCCTTACTTAAGGACATAAAAGAAAAGATTGCATCATCATATACATTCACTCAAAGTTTGCCTAACCTCACCAGGCATCTTGAGTGGATCCTTTCAGTACATGGATGCCTATCACCCTTTGGGACGACAAAGGGCCTCAATGCAGGAGCTCCCTCACATGGCAGAGTTGTCAATGGACCAATGAATTTTAATCCTCAGTGCTGGCCTTCCAACAGCAAGCCTGTACTCAATGAAAAAGCAAATGTGGCTCACTCCCACCAAGCTGAAGAACACCCTGTGCAATGGGAGAGCCCCAGCATCAGTAGGGCCATCCTGGAGTGACCCACTGCCCCAGCAGCCTCCAGCATCCTTCTGTACAGGGGAAGAAGGAACTATAGGAAAGACCACACAGGAACCAGGAAGTCCATGACTATCAGAAAAACACAGAGGCTTTCTCTTCCAAGCATTCACCTCTACAAATGTCTTGCAAAAGGCCAGGCTGGATGGGGCTTTGAGCAACCTGGTCTAGTGGGAGGTGTCCCCTGCCCATGGCAGGGGAGTTGAAACTTGATGATCTTTAAGGTCCCTACCAACTCTAACCATTCTATGATTCTGTATTTTTCCCTTTTTAATAGTTTACAGAATATAAGGTATCTATAAGGTATACAGGTTTGGTATATTGGGAAAGGCATTGAAAACACCTATTTTTGGATTGAAATATTTTAATTATTTTTAAAAACTGATGATGTCAGTCAAATATTTTACTAATTCCTTTGATTATTCCTTTGAAGGGCTTTCTTGCATGTATGTGTTTAGAGTCTTGAGGCCACAAACAAAACATTTTAAATACATAACAAGATGAACAGTCTTCCATACACTGACCAATATGTTTTCATCTCTTTAGGAACTTATTTAGATACAAATTGCTCAAATTCAGTTTGAATGAGTTATATTCTCCATATGCTGCTGGCTTAATCTGGAAATAAAGTTTGTATACACTGTCATTAGCTTTAGCCTAACGAGTCTGCTTAATGCTTCTACCACAAGGCACATATGTTGTGAACAGCTGGCATCTTTAATCTCTTTTAAAGGGTGACTGTATCATAGCAAATAACAAAACATGGGCATATATCCTTACATTTCAAAATAGCCAGCACATCTCCAGAAACAAAGAGATGAGTTTCAGTGGGGAATGTGGGAACCTACAGCAACTGCCAGAAAGTTATAGAGTAAAACACTGGGTGCTTACCAAGAGAACATTAATCTATATAATCAATACAGCAACGTAGGTTCCTCTCTCACACTTTGTCACAGCATGTTTTTGTTTCTCTAATAGTTAATGAAAGATGATGTTTTTTCTTCTTTTCCTTTAGCTTATTTTACCTATTAGCTAGACTTAGATATGGAAAATTTCTCTGACACTCAAACGCATCGTTATTCATAGATAGCATGAAATCTCAATACAAACTGCATGGCGCAAACAGAAGGGTTTGGCAAGTCTTCAGTTTTGTTTGCATATATGTGGATACTTCTAGATAAAAGAGGAAAACTGGATTATTTTGATCAGAGAAGCACTTTTAATATTTTTTTTTCTTCATCAGCTTCAAATTAGCCATTGCTTCCTCTATCTTATATTCTGAGCACGCTAAGAAATCTTTCAATGCTATTTGCTATCAGAGATGTTCCAGCTTATTTGTAGCTGAACAGGTTAGTGTTTATCTTCTGAGGCAAAATAGAAGTTGAATTCTTTTAAAGTATGTATTTCAAAATGTGTGTGAATTACAGGAAACAATACAGAACAAAAATGCTGGGGTGCTTTGTGATATTAGGCATACCCCTCAACAATACATACATTAACAATCCCATCCTGATAATAGAGCTGGGACTCAAGATCTCCATCCCCCTCTTGTTCCCATCTCTTCACTCAGCCTAACAACAGATTTTTGCTCCCATCTTTATCTGTCCTGCTATTAACAATGATTTATCACCCACAACTGGTGAACCTACAGTGAGTAATGTTAGAAATGATTTGAACAGCATGACACTAGGAAGAAATGGGATCAAAAACGCCCCTTTGTACTTTTTAGCTTTTTAGAAAAAGACCACACATTTCATTACTATTTACTGTAATTTATATGAGCTGTTGCATATGTTCCATGAAAGATCTCTTCTTATTGTACCAGGTTTTTGTTTTCATTTTGTTTAGAATATCCTTTGGAAAAGGAATGTGATATCAAAATCACAATTTCATTAAGAAATAAAAGCTGAAACAATTATGAAATAGACAAGAACGTCTAGCTCAAAAGATACGAGATAGCGATCCTCTCATATGTCAGAATCTCTTGTATTTCAGTTCTTTTTTTAAATTTAGGGAGTGCAAATTTTCAGTCACTAGAGAGTACTGTTACAGCAGTGAACTAATATCAGTTTGGACATCAGAATTAATTTGTTATTAGATTGGCATGTAAGACAGAACATACAAAGCCAGAAGTTGCACTGGGACCTCTTCTCCTAGATGAAGGGCACAAGAATCCAGGCCTGTCAGCACAGTGAGAGAGGGGAGTGAGGAGGCTATTGTATTTCAAACCAGAACAATTATAATAAATCAAATAGTATTGCCTCCACTGACTAGTAGAACTAGACAATATTAATTTTAAACTTTTTTTTAATTATTTAACCTTACCCATTACATGATGCCAACAGCTCGCCTGAACATTACCGTGACCATATAAAATTTCTATGTGCCTGTCATGCTTGCTTTTGTATTTTATTCTAAGCATAGTTGAATGAATATTTCTTGAAGCTGGGATTACATCTCACGTACTTATACAAGATCTTAAATTACAGGACTTTTTTAGAATTGAGCCTTTGGGAATTACCACAGTAAAATTGAATACAGTCATTTCTATATTTTACAGATGTGGTTGGCAGAGATAGGAATGGACAGTATTCCACTGTGCTAAGTCACAAATGGCCACAGAGCTTGCCTTTTTATATTTTTTTTTTCCTTAAAACCCCTCAACATCTGTACAGATACGAAGTTGTATATTACTCCTCCAAAATATCCTTGCCTTTTCAAATTTTCAGCATTTGGTTTCCACAACTGGTGTTCTGTGGGCCACTAAAGGATGTGGATAATGGGTCTGTCATAATTTAGAAGATCTTTCTCAGAATCACAACTAATTGAACAGAAAAATCACAAAGGAAAAAGCTAGCCATGGGCACTACAATCACATTTCTCATCTGTGCTGAATTCGATCCCTCTCATACTCTAAAATATAATTATAGGATCATACTGCTACTTTATGTCATTATGGCCAACATACTGTAGGGAAGCTAAAATTGCGAAGTTTCAAAAGAGAAGACTGAGATTACATTTTGGCAGGAAATTTTCATTTCTCCAAAAATGCAAATGTTGTGAGCATGGAAAAAAACAACCCACCAAACCACCAAAGCCTGTTGCTTTCAAAGTCAAACTGGTGCAACTCTGAGCATGCGTTCAGTACAAACACATAAATAGCCGGAAAATTCTGGAACTGCAAAAGTACTGCAATTGAGATGGATGGGAAATATTTATACATACTCTTGCCTACGAACTCATTGCTTGTCCCTTTTGGTTTCCTTTCCAGTTTTAAGTGCTCAGAATCTCACTGAGCTCTGTGAGAGGAGACAAACACACAGGTTCTTGCAGAATCTTCCACACTTTGCAGAGCAATTCTAGCTACAGCAAAGTCTCATGTCTCAGCAGCTGCGGACAGCTGAAAGCAGGTTGGTAAACTCTAATGGAAGGGACCTGTAAGGTACAGAGGCAGCCCAGAGGTCCAGGCCCTCAAGCACTTTTCTTCAAGCCATTAAAACAGCCCTACATGTGCTCCACTTCCACAGTCATAAACTGGAATATTCCGTAGGGACAAGTGATAATTCCACTCCAGCCTGCAGAAATTAAAATGCTATCACAAAAAGCAATCCTGATGGCACCATAAAGGCACATCCTCAAGAAAGGCAGTGATAAATTACGTATTTATTAGCTACTCAACATATTCTAAGCATTTTATCAATGAAGACAACACGTTTTCCCTTAAGCATTTATACTTTAAAAGAATAAGAACTGCTTAAGTAAGCATTTAAATAAGGTCTAGGAATAACCCAGTACAGTCACATTGTGATAAAATCATCTCATTTTCCTTTTTTTTTTTTGTTCTCCTTCATTTTTGACTGACTTTAGACAACTGGAAAACAGAGCAGGCTCTATCTGATTTGAGAGAGTGCATTATAAATGAGATGTGAAAGCTGTGAAGGGCAGGACCCTCCTCACCCCAGATCATCAGTGTGGATGCCTGCTCTTGAGGGCAACAACATTCTTCCCAGCAAATGAAAAGGCTTCCTGCATGGAGGGTCAAGAGATGTCAGGGAGATTGGAGGCTGGATGGCTTCTGGGTGGCTGGTTTGGGGGAGAGGGGGGAAAAAGAGGGAACACATGGTCTTATCACGCATGTTAGGCTTTGAGTCCAAAGTGTGTTTTAGCAGCCCAACTGGGCTTTCCAGTCCCTGACCTTCTGGACAAGCTTTCCTCTCCATGGATTATTCAGGCTTTCCAAATTAGTCACTGTTTCTGACTATGAACATGTTCACAGCTCTGAGGAAACAGAGAAGTATTATCATTTTCCTAGGAGATGTACATTTTTCTGAAAAAGAAGGTCAAAGAAATTCATAATAGAGGTAGCTTGTAAAGCCTGAAATGGAAAATACTGCACTTGGATCATTGTTGGATTTGTGTTTTAAGATCAGAAAATATGAAAGAAAAAATATTGAAAATTGTTCAACATGAGATGAAGAACTAAAATGTTTTAATCACGCTGCTATGATTCTATGTCATTGCAGGGCAGAGTTAAAATAATCTGGATTTCTCTTCATGGAGAAATATAACATACTGAATTAAAGCTTGAGACAAATCTGAATGTTGTGTGTTCTATAGTGCTTATTTGGGAGATATTTACATCCAGGTTTTGGGGTGGACTTTTTTCCTATTTAAAGCATACTATTAACCATCTTTATCTTTGTTTGAAACTGTATTTGCTGTAACATTTTTTAAAATATATTTGCATTAAAGTAAATTTCTACCTTAAAATAAATTCAGAATACATATACCTAACATATAGACATACATATTCATACCTTTCCACACATCTCTGACACTGAAGAAGGCAAATTTTAGCCTATTCATGGTAAGTGCTTTTAGCCATAGTCTCCCAACTAGCTTTATCGTTTTCTGGTAAAGCACTACAAGAATTAGCTTATTCTTTCTATTTATCAGTCATAAGAAAACATACTGGTATGCTAAAAATTGTAAAAATTCTACCTTTGAAAGGTCAGTTGTTTGTAACTTTTCCTGTTGGCAACCCTATCTTTGTTACTCTGGTAGGCAGACACTACGTCTCCTAAACAAAGGGTTAACCTGTGCCCAGTGTTCTAAACTAGTTCATTATTTGCCCTTAACCTCATTTATTTGCTTCATTTCCATTTTTATTGCGTTATTTTTATTGTCTTATTATTTATTGTTTCAACACAAATTCTCATTCTGAGGAAATATCTGTCATGCATTATATTCTGCCACCAACTTTCTAGTATCATATTATCTAAAAACACATAAGCAATGAAGGGTCAGTCAGGAGGTTATTACAATAATCAAATTCAGAGCTAGAACATGGGCTTAAAGTCCATTATCTGAACAGTTTGGACCAGATCCATGGAAAAGTATGGAAATACATTTCACTTAATGCCTAGTCTGGCTTCCCTGGAAACCAGTGTCATGGGAACAAAGATAATCATGCTGTACTATTTACAATTTTATTTAATTTTCTTGTTCTTCCTGAATAGATTATGCCTTCAACACCATCATTTCCACTGAAAATTGAAGGAAATAAGTAGTATGAGAACATTTTTGAAGGACTTGCCAACTGTTAAATTTGTGAAAAAAGGTTTTAAAAAAATATAGTTTATATAATTATACGGGGTCTTTGGTTGATAAAATAAAATCAATCTTATAGTACTTATAACTATTGTAAAGTCATAGTTCATTATCCACAGTCATAAACCCAAGGAACTTCAAACTATGCTAGAACGGTCTAAAATTTACCAACACCACAACCCCAACAACAACAACCTCCCCCAAACAAGGACTAACATCATTATTACTATATTGACATTTTCTATTTCTATTATGCTTCTAGAAAGAAGAAATACCAGATGGACAAAACACTGCAACTATAACACTAGACTAAAGAGAGAATGTTATAAATTCTGACTTAATATTTCTTCATTAAAGTAATAAAGTACGTGTAGCTGGAAAACTTTTGTAGTAAAATAGTTAATTACATCGATCCTCTTCCAGGCAACGACTTAATATTTTCTAATCTTTCCAAATACAGAAGCACAACCAGTAAGTTATTTTTTTGCATCTATTTCTAAGTTAAGTAATATGAGATAATATTCCAGTAGATGTGACCATCATTTTAATGGTTACTTTCATAAAAAAGTAATACACTGAACTATCTGTCAAGCAGTATCTAATTTAATAATAATACCAAGGTGCACCTAATCTAATCATAATCTAATAATAATGAAAGTCCACAAGTTTCAAATTTTTCAGGCTGGATAAAGTGTTTTAACTATATGTTAAACCGGCATTACTGACATTTTAGAAAGTAACTTTCTATGCTCTGAATCTACTCGGTACAACGTAAGGGAAAGTGCCACCTATCTAAACGTTCAACAATACGTTATCACTGTAAGGCTGACATACTATGTCTTTACATATCAGCTGGACTTCTTTTTAGCTAAATAGTTTCCATTAAATAGAAAGTTAATAAAGTTAGGGGTACACAGGGAAAGTATAAATTTAGATGTGACAATTCGGCTACTATAAGAAGATACATGCATTGAATGTAAAAATGGATACCAAGTAAAACAATTAACATATAGTTTATATATATATATATATTACATACGGTCGAACATATTTTTAATGACCTAAACTTATATATGAAACTGTATATACTTAAGCCATAGCCATTATCTTTATTTATCCAAATTCAAGATTCTAGTTATTAATGCATTTAAGCATTTCTAGAAATTACATGTAGTTCTATGCTAGATGAACAAGTTTATGTGCACACACATAAAAACAGATGTAATATTACCTTTATATTCTAACACAAGCACTATAAATATGTGCATAAAATGAATTAAATCTATATGGACACATATTTTCATGTATGTATATAACATATTTCTATATAAGTCCAGAAACAAAAGTTCCCATATAGTCAACCCCACTGCTTTTATGAGTATAGATTTGTAAGTGCTGGGTTCCTACGGTATCACAGTATACTAATTAATGATCAAGCTACAACTACACAATAATGCTAAATAAAAATAGTTTGCAAACTTCAACACATATATTGCCAATATCTCTGCAAAACCATTTAAATATGAAAAGTTTTTTAATTGATAGTATACATAGCAGGGAAGCAGGCATATTTTTGTTCGTACCTGTAGAAGCTGTGGAGTTGACAAAGTTTCCTACCTTTACACGGTCAGAATTAAAAGCAATCCTCCCTATGTGGAAACATTTTTCGGTTGCTTCCCACCAAAAAATAAATTCAATTGACACACCAGAGAAAACCAAACTCTTGCATCCTGAATCAACAGTGTAGGATAGATAGTTGTGTATGGATTTTGCCACTAAAACTACATGAAAACCACAGAAACACACAAACAAGAAGCTCTCTTTTGTTCCTGGAATTGCTGAGTGCCATTCAGAGGGCTGCCCTGCCTTCATAAACATGCCCAATAGACGTCACCACTAATAAGATTCAAACAAAAACATGGAGAACCACAGCCAACCTACAGCAGTTTGATTCAACAAAAGATCCTTCTTGACTAAGCAGTACCAAAATTGTGCCAAAATTATTTTTTGGTAAGAATATATGTATTTGTGGCCAGATTGTCAGTAAATATGAAAGTCAGTAAAAATATTGGTTTCAATGGAGTTATGCTGGCTTTCACCATTTACAGCTATGGTCTAGCCTCCTCTTTTGTTATACCTCTTCATTGCTCTTTGCTGATATGAAATCAGCGGTATCTTTCCATCCACACCTTGTAACTTCTTCCCAGTATATACTCTCTTCTTCAAAATTAATCTTATATTTTAATTTTTCTTATCATGCTCCTGAGTATACATACATCTATTGAACAACAGTAATTTTATTAATTTTCTCTAAAAAGAAGCAAACTTACTTTTCAATTGTCTTTCCCTTTCCACTGCAACAAGACAAAAAGCAAAAAATCAGTATCAAAATACTTAGCTATAACTATTTTCTTTGAGGTAATATGGTGGGCTATGCATAAGCATTTGCACCTTCTATTTTTAAAGCTCTTACTATTTATATAGCTAAAAATTATTTCTAATCTATACTACAGTTTTAACCATCACCTCATATATTCACATAACACCAGGATATTTTCTATTCTCTGTTTTGGCTACGATTTATGATTTTTTTTTTAATTTTCAATATGCACCTGTCTATGATCTACTTAAAAAAAACCCAACACATATCCATAAGCACTAAAACAAATACAAGCGTGAAGGTAGATCTTGTGGTCACGTAACTGAGCACAAAAGGACCGCTCCTAGAAGACAACAAGTGCTCTCAACCCCCTCCACCCCAGTACAAGTTGAGAAAGGAAAGCACCTCTCAAAGCTGGAGCCAAGGCTGCCAAAGAAAACACTTTCTCATTTTCTGATGCCCACAATTGCTATTACATTGACTGTTAAACACACTTCACCATAGACGCCTCTGTTGGACAAGTGCACTGAACTCCTAATTAAGGGGTTTCATTCTTGCTACAAAAGGAGCTACATTGTAATGGCATCTTTTGTCCTATGCTTAATGAAGGGTAAGATATTGTTTAAATAATTAGTAACACCGCTGGAAGAGAATTCAAGTAATTAGCATAGCTTGACACCCAGAGCAACACCAGTTGCTGTGTTAGCATCAACGTGTTGATCAAAAAAGAAAAATCACAAGAAAGTGTCACTTGAAGTTGTTTTGCTTTTCTTTTTTTCAAGATACAATTACCCACCCATTTTTTAATGTATTAACTATACTGTTGGCTACCGCACATTCATTCTTTCAGAATTTCTTTTAAAGATTTGGATAGCCTGTCTATCATACCCCATATATTTTAAAATCTCACAGCAGCAATATAGGAAGCAACAACCCGTGTTTTAGGTGGGAATTTTTTGATCCATTTGAACATTGAATTTCCCAGTGACGCGGCCACATTGTCTGTAAGTTAATGAAGACCACCTGCAATTTCCTACCTAAGATTTACGTTAGCAGCATAGCCAGTGACTCAAGAGATTGTAACATAATTTCTGAAGGAGGAGGCTTGAACGTGAACATGGACCTGAAATTCTTGTCCACCAGCTAACACAGATGTGAGCAGGTATTGTACCTTTACGCCTGAGGGATAAGTGTCAGTCTACTGAACTGAAAATCTCATTCTCAGAGTCTGATATGGAAAACAGCATACATTTCTGAGATGGAAGAGGCAATGGGGAAAGGAAAGCAACAGGTTTCAGACTACCTTCTTGTGAACAGTGAATGGACAGTGGATCTGGATGGAACCCACCTAGCCTACTGCTCCTGGGCTCAGAGCGTAAATGTGTCATAACTGCTGGTGTAATTGGCGTGACTGATGTCTTCGCTGACATTAGAGAAGTGAAATAGTCTGCCTCATAACAAAGAGGATAGCAACTAGATTTCATGTAGACTAATTGTCTGTACAAATTGCTTTTGGATAGTTTAGATACAAAGAAAGTCTACAACTCAAAAAAAAAAATAAAAAAATAAAATTGTACAGATATTATCAATAATGATAGGACTTGCCTTTATAAGGAAAGTTATTTGACCCAGGCCTATGTTAACCATGAAATAAGTACTTGAATTACTCTTCAAGAAAGCTGGCAGAAAGTACTCTATTAGGCTTCTACCAAGTTTACTAAACTAGGTGACACTTAAAGGGAATGTTACTTGCCTGTCTGAGACACCCATTTAGAGTTTGCTGAGGCATCTTTGCACAGAAAAGCCATAGATTGTACAAAAATACCCTTTTTTTTTTTTTTTTTTAATCTAACTATCTGCAATATTAGAGATCTCAGAAGAGGAAACATGCCCTTTAAAGTCTTCTTTCAAGACTTTCTGTATGCATTTATGTCAACACTAAGAAATATTTACAATTTTTTTTTTTAAATCCACAGAAATATACTTATCCAGTATTTAATGTTGAAGGTATTTCATGTAAAGTATTACATTCCTATTCACACAAATTTGATACACTGTTAGCTTAGTAAATAGTAGCATCTGTTAAGGATGTAAACTTGCTGGATTACTGAAAAGCACTGTAAGTCCATACACCTTCTGTTCCCATTTATAGTCTGTGTCCCATTTTATCAATGGCCAAACTCTTACCAATTAAAATAACAAACTAGCTCAGAAAACAAAAATAACAACTCCTCCTTAGCAAATACAAAAGTCTTTAAGAGATGAAAGGAAGCTGCCAGGTCCATGTAAAAAAACATCTTTCGTTATGTTACTATGAGCACAGAATATGATCTGTATGTTTGTATGTGCACAGAGGCAGAAAATCCACACACACACAGTGTGTGTGTGGGGGCTTTACATGCGCTCACATAAAGTTATTTCAGACACGTGCAGTCACATACGCAGTCTGAAAGTATTGAAGAAAAATCTTCTCGGTTAGTCAAACATATTAATTCAGGGATTTTTCCCACCTCTGAAATTCCATGTGGAAAGGCTGGCAGATATCTTTGCCCTCCACACTTGTGATTCCTCGATTGTAGTCCATCTTAAAAACAACCCCCCAAACCACACACAGGCACATGCAGATGGTCTGAAGGGAGTGGGTGGAAGAAAGCACGGAATACTTAATTCTTGCCTTTGCTCTGCAGCAGCAGAGTTGGCTTGAGAGGAACATACAGCTGGGTGGTGTGAGGCCACTTATGGTGGCCTTACCATCCAGCGGGAGCTGTGCCTCCACCAGCGGCTTGGAGAGCCACCGGAGAAGCCTGTGACCTGGCTGCCCACTGCCACCCCAACCAGGGTATCCTGCACATGGCCAGGAGGCTGCCGGACCTGCCTGGCTACCTGCCAAAGGGATGTGCTGGGAGCTCACCCTGCCATGGGAATGCCATAAGAACCCAGAAACAATTTTGGTTTTGTTACCAGGACTGCACCATCTCTGAGTCTGGGTGGGAGGCAGCAAGAGAAGAGCAGAGCCAGCGTTCGTTTCCCTGGCTGGGCGGGCAGCTGGCATCCCTGAAGCCAGCAGGGATAAATGCATTGCCTGTTAGCAGTGATGCAAAGGGCTTTTCACAATGAAAGCAACCAAATGAAAAATAATCAACAGCAGAGTGTACGCAAAGAATGCCTGACATTTCAGTCGATGCCTGGTGTATGTGCCGTCAGCACTAAACCTTGCTGGCTGCCACAAATAAAACTGTAGGTAGATAAGAAAATTCTCCTAAACAGTAGTATATGCCGCATGTTCCTTAGAATAGCTATAGAGGAAGCAAAGCAGAACCAAAGAATCTTTCCTTAGGCAAAGTCCAACACCTTTTCGATGGTGATGAGCAGATGCATGTATAGATATGTGTGTGTGTATTCTGTCTGATTAGAGACCACACACCTAGCTTTCCCAGCCCCTGCCCAAATGAGGAATTTTGCATGCAACCAAAGGGCGCTTTCCTTTCCAACTACACATTGCTCGCCTAGAAAAGCCATTAAGTAGCACTAACCTTTAGCTTGTCGTAGCGGTCACTTAAAGCTGCCACCTGATGGTCACGGTGTCTCCCGACCAGTTTACACAAGGCACAGATTAACTGGTCGTCAGTCACACAGTACATGTTAACTTTCTCATCCTCGTGCTCCAAGCACATTAATCCCCTGATGTGAGAGTCTGGGATGGGCTCGATGAGCCGGTGGCCGGTGAATGGCTTCTTGTTGGGGTGAGTGGCTTTCAGGCACTCCTCGCAGTAGGACACCTCGCAGGTAACGCAGGTTTTCACCGCCTCCTGGGCAGGGTCCTGGTCGCAGAACTGGCAGAGGACCTTTTCGCAGGACGACATGCTGTTGCTATCGAACGCCCGCTCCCGGCGGGTCTCGCTGGGGGAATTGGGCCCGCTGACTGAGGCTTTCTGAAACCTGTCGATGATATTCTGCAGGGTGACGTTGCGCTTGAGCCCGTCTAGACCGCGCTGGCTGAGGGTGATGACATAGCGGCAGGTCGGGCACTGGAAGGCGGTGATTGACTCCACGGGCTCGTTGGTGGCGCAGTGGGAGACCAGGATGCGGTGCGCGCAGTTGAAGCAGAGGCTGTGAGCGCAAGGCAGCAGCAGCGGGTCTTCAAACAGCTCCAGACAGATAGGGCAGGTCAGTTCCGACTCCAGTGTTTCCATCTTCAGGCAAAGCTTTCCTGTGGCGTCAGCGAAATCCAGGGAAGCTGATCAGCTATCTGGAAACACACGTAAAATTCGATTAGGCGAGAGAGAACATGAGGGGTCAGCCGTGGGGGGTTGTCAACTTTCGCCACCGCTCCTGGGGCTATCAACCCACCACACCAGGAGGGAGAGCACTCTAAAGTTTTGAACCTGCCCATGCACACATCAAGGTATTTAAACCTGGACCGCTTTATTTTTTTTCTTGCCTCTGTTCACTTAAGAATGCAAAACAAAAGCTCCTTCTTAATTACTTTCCCTTTCCTTTTCTCATGCGATCAAGGAAAACAGCAGATGTTTCTGTGCATTATTAAAAACCAAAATGACCTTTGAACAGCCTATTACAGCAAAATTAGATTTATTCTGCAGATGCTGCTTTAGCTTCATGAATCTACTAGTAAAACTGTTTTTGAAAAAAACACAAGCCTCACCTTTGTATAGCACTTTTCAATCATTAGTCCAGAGAATTATAACTGTTATCGTTAAGTCTCTGACTGTTATTACAATTAACAGTTATTGCTGCAGACTGACATTTTCATTTCCGACTATAGCAATAGTACAGCAGTTAGAGTACATCTGTGTTCACCTTTATATACCTGAGAATATACAGGGAATAATGTTTCTAGGATGTGGGATATTTTTACATATTATGTCTATCTATCTGTCTCATATACTAGCACACTCTGCCTATATATTTCAAGAACATATGTAGCTGTATTTATATGCACCTCTATTTTTGTGATTATGCGCTTGTACACATATGCATAAACATGTGTCACATATATATTTACAGAAAGATTAACGTAGCCAGAGGATCACGCAGTGTTGTACCTGAAATGCCTAAAGAAAGGCAGGTTAAGTAAACAGTGGTTTAGCCTACAGTAGAAGAGCCTCTAGAGAGTAGGACTGTGAAATGTGTGATTTGCTTAGGGGTCTGTATGTGTGTGCGCTTGCACTTCTGGCGAGTTCTCTCTATTGCTAAATCTTAGGTAATACCACTTGCTTTAGTGGCCTTATTAATCACCAGAAGCGAATTAGGAATCAATGACTTCTAAATGAAGGGCATGGGATTTTCTAGAGAGCGCAGCAGTACGCCCCCGTCAACTGAGAGATCAACTGAAACTTCATTTTGCTTCCTTTCCTGCGCTCGGTGTTACAGAGGCTGGTTTTGAAAGAGTCACCCTCCGCAGCTCTCCCTGCCTAAGCTCCCGTCACGGGCCCTTCGCTACCGCAAGCAGACAAGTCAGTGAAGCAGAAGCGAAAGCTATGCTTCACACTCGCCGAGCTGTACCTCTTCACAGTACAATCTATTTAAGCTTTGTTGCTCATAACTGAGGACGGCTTCAGATGGCACAGCTGCATCGTCTTTACACTGTAAAGTCATTGTTTGGTTGTGTGAACTCTCGCCTCCTCCCCTGACCAGGGAAAAGGAGGGACCGACAAGAATCCCCCACAAATGAACCTTAGTTCATTAAGGGTGAGGAGAGCTCAGGGCTCATTAGCAGCCTTGGGAACCAAGCGTGCTTGAACCTTCTGTACTTCATGACAATTAGCGTGGGGCATGCAATGGCAGTGACAGGAATGCTACCTATAACCCCAATATGAACCGCAGCAGAAAGGAAAGTTCAGCAAAGAGAGGCAAGGTTCAGACTGCCCACCGGTATTTAGTCCTGCTTGTTCTTTGGGAAGAGCAGGAAGGCGTCTGTTCCAGATGTATGCTTAGAAATCAGGATACTTTGCCTCTTTGCACTAATGCGTCCTTTCATTCGTCCAAGAAATCTGAGTGTTTAAAAAATGCAGTGATCCCATCACAAAATTTGCTTTCCTGTATCTTCTGCGATGCTGATCTTACTTGAAACAAGGTTCAGTTTGCCAGAAACTAATTCTTTTATAACTATCCATCAGCTCCTATAATTGCATGGTGCATCTGGTCAAAATTAAAGGTCTGGCAATTTGATATAGGCAGGAAGACAACTCCCCTCGTCTCTCCTCAGCCATAGCCACACAGCACAGAAAAGATGAAAGCCTTTTCTACAGACGAAGGCCAGTTTGTCTTTCCTCCTCTTCACTCTTTGTATCGCAGAAGTCCCAGAAGATCAAAATCTCATTCACATTGTTTGAATCTCTTCCACACCACAAGTGTGTACCTCATCATCCACTTATCCTGCAGTCTGAATGCTGCACTGGAAATGGGACAAGGGGATTTGGCATTGACAGGAGACAACGATTCTAAAAGACTAAGTAATCATTGCTCATCTACTGGCAGTCCAGTGAAAACTTTCCAACCTTTAGGGTTTGTTTCTTAGGGCCGTGTTTTGAATATGGGGCTTTCTTCCACGCTATCTTTTCTGTACAGAATCCCTCCTGCTCCTTTGCATACCAAACAGTCTCATTCATTCATTCAGTTTCCTGCTTAAAGCACTTTTTTTAACCAAAGCCTTTTTTATGGTGCTTATATAAAAGAGAGGTACAGATAAACAGATAAAAGCAGCAGAAAAACATTGGCATTGCTGCCTCATGGAAAGATCTTTGAATAGCACCGTCTCAACTGATGACTAATTCTGATCTATCTGACCTGAATGAGCAGCAGCTCAGCCCTGACTAATGCTATTCAGTATGAGCAAGGGTGCCAAAATCTGATCTTAGATTATAAACATCTTGGAACAAGAGCCGATCTTCCAAGGTAATCAAAGTCGAGCACACTGACAGAAACCAAAAAATGACATTTCCTTGTTTCTTTTTGCAGTTGCTAATAAGTCAAAACACACTGCATCTGGGATTGAATAATAAATCCTTTAAGAGGCACTGAAGAGGGGCTGCATTTTCTGGGCAATCCAGTGATTAGACTTCAATCAACTGCAATTCTGCTTCTACTTTTAGGTTGATGCCTGAATACAGAGTGTGCTGCTGATCCAGCTACAAAATCTTTCAAACTCACTGGCCCATGACTTAAGGTTTCACATTCAGTAATTTTTAATTTTATTTTTTTTTTAATAGTAGAGAGTCCATAGCTACACTAAACTGGGACATTAGGCAGAAACTCAATAGGCATAATCTATATATGCACATGCTTGCATTCCATATTCAACATGGCCCATAAATGGAAAGTCACAGACAGCCTCCAGACAGAGGAATTTCAAGTACATAATTTCATATTTGCAAAAATAAGAATTATTGGCAGAGGATTATGTTATAACCAAATGTCATTGAAATGAGAAGTATTATTTTTCTATCCACAAGACGTAGTTTTAAGAACAGCTATCAAAATGAAGTGACTGTGAAAAGACAAGTGTTATTTAAAAATCAAAAAAGTATACTTCAGTAACTTTGGAACAGGCAAGTCCCCAGCACATAACAATTAATAATGCAATATGTGGAAAGCAATGCAGTAAAAGAAATCCCGATCTCAATGTCGTTCATGGCAAGACTTCCACTAACCCTAGAGCGGAATTAGCATCTTTGTACCTCTTCTTTTAAGCATGACATATTTTGCAGATGGTATCACTACCTTTAGTTGCACAGATGTAGAGAGACATGAGAGAAATTAAAACTAAAATGGAACTAGATAACTTTCATTGTGTGAACTACCAGTAGAGCCGAATAGGTAAAAAAGCCTATCAAGCTGTTTCATAACTGGATTCTATGCTGCAAAAATGCTGTATTGTACCTCCCATTATTTTGTACTTATTACGGATCACAGATACTATCAAAATCCAGAAGACTGCTACTACTGATTTCCATGAGACCCCAGTAATCAGAGACCAAAAATACATTTCCTGAGGAGGACATAAAATATGCAGTTCGTCACTCTGAAACATTACTATCTAGAGGAAAATCTGGTGATCTGGTGGCCCTGAAATCAGCCTAGGGCTGACTGAAGGCTGACTCATGATTTTTCCTTGCTGAGAATGCCAGTGTTATGGATAATCTCTATGCTTTTAGTACAGCAAGCAGTATATAGCAGCAGCAGGATAAAACCATCAGAAACTGTTGGTGAAGGGAGGCTTCCGCAAGTCAGAACTGTAAGCACTTCCTCAGAGGAAGCAATGCACTTCTGTATTCTGAAGAAATCACATTACATTAGAAAGTGTTAGTGGAGCCACTGGGAAAGGTGCCATGCAGGACCTTATTTTCACTAACAAGGAGGAGCTGGGAATGTGAAGATCAAGGGCAGCCTTGGTTGCAATGATCATGGAATGGTGGAGTTCAAGATCCTTAGGGCAACGAGAAGGGAGGACAGCAATCTCACTACCCTGGACTTCAGGAGAGTAGACTTTAGCCTCTTCAGGGATTTGCTTGGCAGAGTAACATGGGATAAAACCCTGGAGGGAAGAGGAGTCCAAGAAAGTGGGTTAATATTCAAGGATCATGTCCTCCAAGCTCAGGAGCAATGCATCCCAACAAAGCAGAAATCAGACAAAAATATCAGGAGGCCTTCATGGATGAACAAGGAGCTCTTGGAGAAACTCAAACACAAAAAAGAAGCCTACAGAGGGTGTAAGCAAGGACAGCCTGGTAGGGGTACAAAAAAAATGTCCAGCCAGCCAGGGAACAGGTTATAAAAGCTAAAGCCCTGATAGAATGAAATCTGACTAGGGACACCAAGGACAACAAGAAAAGCTCATACAAGTGCAACAGTGGTAAAAAGAAGACAAGGGAAAATAGGGGTCCTCTCAGAGAGGAAACAGGACACCTGATTATCCGGCATATGGAAAAAGCTGACATACTCTATATTTTTTGGTCTTCACAGGCAAATGCTCTAGTCACACCACCCAAGTTGCAGAAGGCAAAAGCAGTGACTGGGAGGATGAAGATCAGCCCACTGTAGGAATCAGAAATAGATCAGTTTCGAGACCATTTAAGGAATCTGAATGTGAACAAATCCCAGGACCTGATGAAATCTGTCCACCAGTCCTGAAGGAACTGGTGGATGAAGTTGCCAAGTCACTTTTTATTGTATTTGAGAAGTTGTGACAGTCCAGTGAAGCTCCCACTGACTGGAAAAGGGGAA
>VZRU01005515.1:92039-111523 GCA_013398155.1 Pedionomus torquatus | reverse complement strand
CATCTTTGGTGTGACAGGAGACCTTACATTCTGACACTTCCCACCCGCCCTGGTGTGACAGGAGACCCTACATTTTGACCCCCCTCCACCCCTGTCTTTGGTGTGACAGGAGACCCTACATTCTGACCCCCCTCTTCCCCTGTCTTTATTGTGACAGGAGAACCTACATTCTGACCACACACACCCGCATCTCCATCTTTGGTGTGACAGAAGACCTTAAATTCTGACCCACACCCCCATCCCCATCTTTGGTGTGACGGGAGACCCTAGATTTCCCATCCCCGTANTTAACTGTTGGGTGTCTCAGTACAGGACTGTAGATACAGGCATTGAACCAAGCAGAGAAGTGTTTGTGACATCTACATCAGCTCTTAGTGTGGTTTGTTATAAAGCTGTTCTTGGGAGGCACAGTTGTCAGCAAGCATGGCAAAGTCATCTCTTCTAAGGGCTAATAAAACCTTTATACCCCTCCAGCATGTATCCTGTGCTGTTACATGCATATGTGTAATATGGAGAATTAAAAGAGATTATTTTATGACCACTATTTCTCATACTTCACTGCCTATAACTCCCCGCTTCCGTTTTGCCACACATCAAACTCTGTGGAGCTCCAAGGGAATAAAAAAATCGCATCAATTAATATGTAGAAACGTCTCATGTAATCATGCTGTTATTTAAGAATCTAATAGCTGAGGCTGTCGCAGGCGAGTGATGGGTTTTTCCTGTTCTCATACTCCTGTCTTGCTCACAAGGTCATAAAGTACTAGACTCTTCAGTACCGATGTGATGATGCGTTTCCATTCTTGCGGCTTTGGACTGCAACTATTTTCAAGTAAAGCACGTTACGTATTCTTTAGTAGTTTGATGAGATCTGATGGCTTTATGATGTGAGTTGAGCTGGGTCGGTCGTTGGAGCAGAAGCCTAAAAATAGTGTTCATTTCCTTGCGTCTTTGTCAGTGTCATGTGTAACCATCTGGTAAAGCGTTGGTGTAAGTTTTAAATCGTGGGTACCGCTTCCAGGCGTGTCTGTGCAGACATGGGAGGCCGTGTTGGCAGAAATACGCAGGCGTACCAGAGTATGCCTTCATTGGGGTACCCGAGACCCTCGTGTGGTGGCAACAACTGCTCAAGCACCAGCCCTGGGGTACCTGCCTTGAGCCCGATGGGTGCCTTTGGTGGAAAGTGGGGATGCTGGTGGGCTCTGATGGCTGGGCTGCTCTGCCTTTGCTGCAGTGATCAGCCACACTAGCAAGGGGAAAGCTTGTCTGGTTTGGTCCAAATGATCAGAGGGCTGGAGCACCTCTCCTATGAAGACAGGCTGAGGGAGTTGGGATTATTCAGCCTGGAGAAGAGAAGGCTCTGGGGGGATCTTATAATGGCCTTTCAGATCTTGAAGGGGGCTACAGAAGAGATGGGTGGGACTACACCTACAGGTGGGACTCTTTGTCAGGGAGTGTAGCGATAGGACAAGAGGTAATGGTTTTAAGTTGAAAGAAGGGCGATTTAGATTAGATACTAGGAAGACATTCTTTGCTGTGAGGGTGGTGAGGCACTGGAACAGGTTGCCCAGAGAAGCTGTGGCTGCCACATCCCTGGAGGGGTTCAAGGCCAGGCTGGATGGGGCTTGGAGCAACCTGGTGTGGTGGGAGGTGTCCCTGCCCATGGCAGGGGGGTTGGAACATGATGATCTTTAAGGTCTTGTCCAAATCTAACCATTTTATGATTTGATTGTATTCGGGCATCTGGAAATTTTGGCCTCATTATGGCATCTCTACTGGTTGTTTATTATGCCAATGAGTCTAAACGTAGATTATTTACAAGGAATGAAAGCTGTTAGGGGCCTGACAGGGTATGTAACAGTACCATATAGCTCCTCATCCTTACTTCCCTCTTCCTTGAGTGCCTTTATGGTTATGCAGCATAAAATCCTTCATTACTTTTGATCAACTTTACTTTTTTAAAAAAAAAAAAAACAAACAAACCCAATGGGAATGATGCAGAAGGATTGGTTTTTTTGTTTGCATTGGATACCTGGTGACAAATTGTATCTTGGAGTTAAGTCTGATATGCCTGATATCTGATGGTGCAAATAGGATAGTGTTATGAAAGGTGTCTAATATCCCGCTGTCTTAAGAGTTTTTAAATGCATTCTGGGCTGTTTTATCTTGTTGTTTATATTGGATTTAGGCAATAGTCAATAGTCAATTACATTTATGTATACTTTTCCATTATTTGGCATTGATGTAGTGTAGGCATTAAGAACATGGAGTGGCTGTAAAATGGAAACCTGCATCTTTGAAAACTACTTTTCTGATGATGCCGCCATTATCTTCAGGTCCTCGCATTCCAGGTGAAATTTGTACTGTGGAGGTAGTGCATGGTTATAGATGTATACATGTATGGGATCTAGTCACTATTTATATGGCAAAAGCTAAATAACTCGTGTGAAAACCTCTCATGTTGTCAAATCTATGTCTTGCATTGGAAACGTTACATTGGAGAGCTACGTGAACACATCCTTTGATGTGATTTTTTCCTAATTTAAAAAAAAAAAGTCATCATTCATCTGTGGTAGAGCACACTTAATAATGTCAATAATTTTGGTTTGGGTTTTTTTTTTCCTTATAAAGGTCCAGAAATGTTTAGACTACACTGTGGAAATTGGTGAGGTAAATATGCCAGTGCCTTGGTGTGGCAAATGACACCCCCAAAAAAATAGCGTAAGGCTTTAAAAAAAGTAAGAAATAATGTATTTAATTGTGAATTGAAGTGCAAATGAGGGGAAGAAGGCAATTGTCCAAAATGGGCTGAACCAGGCTAGTACTTAAAATAAAACAGGATTTCAAATAACAAGAAATAATAATTACTCACTCCATTTTTCCCATCATCCAAAAGATAGTACTCTTGATGGTAGCATATGCACCCGGGCACACTGATCTTTGAAACAATGATTGTCTACTAAAATGCATTGGTCTTCACTGCATTTTTTTTTTTTTAATGACTTCCAAAATTCAGGAAATGTGGACGTGCTGGGTTTACAGCAACTGCTGGAAGTTGCTAGTGGTCATCTGAAGAGTCTGGCTTCAAGTTTTAAAAGCATCAGCACAACTCGGGAGCCTACAGCCCAGTCAGAAGAGTAAATTAAACACGGATGCATTTGAATGTGTTTGTACTAAAACTGGAACAGATCTATTGGTAACTGAGGTTGCCTGAGTCAGTTCTGAGGACAAGGTTACTTGGATGAAAAGGCTGCATTTGTATCCCTAGGTTCTTCTAGAAACTGGAATATAAGCTGCTATGCAATTTTTAACACCTGTGATGTCCTCCCCTTAGTAACCCTACACCTGAAAGTGATTAGAATAGCGCAGTTCAGCTGAAGGGAACCTACAATGATGATCTAGTCCACCTGCTTCAGGGCTCACCAAACCGTTAAAGCATGGGCATTG
The DNA here is from genome assembly GCA_013398155.1 of Pedionomus torquatus. Classification (NCBI taxonomy): domain Eukaryota; kingdom Metazoa; phylum Chordata; class Aves; order Charadriiformes; family Pedionomidae; genus Pedionomus; species Pedionomus torquatus. The sequence continues at coordinate 108,076 of VZRU01005515.1, read as the reverse complement.
GCCACATGGCTCTTAAACACTGGGCAGCATGAAGCAACAACCACCTCTCCAGGAAGCCTGTTCCAGGGTTCAGTCACACTCGTGGTGAAGAAATTGTTTCTCAAGACAGGGTTGACCTTCTCCTGATGGATACAGCTTTGAGCCATTCCCATGAGAGAAGAGCTCAGCACCTCCCTCTCCAATTCCCTCCTTGGGAAGCTGCAGAGAGCGATGAGGTTGCCTCTCAGCCGTTTTCTTTCCAAGCTAGAGAGGGGGGAAAAAAAATCCAGAATCCTCAGCTGCTCCTGAAGGACATGCCTTCCAGCCCCTTCACCAGCTTTAGTGCCCTACTTGGAATGTGTTTGAGTCCCTTAATGTCCTTCTTAAGTGGTGGGGCCCAGAACTGCACACAAAACTCAAGGCAGGGCAGCACCAGTGCTAAATGCTGCAGGATCATCACCTCTTCTGACCAGCTGGTGATGCTGTGTTTGATGCACCCCAGGCTGTGCTTTCCCCTCTTGGCTGCCAGGGCACGCTGCAGACTCCTGCTGAGTCTCTTGTCACCCAGCACCTCCAGTCCCTGTTCTGCAGGGCTGCTCTCCATCTACCTCTCTCTCAGTTTAGACTTGTGCCCGTCATTACTTCGGTCCAGGTGTGGAATCTGGAGTTTGTTCTTGTTCAGTATCATGTCATTAATCATAGCCCAATGCTCTAATCTGCCCAGATCCCTCTACAAGGCCTCTTGTCACTTGAGAAAGTCAACAGCACCTCTCAGCTTAGTATCGTCAGGGAACTTACTAACTGTGCGTTCAACTCCTGCATCCAAGTCATTTGTAAAAGGGTTGAACAGAACCAACCCTGGAAATGAGCCCCGAGGAGCAGTGCTGGTGGTTGGTCACCAGCCAGATGTAGCTCCACTCACTGCAACCCTCTGAGCCCTGCTCTTCAGCCACTGAGGCCTATGAGCATCCCCAGGATCCTGCCAGAAGTAGACTTGTGTTGTTTGTATGCTCTCCTTTAGACACTTAAAATTGGCAATTTTGGAGACAGAGTGTTGGGCCAGATGCTGTTCTTGAATACTAGATAATTTGTTCCTGACCTAATGAGCATCCGGTTAGTCAATAGTTGCTGGAATCATAAATCAGTGATTGATGTGGAAAAGCAATTGTGTTGTTTTGTCATATTGAGTCTCTGCGAATTGGAGTTTATTAATCTGTTCTAGGGGATAAGATAAAAAGTACATGAGTCTTTAACCCCAGGCCTAAACCATTTCTGAAGTATGCCTTCTTGCTCTGAGAAAGAAGAACAGGCTATTTCTAGCACTAGCTTCCTGGCTGCTGTACCTTTCTTTTTCTTAGTAATTACCCTTCAGCTCTGCAGAACTGGGGACTGGAATGAATAAGCACTTAAACAGAGTTCTACCATTTAGATATTTTTCTAAGAAGGTTGATGGGTCAATGGGAGAGGAGATCGGTGGCCTTTCTATGGGTGGGGGCACAGAGAAGTCTCTGGTGTCTGGACCACACTTCAAATCTCTGGTCTGGAACTCCCAGCACCCTTCAGGTACATCTCAGTTGTGTCTGTTGTTCCTTCTTACCACTTATTTTCCAATAAAAAACTGCTGTTGACTCCCAGATAAGATCCTCTGCTTTGTTCTCCCTGTCTCTGTAGCAGATGAATTCCTTTGATGCTCCACTGAAATCTGGAGTAACTTTTACCCCATTTTTTGTACCCACAAGATTGTTAAATTTGTGCTTTGTAGTGACATAGAGCGCAGTGCTACAGTCCAGGAACTGCAATCAATCCTCTTTATCTAAGATACAGAAAAGGAGAGGAAGACCTGCCAAAGTCTTGGGCTGTCACTAAAACAAGCTATTTGAAAAACAATTTCTAGTCTAGATTAGCAAACAAACCCCTATTTTTTTCCAGAAACATTTCACAAAATGCCATCTATCGGCTACACACATACCCACACGTGCTTTCAAGAAACTGTCAGTCCTACTTTTCCCAGGTTTTAATTTGAAAAACACTACGAGTATACACTGATGTCTTATTTTTAACAAAATAGGGGTTTGAGAAAATAAAAGCTGCCTAAAGAGAACACAGAATCTGGATTTCATCTCTAGATTGTGATCGTGCAATAAGCATTGGCTTGTGTCCCCTTATATAAGGGGTTAGTGGTAAGTCGCGGAGGTAGGTGATGGTCTGCAGTGCTGTGGGTATTTCTTCTGATGATTCATACTTTCTGTCTCGGCAAAGCCCAGTTAAGTGACCCACATGCAGGAGGGTTAATGCACAATAAGCAGATAAAGGACTGCGTGCAGAGAAGTTTGAATAAAGGCGATCCATTTTCTATGGAGAATAGTCTTTGAAATCTGAGAAATGAGGTTATTTTTTTCACATGAATTGCATACATTAGGTTTAGATTCAGGAAGTTCTTTGAAGACTTATTTGCATGTAGAGGAATAAATAAAAAAGCCACAGGGTACTGTTATTAAACCTTTACAGGTTTGTGTGTGGACACTGTTGCTTATACTTAAACTAGGCTTCCAGATATTCAACTTGACATTATCACCTAAATCCGTGTTGGTTTATGTGGGTGTTAATTTTTTCATGTTGCTGTGGCTGCTCTATGGAGTTGGGATGAACTTTTAAAATATCTAAGGTACGTGGCTGAAATGGATCTGCTGTAAGTATGAAATAATTTTCTTCAAAATAAAATTGTAATTTAAAGTATAGAGCAAATTTTAGGCCTGTAAAAAAAACAAAACAAAACAAAACCAAACCTAAACCCAAAACCATAAAGAATGGATAATGAGTCTAATTAGATGGGAAAGAATTTAACTGATTGCCTTGTATTTTTCAGATCTGTACTACACTTTTATCGCAGGGGAAACAGGAGCACTAGGATCAAAGGCAGAACGAAGGAAAATTGAAGGAGGTACTCGCACCTGAAGAGAGGCAGGAGCACAGCTGAGTCCAGAGGCAGGTTAGTCTGGTGCAGGCTGAGGGCAGAGGTCTCCACGGCTGACCTTGCTAAGAGAAGAAATGTATAGGGAGAAAAGTGCCCAAGGGACCCCAGGCAGGCAGGGGATGGTCCACTGCTGCAACCACAGCACCCTCACTGTGGGACCACCTTCAGGAAGCGGTAAAGGAGCAGATTCGTTACATGTGAAGCAGCAAGTGGAGAACAATCAGAGAATGAAGTTTGTGTCCAGGTGAGAAGATGGCTGGCTGAGGTTCAGAAATGAGCTGAACAGTTGAAGATGGGATATGTATTTGGAATTTGGAATTTGGATCTCAAGAAATGTGGAGGTATAGCAGTGCAGGGAAATGTATTTGATTTTAAAAAATAGTATAGCTCTCCCTCTATATTCTCAAATAATTTCTGGATTAATTAGTGAAGAAATGGATATATTCTTTGTGATGTGATGGTCTTGCGAACTGCTAAATTGTAACTTTCTTGAGAGCACATCTCTAAATGATGTCCTGCATAATTCTTAGCAAAAGTGAGTGAGCGGAGTTAGGGCCAGAGCAGTCTTATCTTCCCTCACATTTGCTCATCTCCCCTACTCCTTCTTTGTCCCTTTCTTCTCCCGTTATCCTTTCCTTGCTGCTTTCTCTTTCCCTTCCTCTCTTCTTGTACATGTAACCAGCAAGCCATTACAAACTTAACCACTAAAGCCACTTAGAAAAGGATTTGACTTCTGTTGGGCCATCTGGTTACTTGATAGGTGAGCACAGCTGCAGGCTTCAGAGATGATTGTGAGTTGAAAAATCAGTAGTGAGCCTCCAAACGTTGCAGGCTTTCAGAGAGTACTGAATGTGCATTTTGTTTTATTTGCCTCCTGCTGTGCATGAGTGAAGGGACAGATGGTACTGCTGGAACAGGGCTATTCCCTCAGGGTCTGCAGGGCTGACCAAGGTCCTCCCCTTGTGGTGTAAAGCTGGGAATAAAGCGAGAGCACTCCACATAGGCAGTTCTGAGCTTCTGGGGAAATGCTGAGAGACAAGGAAGAAGGGAGAGCACCACTGCAGGTGCATGCAGACGGCAGGGCATGAAGAGCAAATGTGGAAGCTGCGGGTCTTTGCAACAGGCTACGTTCATAAGCTTTGTTTTTGTTGGAAGCTCCAGCTGAGCCTGCAAGAGCTTTACCCAACCGATTGCCTTAGGGTTTAGCCCAGCAGTGCTGTCACTCCAGATTCAGTGAAGTCAAGGTTCTACGTGTACCCCAGGTTTTTGAGCTTACTTCTGCTCACTGTTCTTGTACTAGAAAACCCTCCTCCTATGAAATCTGTACTTCCAGGCTCTGAAGAGCATGTTTCAGAGAAGGCAAACCTCACTGACGTTTTATAGAGCTGAAGAGAATTTTTAACACCACCCTGTAGCACCAATCTAAGAACATACTTGTTGCAAGCATATTGATAGCATCTTTTGTGCAAGGTTTTGTATTAGAGTAAAAATAAATGGTAATTCAGAAGCTGGTGGAGAATCTAGGTTGATTTGACAGCCAAGCTGAGAAACAAATTGGGAGGAAATTTAGGCAACTATTAGCTGACAAACACGTGTGCCATTTGAATGGCATCTTAAGTCCTTAGTGAGTCACTTCTCTGAGAGTCATGATGTAGCATTGTGGTGGGACAGGGAAGAACACACTCTGCCAATATGGTTCAGATATGGACTGACGTATCTTTTGGATCCAGAACATGTTCACAGACTGCAGGATGGATGCAAGTTTGAGTATGGTGTGTTTTGCTCAGTATCTCAACTCATATTGTGCTGTTCAGTTCTGGTTTCTATAGTTAGGGCTATTTTCTGTAGGCAGTGTTTATCTGGAAAAGAATTTTAAAAATTGGACCCCATTAAAAAGTATATTTTAAAGGTGGTGCTGTGCAGTATCGAGGTTGCTAAATCACTTTTCTGAAGGATCTATTTTTGTGAGCAATAAATAATGATTATTTTTTTCCCCTTCTACTGTCCAATTTCCATCTTGACTCAAAGCATTTATACCAGTGTCTGTTTGCTAATGCCCATCTGTAGCCCATCCTACCAGAAGCTTACCACAAAGTACACTGCTTGAATTGCTCGAGTAGTAGCTGTTATCAGAGGTGTTTGTGGGATTGAAGTTGTGATATAAAACCCGTTCCAGACTTCTTCCCCTTCTTTGGCTCAAAGGACATGAGGACATTTTTTTTATACTGTGTTATACAGGATTCCTTGCTTGCATGAAAGCAGTTGCCAATCAAGAACATTTTATTACGCATTTATTCATTGTAGAATATTTGCACACTTAATGAACCTGAAAAAACAAACAAACAAACAAACAAGAGGCAGTGAAAAGTCAGTCTCAAATGCAAAAGCACTTGTTATTCTTTCTCTCTCTCTGAAGGTCAGGGTATTTCCAGTTCTACTTCAGGGAAGGAGTTATCACTAAGCGTTGACAAAAAAACCTACCTCTGTTGGCTTGTGATGGATTTTGATCTTTTTTTATTAAGTCTTATAAATAAAAAACTAATTAAAAAGTGGGAAGAGCAGCAAGGTTAGGACAAGCTTTCTAAAAAGAGTCGCAAACTCATTTCTATTCTAAGATATGTAAACCAACAGGTTATGTCTACGTTTAAACCAGCTTATCTATACCAGTTGTGAGCAGATGGTTTCCTGTCAGGCCAAAATGACCTGCAATACTGTAAGGTGTTAGATGGAGAATGTGTTTCATCCAAGGTTTTTAGCTCTGGGACATTCAACAGAGCTCAAGTCCCACTGAGCTTCCCCGTTTAATTTAGGGTTGTTGATAACTTGGTTCTTTATTTGTTAATGTGCCTTTCTGTGCTGCTAGCACCTGCCTTGGTGTTGTACAGAAGATTTGCACCTTGTACCTCTAGAAATGGTGGCTCTGGGGAGACACGGAGCATGCAGTTTTAGGTTACTCTGTGAAGCATGATGCATTGTCTGCATCCTTATCTCCATCCAGTGTCTCCCCTAGCAAAATGAGTTCTCCAGGCATTCGTTTGGTGTGGCGCGAGGCAAGGTCTCGCCTGTGTAATGCCCCATGCCCAGACAGAGGAGGTATCGTCCCGTGCATTGCAGGAGAGAGGGATTGCATTTGTGTTCACCTAGGAAAAAAATTGGGTCTGTGTCCTAAACATAGTTAGTCTGGTCCTTATGGTATTAGCAAAATAAGTTGTCAGAGGGTGTAATTTTCCTTAACCTAATGCTTTTGAGCTCAAAGAGAAGGCTTCAGGGCCAGACTAGTTTAATGCTCAACAGCAGAGTTGCTGAACAGTTGTGTGAAAGGCCAGATGCTAAAATGTGGTCAAACTGAACATCCAGTGAAGGCAATGAGAGTCATCACTGAGAAACCTGACTGAAGACTGGACTGCCGTGGGAACCTGGTAGACAACCAAGGTTTGATCAAGATAAAAAGCCACTAGTTAATTTCCCTTGCTTTACCACATTTGCTGTAAGGGTCTCTGTTCTGAATGGCGCAGATGTAGATTTTCTTTGTAGATCTTGTTCCAGAACAAAATGCAATTCCTATCCAAAGTTTTAGGAAAGCATCATACTTTCTCTACAATGTCCTTTTCTGTGTTTCTTAGGTAAGAAATTCTTTGACATATGCAGTCCAAACAGAATTTTATCATAACTTTGTGGATATGGAGAGCAAGCACACTCAGTATTAATATAAATTGAACCCAAACAGATGGCTGGATTTATTTTTTTTTATATAAGATACGATGCTGTGACAATTAAAAAACCACAGCCTTAAACCATACATCAGTTAGTAAACAATGAAGAAGCCAGGTCTGATAGCCACAAGGTAGTGCTGGTACAGGACTGGAGTGACACAGTGGTTAACAAAGGCCAGCGTCTCCAGGTGAGAATTCCTGTTTTTAGCGGGGCCAGCTGCTTAAAATTAAAGGGAAAATTGGTAACTTCTTAATATCTTTCTACATACTAAAAAATAAGAGAGAACTATGGGTTCAAATATGGACAAAAATCAACACTGATGTGTCTGGCCTGAAATGCTTTTATAGCTGCATTAGAAAAAAAAGAGCAAATTGTTAAGACTTACAATTAATGTATCTTATTTTCCAGAAGAGTGTGTGTTGTAGAATATCAAATTGTGTTACTCTTTGTGTTACGTAAACCTGAGCTGTAGTAAAGAGCGTAATAATTTCAAAACAACGAGTTGTTTTCTAATCCTGGATGTGTGGGCACGTATTGTTGCGTGCTCCACAAAATCTGCGGTAGCTAATTCTACCAGAGACAGGAGAAAATGCCTGTACTCCTATCTGGGATCCAACTGATCCTTTGGTCTCTGACATAGGAGTGATAGAGCTCTTCCTTCCTCACTCCCCTCATCAAAGAGGCAGCGGTTGATTATTTTTTTTTTAATGGGATAAATTAGGCGAACAGTCTTTAATCAAAATGAGCATTTCTGTGATTCATACTCCGTCCAAGAGGTATTTTACTCTGTCAGTAATCTGATGGAAATATAGTGGACTACAGAGATTATTCCCATGCATATAGCAGGAATAAATGTGCAAAAATACAGTGTCATTCAGCTTTCTACCAAGGCTCTGTTTGTTCCCTTTGTCTTTTTTTTTTTAATGTTTTGTTTTAAAACAAATCTTTTGTTTTAAAGAGATTTTTGTCTTTTGTTTTGAGCATTTTTAAACCAAAACTGTATTGTAAATTGAATTGTGTGGGAGTTTAGTCAGAATAAAAGAATTCAGATCGGAGCCACGCATTGAGAGACACAGACTACATCCATCATACTATTTAGGCTTTATGCCTATTACAAATTGTGATGAACTTGATACCAAATCCCTGCAGTGGCTATCCTTTAAAGATTTCCTTCTGCTCATGCTGATTTTATTCGCAGCAGGATGAGGCTCTGGGGGTTAAACATAATCCAGCTCGCTGTGCTAGCACAGCATTTGATGGCATGTGCACTGTTTGTGCTGGCTCTGCATGGGACTGGATTTAAATCATAGCTGGTTGCACAGCTTTCTACAAATCATGCTTGTGCTTAGAGGCGTAGTAGTGTGTATACATATGTTGTGAGGTAAGAGGAATTTTTACTTTGAGGATCCCTTTGATACTGGAAGCCAAGGTGTGAACTCTTAAGTGGTTATAAGCTGGGATTTCTCCTTCCTCTGAGGGAGTTTGCCTGGCGACACAGCAGCAAATCTGTCCTGGGATCATAAAATTTCTGGCTGACCTTTCCTGGTTGACCAAACCGTGATCTGCATAAATCAATAGTGCTGATACTGTGAGTTTTGTGGCTAATTACTGCTGTTTCAGCAAATCTGGGTAACCCTGTGCAGATACAAGATCCAACTTTGGGGGCAAATACTCTGACTTTGTGCTGGTGCCCTGCGAGGGTGCGTGCAGGCTCACTTGCTCCCCTTGCAACTAACGCCTACGCACAAATACAGAGGGCCGTCTGTCACTGTCTTTAATCTTGTTAATTTTTCCCTGCCTGTTTGTAGCAGTTGATGATACTTGAAACATGCAAGCAGTTTGCTCCCTTTTCATTTGGTGTGCGTCAACACCTTATTTAGCGTGTTTCACTTCTCTTGAGACCTGGCTAAAGGTGTGTGATGCGTAGGCTAGACACAATTTCTGGTCTAAAAGACAGTCCTTCTTCCACTCTGTTTTTTTGCAGAGAAATACAAACTGTTTATGTTGATTTATTTAATTAAAAGCAAACAGCAGGCCCACAGCCCTGACAAAAAAAAAAAGCCCTAACAGCACATGGTTGTCACAAGAAACAGGAAAATACACTATACCAGGCTAACTTCCTCATATTTTGGAAATACTGGAGCAAATGTTTCCCCGTCCTTTCCCTTTGAGCGTTTCTCAGTGTGTTTCTCCATCACATACACAGCCTGTGCAGTCCTTGTTCCTCCCCTGCCTCTTCCTTTCTCTCTCTGTCAGGCCAGCCACTGATCCTCCGTTTGAGTTTCAATTCAAAGTTGTAGAACAACATACTCATCTACCTCCGGCCCAGAACAGGGACAACTTCAGCGCTAGGTCAGGTTGCTCCGGTCTGTGTCCAGTTGTCTTGAATATCTCCAAGGCTGGAGGTTGTCCAGCCTCTCTGGACAGCCTGTTGCAGCGCTGCACCAGCTCATGGCAATTTTTCATCCCACATACCTGCACAGAATTTCCCTTGTTGCAGATTGTGGCGATTGCTCTGCCCATTTCCATGAGCACCTCTGAGTAAGAACTTGGCTTGGTCTTCTCTGTAATGTGTTATGTGTTTGGAGACAGAAAATAGTTTTTCTTCCCTGAGCACCTCTGAGTAAGACTTGGCCTGGTCTTCTCTGTAATGACTAGTTGGGTGTTTGGAAACAGAAAATAGTTTTTCTTCCCTTAGCTCTGTTCTTTCCTGACCGAACAAGCCCAGTTCCCTTCTTTTGCCCAGTGCTCCAGCCATCTGAGTGTCTCGATAGTCGTGCACTGGCTTCTTTCTAGTTTTTCCACATCTTTCTTTTGCTGGGCAGCCCAAAATTGGATGTGGTGGTGCTCTCATGTGCAGCATCATGAACTCCAAACAGTGAAGAAGTTTTGCCCTTGACCTGTGTCATGCTGCAGTCCTGGCCTTCATCCCTGCGAGGGAGCGCTTGGCTCTCATGGCACAGATCCTCAGCAGTGGAGATCAGAAGCAAGGTTTTTTTTTGGGTTGGAAGAACTGAGAGTTATGCAGAGAGGAACTGGGAGGAGGAAAAAAAAAAACCTACTGGGTGCCTCAGTAAGTCTTGCCACTTGTAATTTTAGGGCTGACTTCCTGAGACAAGTCCCTGAAATTTGTAAGTGAAATCAGTGAAATTTAAGGGCTTCTTTGGCTCATGTTATGGGAATTCTCTGGAATCAGTGGAAATGTATTTGGCTTAGCTGAGAATGTTTATGGGGTTTGGTTTTGTTGTTTTGGTTGGGTTTTGGATTTTTTGTTTGGTTGGTTGTTTTTTTTAACACATTGATTTATCTCCACAGCAGTTTTTGCTTCATCAGGGCTTGAGTTGCTCCTTTATGACCTTGTGAACAGTTCTGTCGAGCTGCAAAGCAATGGCAACACTTCTGTAGAGAAGGTAGAGATTCAGACCCAGACCACCTATTAATCAGCCTGCAGGCCAGATTGCCAAGCAGAGGGACCGTATGAAGTAGGTCAGTAAACGGAGGAACCCTGCTTTTTACACACTGACTAGGAAAACTTAGGAATCACTTCTACAGACTTAGCTTCTGCCTATCTATGTGATGTGCTCAAGTGCTGTTCTGTCACTGTAAAACGGCTTTGTGTACAGCAGTAGCCAAAATAGCGTAACTATTGAATTGCAGCACCTGTTGACTTCCTGACGTCTGTGTTCTACTGTTAACTTGCTTTCGTAAGGTTTCTGGAGAGTCCAATAACAAGAAATAACACCTTTGCGCATCTGAGATACCAGGTGTTATTGTTTCCCATAGCAGGGAGGAAAGGTTCTCCCCAGACACCCTCTCTTTTCCACATAGACGTGCTTTACGTAGTGAGCTGGAGATTTTTTTGTTTTATTTGACATCTCCTGGGTGCCTTTACTGTGTGGGAGTACTTTCAGGCTAGACTTTTTTCCACGTGTGCTTGCATGATTGATAAGTGTAGGCTGTATATATGTTTAGATTTTTAATATATAGAATTGTAGAATGGTTAGAGTTGGAAGGGACCTTAAAACCCATCCAGTTCCAACCCCCCTTCCATGGGCAGGGACACCTCCCACCAGACCAGGTTGCTCATAAGCCCCATCCAGCCTGGCCTACAGCACTTCCAGAGATGGGGCAGCCACAGCTTCTCTGGGTGATCTGTTCCAGAGTCTCACCACCCTCACAGGAAAGAATTTCTTTTTACTATCTAATCTAAATCTCCCCTCTTTCAGCTTAAAACCATTACCCCGTGTCCTATCGCTACCCTACCTGCTAGGGTCCCTCCCCATCTCTCCTGTAGCCCTTTTTAGGTAGTGGCAGGCAGGCGCTATAAGGTTTTCCATGGAGCCTTCTCTTACTCCAGGCTGAACAACCCCAGCTTTCTCAGCACATCTTCCTGAGAGAGGTGCTCCATCTTTGTCATCATCTTTGTGGCGCTCTGCTGGACCTATTCCAACAGGTCCGTGTCCTTCCTGTGCTGTGGACTTCAAAGCAGTACTCCAGGTGGGGTCTCACCAAAGCAGAGTAGAGGGGTAGAATCATCTCCTGGGACCTGCTGGCCGCACTTCTGTTGATGCAGCATATTCATGCTTTTTGCTCTCCCTTCTGTTATATTTATTTATTTTATTTTTGTTTGCTTGACAAAACAGATACTCTGAAGCACAGGATAGACCCCATGTGTTCTGTACTTAATAATTTTTTACTAGCTGATTTTTACCGGTGGTTTGCAATTTGCAGTTTTTGCTCTGTGTTTAATATGCAGTTAACATAGCAGATGCCAAAATGCAGGCCAACTGTAAATCCACTGGTAAAGGTCTATTTTGCAGCAGGCTAGAGACGTAGGGATCTGCATTCAGTAGTCTGTAGCATCCTTTTGCCTTTAGGATGTCTATAAATAAAAACTTCTCTACATCATCTCTGAAACTGTTCCAAAGATTTGTGAACTTCTGGTATATTTTGCTATATTTAGTGTATGCAATACGTATTTTTGTCCCTTCAATTAAAACACAAAAGGGAATATAGCATTTCTTTCTTTTTGCTGGATAGTTCTTATTTTCTGGTTTTTCTCTACCTCCAAAGTACATGGGGATGGGAAGGAACAAGACACTTAAGGCTAGGGCAGCTCAAAAAAAAATGCTTCAGACCTCTTTTACCTCTTCTGTTGTATAATGCCATCAGTCCTTCTCTGAAATTTCATATGAAAAGCTCAAGCTGAGTCTGGTGGCAGTCAGAGAACACCTCTCTTGTTGTATGTTTGCATGCATTTTTCATTAAGGGTCATTGTTTTTCGCTATGGAACAGAACAAAAGAGGCAACAGAAAACTGTTAACCTTACACAGCCCAGATGATAAATAAGCTTGTGTCAGCAGTTCTGTCCTTATAGTGGAAGGATGTCAGGAAATCTTTAGATCTTCCTAGACTTTCATCTTTATTCCTTCTCTAGCCCTAAGCTTTCTTTTTGTAGCATTCTGTAAGTCATCTTTGGGGATGTGGGAAACTTTTCTGTGTTATTTTTAATTGCATTTGCAAATGACAGCGCAGTGACAAAGTAATTAGAATATTCTACAAGTGATACCTCTGGCATAAATTGTGATGAACGTGAACGCAATTGTCGGGGGTAGAAATGTTCCTGTTGAATCTATTTTCTGAGTTGAGAACAAAATGAAAAGCACTGAAAAGTGCCCCTTAGTGTATAATATATTGAATATACTTCATTTGACAATTGGTTTCATCCTGTCCTGAAATTATTTTCATCATACATTTAATTCAACACAAAATCAACACAACTAATTTTTCTCTTGTCATTCTGTGAACCTCTTATTTAAAAAGTAAGTCTCCAGCATAAAGTCAGGGTGTTTCATCTTTTAAAAGTTTATTAAACGTTTCTACTGGAAGTTCATTTTCCATTTAACTTCTATGAATTAAATAAAATATTTTGGCAGCCTAATGGACATGAAACCAGCATAAGATCTATTTTTAAAACTATCAAAAATAATTTTTTCCACTATTAAGGTAGAAAGTTTTTGGGGAAAGCTTGGTAATGGAGCACTGAAGTTAGCTACCAAGAAATGGAATCTGTTATGCTGTGTTTTATTTACTTGTGTTTTATAGAACAGGGCTGACCAACACGTGTCAGGTTTGGTGTGGGTAACGTGTACCCGGTTTCAATGCAGGAATATGGAAAAATGTTGTCTTGATCTCTTACTCCATACATTTCTGAGGTATGAATTAATCTTTGTCTAATGGATGGGAGAAGTCAGAAGGGTGATTTAAACATGGCTTTACACAGCTGTATGCTATTTAATTTAGAGGACCACACCTTCCTTATGGCCTATCAAGATGGATCAATCTGCCATATAGGGAGGTAGATCAGAACCTCTTTCAAAGTGAGTGTCACCAAAGGCTTGAACCTGCTAAATAGTATTAAGGTTAAATTGTATGTTAGCAGTAAAGTCTGATACTTCATACTTGCCAATATTGAGCAAATTAGGCTAGTAGGCAGAACTTACATGAGAGATGGCAGGTATCCTTGGACATTCTGCTTCAACTCAGAAGAAGATTTAGGAAGTTGGTAAAAGGCTGTATTGTGAATTCTGCAATCATATGTTTTTATCTAGGAGAATAACTTTTAGTCATTTAAGTATTTTTCTTGCTGTCTTATGTTGATCTTGTTCTTTACTTGAAATATCAGAGATGTTCACTATTGGGAAAGCAGTTGTAGCGCCATGTTACTATAGGATGAATGTGCTCTGAGAGCCTGCTATTTTATTTTTCTCAAAGCAGCATAGCTACAAACTGTGAGCCACCCAGAGGGCATGAAAAAAAAAAAGTGAGCTACTTGTTACTGGCTAGGATGTATGAAAATGTCATTAAAACATAGTTTAACCTGGGAAAGGACACTTGTCTGAAAATACTGCATTTGGCAGGGAAGGGAGAAAAGCAAAGTAATATCTGTGAGGGTAGGCTGAGGGAGCTGGGGTTGTTCAGCCTGGAGAAGAGAAGGCTCCAGGAAGACCTTAAAACAGCCTTCCAGGATCTGAAGGGAGCTACAGGAGAGCAGGAGAGGGACTCTTTGTCAGGAAGTGGAGTGATAGGACAAGGGGTAATGGTTTTAAACTAGAAGAGGGGATATTTAGATTGGATATTACGAAGCAATTCTTTCCTGTGAGGGTGGTGAGACACTGGAACAGGTTGCCCAGAGAAGCTGATGTCCTTTAAACTCACAGGAACTCTTTTCTAGATTGTGAAGCTTTACATATATATGCTCTTAAAAATATGACAATCACACAGCTTTAAAATTCTGGTCCATAAGTTGTGGTTTGTCTTCAAGAGTTTCTATAAGCACTGAATTCCCTAGGATGATTTTAAATGGAAAAAAAATTAAATCTTGCCAGTATAAAGGTGATGTTAGATTGGAGTTCATCCCAAAATACAAGGAGTTGTGTGCATTTCATGTATTTAAAATGCAAAATAGAGCAACTCCCATGCTAAAGGGAGGGGGATTGCTGTATCTTCTGAAGCTTTGGACTCCTTTTTCCCTAAACTGCTGTCATGGTTTGCTAATCAAGGTCTGTGCTAGAACATGACAAGCTGCAAAAGCCAGTCTATAAATATTTATCTTGCATAGGCTTGAATCCGAATGCTGACATGAACTTGTTTATGAACAAGATAAAAATTTTTTTTTGGTGGCTTTTAGGTAAAGTATGAGCCACTGGAATCATTAATGCCTGCAGGGAAACCTTATTAAATATTTTTCGGTTCTTTGACTTCTGCTGAGCTGACAGTCTTTCCTTCTTTAGCTGGAATGAGCTTTCCTGCTAGAGCAGATTTGTGTCTGCAGGGAGACTGTAGCTTCCCCCCTGCTACTGTGGAGGGGAGAGGGATAAAACAATAACATAAAGTACCCTGTCATTTATGCTATCTCTGTCCTTGAGAGGCAAACTGCAATAACACTAATTTCTTACGTAAATTTTGCTCTCGTAGCAATATTATGGGTCTGTCTCCTTGTCACCTGTGCAAAGATCGAGAACACGTCACAGAAGTCACTCTGTTGTGAGGTGGAGTAGGAATGATGTCAGGATTTGAGTTTGGGGACCTCTTCAGGGCACAGGGAGGATCCAAATGGAAATTTCCAACCTTAGGATGCCGTATGTTAGAGGTGCTTTCTTCAGTTACAAACCAGCCTGGGTAATTTGCAGGTGGCATACGCTTGATTTCCTTTGTGCCGAGCAGTGTGGCACTGCCAACTGTATCTGGACTGTGAGTGAGATCCTGGCTACGGATCGATTACAAGGAGAAAAGAACTTATTTGTACCTGGTATCATCTTGCCCTGCCCTGATAGTCCTTTGGAGGCTGCAGAGGGCACCAGGCTTGGTGGTGTATCTGGGAGCTACTCCCAGGATAGGGCTCTATCTCAAAGGCACAATACAGCCCTTAATTATTTATTTTGAGCATGAATTATTTCTTGACTTGAACACCATTGTCTTCTGCCAAGGCTGGAGTGACTTAATGTGTTGATTGCTCACAGCTTTGCTCTCAAGCCTTGATTGTGATGTCTGGATCCAGGGAACATATTTTAATTTTGATGAGTGTGTAACTCCCAGCGAGCAGTGTGTAGGCATCAGGAACAGGATGCACCTAAATGCATAAGCTATAGACACAGCCAGGAGAGTGAGACATTTATTGAGCAAATATTCCCCTTTGTTGCAAAGACCGTGAAAGAAGCTGAGGAAAACTGTACGATGGGTTACAAAAACACATGCCTGGCATGCGGATGGCGTTGCTGTGATGCACCTGTGCCACTTCACTAAGCTAGAGTGGAATGATGTGGTTACGGGGGTCCAGCCTAGCCAGGTGACCACCCCGTGTTTAAAGCTGTTAAATGGCTGTGATCTCCACTAGCAAAATTGCTTCAGCCATTAAACTACCACGTTTAGTTACCAACACTACCTCCTGAGTTTGCAGATGACACCAATCTAGGTGGGAGTGTTGATCTGCTTGTGGGTAGGAAAGTTGTACAGGGAGACTCGGACAAGTTGGATCAATGGGCCAAGGCAAATGGGATGAGGTTCAATGAGGCCAAATGCTGGGTCCTGCATTTTGGTCACAACAACCCCAGGCAGCGCTACAGGCTTGGGTAAGAGTGGCTGGAGAGCTGACTGGTAGAAAAGGACCTGGGGGTATTTGTGGACAGCTGGCTGAACACGAGCCAGCAGAGTGCCCAGGTGGCCAAGAAGACCACCAGCATCCTGGCTTGGATCAGGAATAGCGTGGCCAGCAGGAGTAGGGAATTGGTGGTGCCTCTGTACTGGGCACTGGTGAGGCCTCCCCTCAAGTGCTGTGTTCAGGTCTGGGTCCCTCACTACAAGAAGGACA
>VZRU01005515.1:68224-91458 GCA_013398155.1 Pedionomus torquatus | reverse complement strand
TGTTTGGGTTTTTTTGTTTTGGTTTGGGTTTTTTTTGTGTGTATGGTTGGACTCAATCTCAGAGGTCCCTTCCAAAATTCTGTGATTCTGTGGTGGGTTTTTTTTCCCAGTACCAGCTTGCTGAAGGACTAGGCATGCTTGCTTGCTTGACTCCAGTATAGTCTTGCAAAATCATGCCCCCTGCAACTGAGGTTCAGTTCTCAAATCCCCGTTACTCCTAAGACGCTGCCAGCATTCCTGAAATCCTGTTGACCTCCTCCTGAACGGGAAAAGAGATTCAATAAAAATGCCATGCTAGAAAACCCGTGGAAGTAGTAAACATCACTGGGACAGTTACATGTTGAGCAATGGTGAGTGTAGAAACACAGTGAGTCTTATGTTACCGTGGGGTGAAATATAACCAGAAGTGTTAATTTACACTGTTAAATTGCAGTACTTGCTGCTTTCTCCCCCCTCTTCTTTTTAACATCAAAGGGAAGTGAGTCAGACTCAAAGAGCTCATCTGAATAAAATTTTGAATCTTGTAATCTTGAAACAACTATCTATATGGATATTTCAAATGAAGATTCATTTTTTCATCTGAGTTTTCTTTCTGTTTTTAATGAAAAATATTCAGATTTCAATAGCAATAAGGAGGTGGGATGCATTTTAAGATACAAATATGCAATCTCCTGTTGGCACTGAGCCTCCAGTGAGTGTAGACTGGGGTGTCTGGCTCTGCCTCGGGTATTGTGGCTCTCTTGTGCCTGAAATCAGAGGTGTTAAACCCCAAGACTCAAGCTGGTGGAGATAAACAGAAGAGGAGAGTGTCACCTTTGTTTTCCTCGCATCATCCACTCTCTCTACCTGGCATCACAAATTTGAAGTATCTGGCACCTTGCCATGAGTTTTATTCCAGGAGTTTAAAAATATCCAAAGTTCTGCAGGTGTTGAAGCTTCTCCAATAGGTTTATGGCTAGAAACAGAATTTTTGAAACGATTCAGATTATTTCATTGCAGCCTTTGTTCAGTTCTGTCATGCATACTACTTTCCAGAAGAACTGGTGGTCCAAGGGGACTTCTGGTGACATGTTTGTTACAGGAGAGATGGGGAGAGACTCTGAGGGAGCATAGTGATTATTTTAAATTGAAAGAAGGGAGATTTAGATTAGATACTAGAAGGAAATTCTTTACTTTGATTGTGGTGAGACACTGGAGCAGGTTCCCAGAGAAGCTGTGCGTGCCCCATCCCTGGAAGTGTTCGAGGCCAGTCTGGATGGGGCTTTGAGCAACCTGGTCTGGTGGGAGGTGTCCCTGCCCGTGACAGGGTTGGAACTCGATGATCTTGAAAGTCTCTTGCAGTCTGGACCATTCTAGGATTCTGTGTTTGTGCCATACACTGGAGTCCAAGGGGGTTATTTCAGGAATGCCTTCCTGATACCTGCTTGGGATTGCATTTCGATTTGTTTGTTTTTTTCCTGTGGTGCTGTGGAGATGAGACCCCAGGCTTCTTTCTGGTCTCTAGGCTTGCTGAAATGCTTCCTCATGACTCGGCATCATGCTTGATGGGTGCACCCTTTCTGCACCCAGAGGAAGCGTGCTGTTAGGCAAATAAGAAAACTCACACTGAAATTCATCTTTTTGAGCAGTTCTTACGATTATGATCGTGCCTGAACAGGTCAGAGCAGATTGAAATGTCTGTTACTATATTCTGGTTGGTATAATCCTCCTCTGCTCAGAAAAGACTTAAATTTTTACAGCATAGGCTCACCACCTCAATAGATTCCCAGAGAGCAAAACTACTGTCTGAAAGTATCTAAATCTGAGTCATGGGACTTTGGACTTTGGACTCCGATGGGCACCATCCTGTGAGACATTCCTCTCACCTTGCTGTGTTCCTGTCAAATAGCTTTTTTGATAAAGTTTGGCTTGTGTAAAGGAAGAAAATGTGTGAAGGAACTGTATATGCGTTCCGCAGGAAATGTAAAATTTTTGTAAAAATACAGTATTTGCAAGGCCGATACATAGATGAACAATTTACATTACCAACAAGCAACAGTAGGTTTTTTTATATTCTATTTAAAATAGATTTAGATACTTCTCTCTGTTTATGTTGTGATTATATTTAAAGAAATAAGTGCTTTTTGAGGATTAATATATATTTTTTTAATATTTATATTTAAAGAAATAAGTGCTTTTTGAGGATTAATTTAGGCTATTTAATGGGGAGATACTAAAATGTTAAGATAAAGAAGGAGAACTGAGATAAGTGAACTGGAGCATTTTTTTATTTATTACATTCTCTGGGTTACTTTTTCTGAGCTGCTGCTGATTTGTACACCACTGATAAGCGTTTGATGTGATTAACTAGCAATTAGTGCTTCATAACTTGTTAATGAAGAGTAGAAGCTGCATGTTGCTACCAAGGATTTGAAAGCGTGATGAACAGCCAGCCTTGATCATTCTGAGGTCTACTAAGTTCACATGAAGAGACTCAAGATCTGACTTTAGTTATTCATAGTCCCATCTTCAAAGGAAGGTGAAAAAAAAAACAACATGAAAACCCATAAAGGAATGGTGTAGGAAATAAGAAATGAAAAATAATGCAAATAAATTCTTTGATAAAAGTTTTCATCACAGTTCGTAACACAATTTCCACATCAGGCAGTTGTTACTATTATTTGCCACTGGAACATAGTAATATAGGAATATTGTGTACTGAATAGGAATATTGTGTACTGATTGTTGTTGGGAGGGACAGGCACTGAAGCCATTCTCTTCTGGTTGTCTTCATGGTCCTTCCCAAAAATCTGTTGGTCATTCGACCATATGGCAAGAGATGCACAGCAAGAAAAGCACTAAGCCAGGATTTTCCTCCTGAAAGTTAACCAGATCCAACAGTAGCAGGTAATTCGTGCAGAAGTCCAAGCCTCCTGTGACTTATTCTCAGGAGAGGCTTTTCAAATATGAAACTGTTTACCTCTGTTGCATAAATCAGGGAGCCATTCCCAGTCCTAAGAGGTTGGCTAGCACTGGTGTGACGGCACAGGGACGTCTCAGGGTAGCTGGAGATGATGATACCAAAGCATGAGCAGATGCCTGATTATAGCTGAAAACCTTATTCTTGTAGAAGTAATATATATTGCTGAATTTAATCTAGTTTCCTTCTTTAATACTTTTGAACATGCTGCAATCTTATCGTTAGTTATTGCTCTAGTCATGCAGGTATTTTTTATCATTATAATGTAGTTTAAATAATTATTTTAAAATAGAATTGATTTTTAAACTATAGAGGGAAGCTCACTGAGCTGCATGTATAATTAAGAGCTAAAAAATTATATGTCTGGTCACAAGAGAAATTTCTGTTTAATTGAGGCGATGGATCTTAGAGGCTGTACCAAGATGAATTGTGCAATGAGATTTTTAGTTGGAAGTTAAGAACACCTCTCCTGAAAGAAAACGCAATCACAAAGATGGTAAGGGGACAACCAGTTGAGAAGAAAAAAGATCTTGAGAGAGAAAGGAACAAGAGTTGGACTAAGGACAGAGCAAGAAATCAGAAAAATCTCAGAGATGATGGTACACAATAAAAGAGAAGACCGAAAGAGAGTGTTTGAAAGGAGATGGGTGGAGAAGAGAAGGCTCCGGGGAGACCTTAGGGCAGCCTTCCAGTATCAGAAGGGAGCTACAGGAGAGCAGGAGAGGGACTCTTTGTCAGAAAGCGTAGTGATAGGACAAGGGGTAAATGGTTTTAAACTAGAAGAGGGGAGATTTAGATTGGATATTAGGAAGAAATTCTTTGCTGTGAGGGTGGTGAGGCACTGGAGCAGGCTGCCCAGAGAAGTTGTGGATGCCCCATCCCTGGAAGTGTTGAAGGCCAGGCTGGATGGGGCTTGGAGCAACCTGGTCTGGTGGGAGGTGTCCCTGCCCATGGCAGGGGGGTTGGAACTCCATGATCTTTAAGGTCCTTTCCAACTCTAACCATTCTATGATTCTACGATAGTGGAGCTTGTAGGTGGAGATAAGGGGGCAGAGAGCAGAGGTGGACATCAGCTGCACATCACTAATAGGTGATATTCGGCTTGGGGGAGTTGCAGTTTTTTTCCCTTAGAAATGCTTAGTTCTGTTGTTTCCTCATATGATATACCCTGGGGGCTTGATGCAGTGTTTTACTCTTTCATTTGAATGTTTCTAAGAGAAAATCCTGGTGTAACTTTGTACACGACCTGTTTGGCATTTTTAACACACAAACTCATGGTTGACAGAAGCAGTTTGATCGTGTGCTGTACTGCTAAGGGTGCCTCGAAATATGATTTTCTGAGTTAGTGAAAGTTACTGAGCTAAAATCCCAGTCATCGTTATTTCCTTTAACCCATTAAAACACAGAAAGCCACAAGACTACATTTCCCAAGGCTTTTTTTGTGCCTTGGTACAGTTGCCTCTATTTTCATGGTTGCCAGTGGTTTCTTTAAGTGCTTTTATTGCCAACATTCAACCATATTTATAATCCTGTGTGCTTCTGTGGAAAATAAAACACACTGCAGTGATATCAAAGCTACGTCTACAAGAGCCGTACAGCCATGTTAGGGTGCCCACCATAGGATCACAGAATCATTCAGGTTGGAAAAGACCCTTGAGATCATTGAGTCCAACCATCAACCCCACTCTACAAAGTTCTCCCCTACACCATATCCCCCAACACCACATCTCAACGACTCCGAAACACATCCAGGGATGGGGACTCAACCACCTCCCTGGGCAGCCTAGGCCAGTGTCTGACCGCTCTTTCTGGGAAGAATTTTTTTCCTGATGTCCAGTCTAAGTCTAATGAAGAGCTTTGGAGGGGTTTCATTAGCCAAGACGGAGCTGCTACTCTAGCAAAGCCATGCAGATCCACCCAAGCCCAGTGTCTCTACACACCCCTACACTTATGCTGTTTGATAAGCCATCTGGTGTTCATTGAGCTGTCGTATCTGCCTCCTTCCTTTGCTGTAGCAGCTTCCAAATCTTTCAAGTCAAACAACTTCAGACATTTCACAGCAGGATAATTAAAATATCAAATGATAAGATTTTTTTTTTTTTATTAAAAAGAGATCTTTTTCGGATTGTAATTTTCTAAAGCAATCTGGCTTTTCCAATAGCAGAAATGAGGCTTTTGTTGGTTTTTTTTGTTTGTTTGTTTTGTTTTGTTTTGTTTTTAAATAAGAAAACCAAGGGCTCAGTTAATGGGTGAGTATAAATTGAACACTGCATATTGCTAACAGTACAGCCNGCAAAACTGCGGCCTGTCTTTTTTTTTTTTTTTTTTTTTTTTTTTTTTCCGGAAGAAAATTCTCCATGTTCTTGCCAAAAGTCAGTGTAAATATTCCACCCTCTGGGTCACTGGTACTCCTGTTTACAGGGAAGCCCTGAATATATACCTGCCTCGGTGCTCCCCTGTGCTGTATTAGATAAAGCTAAGAAGCGGGTAACCTTCAGCGGGGGCTTCCAGCGAAGCTCAGCTGCTGATAAGTTTTCTTTCTGGCAGCATCCTCCTTCCCACAGCTTCCTCCAGTGGTGACAGGGAGCGTGTATTTCCATTCCCGTGCTCAGCCTTTTCCTGAGCTGGCGGCGACAGGACTCACCTTGCCCAGGGACGCAGTGAGTCAGCAGAACACCTCAGCGTGGAGAAGCTCCACCAGAGCAGCAGACCCTGGATGAGCAAGATTGTAAAAAACGTTTGTTTACAAACCCCCCCCCCTTTTTTTTTTAATTTATTTTTTTCCCCACAAAGGAAAAACAACTGAACAGATGCTTCAGTCCCACAAAATTTCTGTTCCAAGAAAGCGACAGCATCTTCCTGTCAGAGACTGTATAATCATCTGGGAAGCATTTTGTCTGATCTCTTAGGGAATAGATGAAGAAAATAAAGATACACTGTTCTGATACCAGCTCAAACACTACAGAAATATCAAAGGATCCTTCTAATCTGATGTCTGCTAACAAGGTCATGTAAATGACCCGCTAAATATTAAGAGCACATAATAGATGTTTTATTGTATACCCAGAGATGTGCTCTCAGTTTTTCAGTGACATTCTCCCATATCTATTTTTTCCCCTCTACATGTGAAAAACTCATAAATTTGGGATAGTCTGGAGAAGAAAGAAATTCTACAAGTGGCACGGTTGTTGACTGTACTCTTCCAGGTTAAAGTGTTTCAATTTAGAATTCAAAAAAACCCCACAGCCATAAAAGCTTTCCTGATGTCTTGGCATATCCAGCTCAAAATATAGGGATTAAGTTATTATTGATTTTTATGCCAGAATTTCTTTCTCCAAGTCTGTGGGTGAATTTAATGTTAAATGCAATCCGGTTCTCTATTGGAATAGCAATTCTAACAAAATGAGGTATAATAATTGTATGTTAAAGGCCAATATTAGACGTGCTCCTTGAAAGGCGTTGGAAATTGTTCTGCTAAGTAAGGAGGTATTTTCATATAATGAATTTTAATCACACAGGAGCTGCACTTCTTGAATAAAAGGTCAGTGTAAGCAGAAGTGGACTTCAAGGCGGCAAACCTTGTAGATAGAGAAGGAAAAACAATTTCTGCGTTTGAATGGTGGAGTTCTGATTCTCTTTAGTTATGGACTCTTTCTTGGTTCCTTGCATAGATTACTAAACTGTATGAAAGTGGTTGACTGAGCAGATTAGTTGTTCTCAAAAGAATTTTATCGCTCAGTTGCTCAGCTCTCACCTCAAATTCCAGTTAAAATTTGGAGATGTTAATGTAATGGCCTCTTTGTGCAGTGTACAAAAATCAGACTCCCTGGATCCCACAGCAGATTAAAACCCACAGCAATGAAGTAGTGTGGGTTGGGACTGCAGGGCAGCACTGTGTCTATCATCTTTTTCACTTCATGAAAATTATTCCATCCTTGTGTTTTAGAGCCAGGGAAAGCTCTTTTTTTTTTTTTTATTTTGCCTGCCATTTGCTTGATATCTGACAGCATACTTATATTTGGTCTATGATACGCCATAGTACTTCATAAAAAGAGAAAGGAGGAATTGTGGCTGCAAAAGGAGAACTAGGACCTGCAAGCTGGTGAGAAATCTCAGCACTGTTGGTGTACAAGGGGTAAGGTAGAGGTTCTGCTGCCCCATCCCTTGCTGATGTAGTATACGATGCTTTCTCCCAACATGGAGCCTAGCAACTATCTTGAGGAATATAGATTTCCTTTAAGTTAGGCTGGGTACAAAGTGTCAACCGAGGAGTTGAATGCTCATTGCTTTTCAGATCACAGCTATAGCTAAGGCTCTTCGGCTATTTAAAAAACTGTATATGGATGTACAGATTTGTGATTTGCAATGATATGGTGCAGAGCGAAGTTTCTTAAATAGCAGGGTTTTTTTGAAGTAAGCATTTAGAACTGCCCTGTTGGGTTCAGATTAACCCTCGTTAAAAATCTGTGCCCACAAACTGATAACTTTTTTCATGCTTGGTTATCTACAGTAAGCCCTAATGCAGCAGGTTCTGAATTGAAGCTGGTAGAAAAATCTTTTTGAGGCAAAATATCCTCGTGGCAAAATATGTTATAGCTTTTGGACAGGGTTCCAGTTTACCCAAAGATGAGGTTTTTCTGTCTATAATGAGACATTGAGGGTACCTTGCAATTTAATTTCTAAATACTGTTTAATGCTACTCAACTTTAGGGTCCTTGAACTGTGGCCATATGAATGTCTAATTATCTTTAGGACCTCATTTCTTTCTGTTGGCATCTTTACCCTGTTGGCATCTTTTTGGAATGTGAAATCCACTCAGGGGAGAAATAATTGCATTGAAATTGATGGACAGTGATTGCATGGTTGTTTGGGTAGAAATTAGATTTCTTAGGTTTATGGGTAAAATTCCGTAAACGTAAAGCCTTACGTTCTGTATCACGTTGTGGAAAACACACTGCATTCCTCTTTTACTTGCATAATAATCTATGCAACATCTATTTGATTACTTGATCAATTCCCTTCAATTTCGTAGCGATGGCTTTCCAAGTTGATTTGGAGGTGAAGCTTTCCCTCTATGCTTAAAAATAGATTTGCTGGGGAGTGTGTGTGTGTTTTCTTGTAAGTTTAAACAATATCCCTTTCAGATTTTTCTCCCCTTCTTTTGTTCTTTAATATACCACATAGATTCATTTTTATATCAAGAAGAAAAGAAATACTAAATGTAAGATAGTGTTGAATGCCTTGTGTGTGCTGCACTAGGCAAGGGGAGATGTGGGAGTGATGAGAAAATCTGCTCTGACCAAAGACTAGCAGATTTCCTAGGGGTTATTCAGCATATCCATTAATATCCGCACTAGAAGGCTGTGCCGCCTTACAGTGAAACCTGGACAGCCTGGAGAGCTGGGCAGAGAGGAACCTGATGAGGTTCAACAAGGGCAAGTGTAGGGTCCTGCACCAGGGGAGGAATAACCCCCTGCACCAGGACAGGTTGGAGGTGACCTGCTGGAGAACAGCTCTGAGGAAAAAGACCTTGGAGTCCTGTCAGACACCATGATGACCGTGAGCCAGCAATGTGCCCTTGTGGCCAAGAAGGCCAATGGCATCCTGGGATGCATCAAGAAGACTGTGACCAGCAGGTGGAGAGAGGTTATCCTGCCCCTCTACTTTGCCATGGAGAGGCCCCATCTAGAGCACTGTGTCCAGTTCTGGGCTCCCCAGTTCAAGAAGGACAAGGAACTGCTGGAGAGGGACAGCAGAGGACCACCAAGATGATTAGGGACCTGGAGCTATCTCTCTCATGAGGAAAGGCTGAAGGACTTGGGTATTTTTAGTCTGGAGAAGAAGGGGGGATCTGATCAACGCCTATCAATACTTCAAGGGTGGGTGTCGGGAAGAAGGGGCCAGTCTGTTTTCAGTGGTACCCAGTGAGAGGACAGGAGGAAATGGGCACAAACTGAACATAAGAAGTTCCCTCTGAATATGAGGAGGGACTTCTTCACTTTAAGGGTGGCCAGAGAGGTGGTGGAGTCTCTGTGTCTGGAGACCTTCAAAACCTGCCTGGACACGTTCCTGTGCAACCTGCTCTGGGTGGACCAGCTTTGGCAGGGGGTTTGGACTAGATGATCTCCAGAGGTCCCTTCCAACCTCATATCATTCTGTGATTCTGTACTATGCCCAGCACTTTCCAGCTGGTCTGACCAACATGAACTGAGAGGTGGGACACCACAAGATCTGTTTCTCTCTGGAAAGAGCCCCTCTAGGGAACAGTGCTCAGACTGAGCCTGAGACATTAAATTTAGTCTAGGTGCTCTGGGTGTGGAGTGTATTTCATAACCCAAATAGAGTGCAAAGACCAGGACCTGTTTTTATTTACTAAGGTGTTTGCATTGCTCACACCTACTGCTCTTGAAATACAAATTCCTGTGGTATTGCAAAACTTTACTGTTACTCCTCATATATTTGAGGCTGCTTAATGCTATCTGGGATGCAGGGTCCTGCATTCTGCAGTAAATTGTAATTGTAAAGTGATTTATGTGGTTTAATTTGCAGTCATTTTTATGTTGTTGCGCAGTCACGAGTTCTTCATCTGTCTAAGAATTCTGCGTGGAAAAAGAAAGAAAGAAAAAAGAAAGGAAAAAACAAAGGAACAGGAAAAACAAAAGGGAATGGCAGTAGCTCTTGGAATCTCTTTTATATTTCTGGTCTCTTCCACTGCTGCTTTCCATTGTTTTCAGGTTATTAATACTTTAGTGTGGGTGCTGTGAGGAGGTGGTCCTGCTCAGCAGGGTGAGGGGGAGCGGGATGGGGGGGGGTGGGGGGGTCGCTNNGATGGGGTGGGATGGGGGGGTCGCTGGCTGCCGTTACACAAGGCTCGGAGCCCGCAGCAGAGCTGACCCTGACTTCATGCCACGTGAGCAGGGAGCCCAGAGCGGTGCCCGGCATTGCCTGCAGCGGCAACGTAGCCTTTTCAGTCAATCACCACCAGAGTTTTCCCCACTGTGAGGACGGCCTAGTGAATGTAGGAAGGTGGTCGTAAGAATGAAGGGCTTTTTGGGTGACCAAACTTGACCCCTGTTAAGGGTAACTGGTTTTGAGAAGGATACTGCTTCGAGCAGTGTATGTCTGTCTCCTTGATTTGTGAACACCCTAGCTGGATTCTCCCCCGTCTTTCTCCAGGGCTTGAATTTTTAATAGATTTCATATACTTTCAAATACTACTTTCATGTCTGATAAAACAAACCTTCCTTGTCCATATTTGTGGATAGTCTTGTACTGCTGTGGTAGAACTGTCTATTTTACTCTTACCCAAAGATGACCCTGAAATCTCGGACATGTTTATATTTAGACCAGTGTTGTAATCCCTGCGCAGTGATTTCCCCGGGAATCTACCGCTCTGACACCCAGAGAGATGTGCAGGCATTCACAGATGTGTACTTATTCTGAAACAAAATAGTAAATAGCTGAAGGTTAGAACGAGAAACACTGTACCAATAAGCTACTCTAAATATGAAAACCTTACTTTAAGCAGTGTCATCCTAATTTCAAGGGAGATTAAGACTCAATTAAGTTAATTATGGAAAGAGAAAGCAGTGGACTCATATGTTGTAGCCCTGTTAATCACACTGACTTGCACCGAGTCACGCAGCCTTACATTAATCACACAACTTTGCATTTATGTTGTTTTATCATCTGTGAGGGCAGCAGGGCTTTATGCAGAAACCACCTCAAGCATTACTGAAATTCAGCTTCCTTTGGAAGGACGTGGCAAACGTCTCACAGCCCAGAGCGATACCACTAGTGGCTGAGGATGGGAAGGGGACAACACGCCTCACTGGAAACAAAGGAGTATGTTAAGAAAGGGAGACCATAACAACTGGAACAGCTTTATTCTTACTGCTGTGAAAAATATGCTGTGATCAATGCCTGCAACTAAAAAGATTTAGCTTTGCTACTCTTGGCAAAGCTTAACATCTCTGATGGCCCCCTAGCAACCTGCTGAGGTGCTGGGATTAATTCAAATTTGAAGAAGCAATGGCATCTACTGAATAACAGGTATGATTTCTGTCAACTTTCAGGTTTTCCATTGTGGTTGTCAATCTTGGCATATACCTAGAGCATAAAACCCAGCTCACAAAGAATGTGAAAGAAAAAAAGAATATGAAAAAGCACAAAGCTAAGAATAATAACAATGTCCTGTTATTACTTTACATATTATCACAGAATAGTCTGAGTTGAAGGGACCTCTAGAGATCCTGCAGTCCACCTCCCCTGCTAAAGCAGGATTGCCCAGAGCACATCACTCAGGGCTGCATCCAGTTGGGGCTTGAAGATCTCCAGAGAAGGGGACTCCACACCCTCCCTGGGCAGCCTCTGCCAGGGCTCTGCCACCCTCACCAGAAAGAAGTTTCTCCTCATCTTTGAATGGATCTTCCTGTTTTCCAGCTTGTGCCCATTGACCCTCGTCCAGTCACTGGGAACCACTGAGAAGAGTCCGGCTCCATCGTCCTTCAACCCACCCTTCAAACACTTAGAAGCATTGATAAGGTCTCCCCTCAGCCTTCTCTTCTCCAGGCTCAAGAGTCCCAGCTCTCTCAGCCTTTTCTCATCGGGGAGATGCTCCAATCCCTCCAGCATCTTTGTTGCCCTACGCTGGACTCTCTCCAGTAGTTCCCTGTCTCTCTTGAACTGGGGAGCCCAGAACTGGAAGCAGTATTCCAGTTGTGGCCTCACCAGTGCAGAGTAGAGATCAGATTATGGGCTTTTGATGTAGAGTCCTTGGTCCCTATAAACAGAAGCACATAGTTAGCTTGTCAAGAGCTACTCTTAGAGGAGTATCATCATTATTCAGGCTACCTTTCTGTTAGGTTGCACCTTGTGAACTTTCTTTGCCTTTATACTATGTCACAGTTTGGTAATGCCTCACATTATCACCTGCCTCTATTTCCATTGGTTTACCTGCAGGAATCATAGCAGCCAAGAGCATCACACGGACTAAATTAGCATGAGTCACATCAAATTTGCAGTGTAGGGGGCATAAATAAACCAAAAGTGATGATACAGAAGTCTTGTCATGAAGTTTTATCACTCAGCATGACAGGAAGTCTAAAATAGACGTCAGATTTTAATGTGTGTTTGTAGTTCATATTCCAACAGGATAGGTAGTAAGTCAATTCAAGGTTTCTGTCTCCTAGCTCTGGGATTGTTAGTAAGAATTAGGACATTACATTTGTAAAATTACACTCACTAGCAACTGATTCCTCGACTTTATAATGTCTATTAAATAGAGCTTTTCCTGCTTTTTTTTTTTTTTTTTACCATAGCATTCTAATTTATTCACGGAGTCAGAAGAGGTTGGTATGTGGTACTTGATGATGTTCCATTTCCTTAATGTCATGGTTTGGAATTTGGTACAAATGGGCTTCTTCGCATCATAAAAGGAAGTCTGGTAAATGTGACAGATAAAAACCAATGTTTTGCTCCTTTTAGTATGTTGGCTTGCACTTTATCTATATACTAGTGGATGTTTTTTAATAGAAATTCTGTATTTCAAGGAGACCTGAAAGAGTAGTTTTAAGATTTTGATTATTTAATAATTAAATTACACCAGTTTTAATATTTATATTTTTATTTAAACTATTTTGTATCAGTTGTAAAATAAAGGATGAGTAAAAATATAGTCTTCTATGGAATTTTTGAAAACGGGTGAACAGCATAATTACAGATATATGGCCCATGTTCACTTGTGAGTTTTTAAAACTCCAGAATTAGACATTTCTGGGGTATGTGAGACTTAAATAGGGCTATGCCACCTATTTCTAGCAGAAGTGGTATGTAAACTGATGGGGGTTTTTATGCCAGACCACCCAGATGTCCCCACCTGAAGGAGAGTTTGCTCACAAAACTCTCCCATGTGGGATAAATGTAGATGCCTCATCCCTGGAGGTGTTGAAGGCCAGGCTGGATGGGGCTTTGAGCAACCTGGTCTGGTAGGAGGTGTCCCTGCCCATGGCAGGGGGGTTGGAACTCAATGATCTTTAAGGTCCCTTCCAACCTGAACCATTCTGTGATTCTATAAAATAGTGTGCAGTGGAATTGCTTTTGTCTTTATCAGTTCCCTGGAGTCCAGGGCACGTGGGCTGGGTCTACGCTCCCAAGGAACGTGAACCTGGTAGCAGTTTATCTCTAGATCAAAACAGTAGGTGTTGAGGATTTGGCACTCTACATGTTTCCACAATTTTCACTTGGATTAACTCTAGTACCATGGGTTGAATGCCTGTTGGAGTCTGGAGTGTAGTGGAGAGTATATATACATGTATGAGAGTGTGTGTATACATAAAATTAAAAAAATAATACGTATGCGCATCACCAGAGAAACACATATGTGTGCGTATATATGTGCCATACGTATACACTGCCACATATATATTTGTATGTATATATATATCCCTGGATGCCTCGTTCCCTGCAGTCCTTGCAGGTTTATAGCCCTGTGATTGCAGTGGGCATCCCACAGGCAAGCTCGGAGCAGTGATGATACCAGAAAGTCGCTGTAGAGTGAGGACTTGTAGTAAAGAATGAAAATTGACTGCTATAATATTAAACTGCTCCCATGACAGGAAATCAGTGTGAGGGCCCCCTTCTAAAGTTTGCAAACATTTAGCTACCTGAAGTACTTGCTGTTCTGCTTAGGAGAAGAGGCTCGCTCTTTGCGGAAAGGCAGTAAAAGATGCTTATTTAGAAGGCAACGGGGTGCCAGAGTGCTGCCGAAGTAGTTGCGGTGTGTGAACAAGGCACATGAGTTTATTTGGGAAAGTCCCATCTAACTACAACGCTAACAAATTGGTACCTTTTCCTTCATGGGACAAAAGCTGGCCTGAGTGCTTTTAAAAATCTCCGGTGCCCACAGCCTAAGGGTGTTCAGAGCTTGCAGAGGATCCCTGCAAAATACTTGGAGGGCCTTTTTTTCCTCCCAAATATTGGGCAAAGGATATGCTGTGATCCCATTGATTGATGGATTGGAGAGGCCTTTAAAGACTTTTGTTTCAAAAAATTCATAGATGCAGGTATCATTTTTCTTTTTTGTTTCCTCCAATAGTCCCCATGGAGAAGTGGAGTTATTTTAGCTCGATCAGCAATCTCACTGTCTGTGCAGAGACAAGCGTTGGGCAAAATGTAATAGACTGCATCTTACAGCGTGTAATCTAATACTGGAAGATAAATTGTACAAGAAGCAAAGTATTGACCAACTTCCACAACTCCTGTATGTCAGCTATCAGGGGTCTTTTTGCTGGAATGCATTAAATCTTTCTATTAGAGTGTTTTGTTACTGTTACAGTAGATAAAATGATTCTGGAAGTAATCATGTATTTCCCTGGAAACCATAGTCTTTCTGGGAGCTGTTGTCTTCAAGTACTGTACTAATTATCTTGTAAGAAAGGAGTGGGGAGGTGGAATTCAGCAACAAGGAGGTGCTGAGACTCAGCCTAAAGTACTTTATAGGTATGTTGGATCAAGATGAGGCCTATAATACTTCTCTCCTGTATTACAGTAATTCAGAATAACATGCAGAAAGAGGGTTTGCATACCATGGAGCAGGGTACATCCCCTTCCTTTTCAGCCTTTTTGTCCTTCTTCTACATCCAGCCATCGATGCTTCTACCACTGAGCAGAAAGATGGCTTTCTAGGGATGGATCTGATGGTCGACTGTGTTATACACTTTGCTGCCCTAAACTAGGTGTCATATAGATATTTCAGATAAAAATGAGACTGACTTGGTAGCAGTCTTCACCTTGATGTTTAAAAAACTTTTCATCAAACTTCTCACAAATCCTCTTGGTACTAATCTTCACAGTGTCTGGTTAACAGAGCAAACTACCAGGTAAAGACTGCAGTTATATTTTGGTATAAAGTGTGATGCTTCCATCCAAGCTGAAGGGGACCTCTAGAGATCCCAGAGTCCATACACATTTTAGGGTGCAATCTGAGGAGCTTTCTGCACCATGCAGGCAAGCAAAACAGAGAAAGTCACAAGTGTGGATGGAGTGATTCCAAGTTCCTGTAGAGTTATGGTACACATGCCTGATCTGTTTTCAGTGTATTTTGCAGGTTCTAAAAGGAAATATCCTTCCTTTCGTACAGGGTGGTTGGTTGTATCAATTTTCATTGCAGCACTTGAGGTCCTAGGTCTTGTTTTCCTGTTGTCTTGCAACAGCATAAGACATCTGGTAATTGGGATATTCACCCTGAGTGTAAATGCTAGGAAGTCTTTAGTGTCCGGCTGGATTTTCCAGAAGCCTTCCAATGAGACTGATGGGCTTTGATTCTGCTACATGTGGACGAAGGCCTAAACACCACAGTATAGTTCCCCCTATGTGATTAATCCTGTTGGCTCTGAAGGGATTTACATCATTGAAACTGTGATCTTACTCAGTCAAGGGAACCCTGAAGATACTTGAGACAGACATCCCTGGGCAGGCAATTCATCCCTGCAACTTTGGGTATTTTATTAAAACAAGCTTCTGTGCTATTCCAGTGCATGGAGCAATTTCTGTTAGAGACAATGTCTCTATATGTTTAAAAAAACCCAACCCAGTGTTTTCTAAAGACACGTAAGAACATCATGTGTTTCTTAAAGTGTTCCTGTCTAACATCCTTCAGTACCTGTGGGTGACAAATATTTCTGTATTCCTAGAAAAACTCCTCTATATTCCTATAAATGAGCAAAAATGTTATGACTGTGGTTCATTTGTAATCTGTAAGTAGCTGCCAGAGGTTAAATTTGTATTTCTCAATGCCTACAGTTCTGCTTGCCTTTTAAAGCCATTATGGTTTATTATATGAAAAGCATTCTTTATGAAAGCATATAATCAAAGTCACTTAAATGTCTTTGTTAAGAAATTACTTGCTGCAGGAGCTGTTTTATACAGGTGAAAATTTGATACAAAGGAAAGAAGTCAAATCAGGCTTTACACTTAGAGAAGTATTCCCGGTAAGCTTTGATTTACTGATTTTTTGCGCCAGTGTCTTTGATTTTTAACTTTTTTTTCTACAAAAAAATATAACAGCTTGAGTTGGTCTCATAGACAATATTAAATAATTGTTGCCATATGTATAATTTATTTTGGGGAGTGATACAGAAACTCAGTCTGCTCGTCTTTCTCACGTGTTCAGTTTCACATATCTAATTAATTACCTGCGAGAAATAAGATTTTGACCTCCTTGTCTACTTGTACTCTGTTACACGTGCTTATTTAGTTCCTTCTGTTGCTCAGTAGTGGTTGAGAGAGGATTGCATAGGCGTGGTGTTGATGCACAACATCTACATGTCCACTTTAAAGCTCTCCTTTTGGCATACTGCGTGATTAATTACAGGCTGACACAGCTGCTTAATCAATTTCCGTGCCTCACTTTCCTCCCCCTAGAAATGGAGGTGTTATAATCCCAATCCTGGAGTGATTGTAAGAGATCCTTGGGAGACTTTGGTTACTGTGGTTGATAGGAGTGTTTAGACTGACTGTGCATTTGAACTTCAAGTGTAGTAAGACACCAAGGAATGGATATCTTTTTGATGAGAGATGTGCAAAGTGGTTTCTGGGTATTTTTATTTTTGGTAGGATTTAGCTCTGAATATCAAGTTCTTCTAGTTTAATCTTCTTTGCTGCTTTTTTTCATTTCAACACCATTTTCAGATCCATTTTCACATGTAAGCTGATTTTAAGTGCTTGACATATTTCTTTATACCACCGAGTTTAAAATATATCAAGTGTTTTTTCTAATTATTTTCTTACATATGACTGATTTTCAAAGAAAATGAAAGGGAATTCAAGGACCTGGAATAATTTAAGGAAATTCTGATTTAGATATAACTAAAAATGAAAGCTGCGTACAAATTGGACAGAGTATAGAGAATTTGTGATTGTATACGAGACTAGGCTTTCACAAATTCTTCCAATAAGTCAGAAATCAATCTCTTGTGGATCAGTAAATATTTTTAAAAGCTGTTTTTAAAAAAGATAGGAGGGACCTCGGTGGCTTGAAAGATTTCCTGAGTTGCTAAATTACTTGAACCAACTGTATTTGCTCTGTCCCATTTTTCATACTGCTGGGAGATTATTTCCTTTTGAATCAAACTGATTTATGGTTCCATTTAGAGAGGAGTGAATTCACCTGGAAGTGTTATGTCAGCGCCACTGTCTTCCTCTGGACGAGGAGAGAGGGCTGGAGCACCCCAAAGGTAAAGAGTAGCTCATCAGCAAGCGTTGCCGTGTCAGGCACATCGCTGAAACTTACTGTGCAGTTTAGTAATGATCTATGAAGAAACAGTAAATTCCTCCACAGATGAACATCAATCTGGAAAATGGTTTTTTTGTGAAGTTATCTTCGTGTTCTGCGTTGCTATGTGTGGCATGACATGAGACTGTCTTAACAGGTGGTGAAATAATTCTTTTTGGCAAGGCATCACACCACGCTGGAAACTTTGGGTTTTGTTTCTCCAGGGCTCTGCTGCACCTCTAGCCCTGTAATGAAGGTTGCCCCGAGTCTGCAGAGAGGACGTGAAGGAGCCTCAGAGGGGGCAGCATCCGTGCCCCAGGGTGTGTGGGACTGAATGTGGGCATCTCTCTCTAGCCTCAGCCAAGACCTTCCTTGGGAAGTAGGAGTATCTGTGGAAATGTCACAGCTCAGACTGGAGGAGGCAGTCAAGATTTGGCATCTGTATTGCTACTTTGAGCATACGGATTAATTTAGAAGCCAAATTGATAAGACACAAAAGCACTATTAGCCCGTCTCGTAGATGTAATGGTGAAGTGGAAAGAAAGTAAATTCACCTGTTAACTCTTTGAGGCTGTGCGATGAGAAGCATGTGTGAGCGCTGTTATCCATGTCAGGAGTGGCTGAACTCTTGTTTCTGCTTGTCATCATCTCTGCACGGTTACTGAGGTAACTGTAATTTTTGGGTCTAAAGATGTGGACTGGAATGCCACAGGCAACCATTAGAAAAATGTGTTATATCAAATCAAAGTATCTCTTTTAAATCAGTGGGTTTTTTTTCTCCCTAGTAATTTTGATTTTTTTTTTTTTGAAAGCTTCTTTCTGCTTCTTCTTCCCTGTTGAAGAAATTACTTTCATTTGCAAATTACCTTTTGTGATAAGTAGCCTAGAGATACCTATAATGCTATCGAATCAGACTTAGCAAGTTCCTATCATTCTGCTAAGGGGACGTTATATTTTACCACTAGCACTCTTTATCTACTTAGAGCCAAAATCTGTTTCTTTTATTATAAATTGGTTCTGTTTGAGTTTAATCAAGACCAGTAGGAAATATTGTCACTGAATCTTAGATCCAAGAACAAAAATCAGATACCACAATGTGAAGAAGGGGAAGTAGCCTGAAAAGCATCATTACTTAAAGTGAAAGCCTGGTTTCCTTAAGTTCTTTGGTCCACTGAAAGTATATCATCAGAGCTAAATAAAGTAAACAAGGGTCTGCTATATATATCCTGTGCGTCTGGACACTGGGGGAATGCATCTGCATTTTAAATTCAAGGGTTTTTATTTTGAATGCTATCCTTATTTTGGCCTTGTGACTGAAAAGCTTTTTGCTTGATGATTTTTTATTTGATTCCCAGCACACAGGAAGAATATCACATACTTGAGATAAATCCAGAGAGACAGTCTGCGAAGGACAAGGTTGTCTTTCTCCAGGGAGAATTTAAATGTATAATTAAGAAAGCAAAACTATGGCAGCCACAAATAAATTACAGTTTTATGTTTGATATCTCTCTTCGTGGCCCAGGAAAAACTTAATTAATTTAGGGATAACAGATTGCGTGTCAGGTATTACTGCTGAAGACTTTGGTAGGATAAATTAGATTCCTTGTGCAAAGATGAGCTTTAGTGGTCCTTCTGTAGAAGAGAGCTTTGTTTATTACACTGTGTCTGCTTCCAGCTGAAAAGACTTTTGTGCTAAATGGCATTGTAGTTGATTTTAATGTTCTGTTTACAAGAAGTTAGGTTTGAAAAGATCCATATAGCCAATCTCTTTTTTTCTTTTTAATATCCGAATTAGTTTGAATAATTACATTTTTTTGAATGCTAATTATGCTAGCTATTTCTATGCAACTTTTTATGCATTGAAAATATGCTGAAAAAAGTATTTCAAGTGGCTGCCTTTTTTTCCTGGTTTGGAAGGACTAGGAGTATCAAGTGAATAGACAGCAAAAGATAGCTGGTCACCAGGTGAATGTAAACATCAGAAGATAAGTTGTTGTGGGTTGTAGCTTTTTGGTGAGATTTTCAAACAAATCAAGATAATGGTTCCCTGTCTTCTGTGCTGTACACGGGTAAAGAATCAGATGGTCTCTACTTTGAAACTCTTGTGTCTCAAATATGGCCAAAAGTGAACAGAAGATCAGACAAATAGAGTTGTCACATGAACAGAGTGAAATGTTTTCAGGATAGTAAGTGCAATATTTCTTCCATTGTTGTGATTTTTTGGAGGTAGCAATATTAAGTAAAGTGTCTCCTCGACAGAAAGCGTAGAAGGGCATAGGTAAGTGGGGGATGCCGGTAAGGAAATAATAAATTAAGGAGGAGAGTGCAAGCAAGCCTGGATGCACAGCCAGTTTCTGCATGTTTGAGATACTTCTGTCACTATTAGAAAGATATACATGATATCCATGTACTTTTCAGCTAGATGAGTATGGTTAGTATAGACAGAAGCAAGAGCAACTGATGGGATTTTTGATTTATTTGGGATACAGTAAAGGACATAGAAATTCAGCCAAGGATATTATTGCTAATTGTGCAGGCAGTTAAATTTAGCTCTTGCTCAACCAAAAGAACTGATCAATCTTTCTTGAGAAGTGTAAAGGAACAATAGCCAGAGAAGGGCAAACAGATTGTCTTTCCAGGTCTTTAAGAAGCCTTTTTGTTCACTCTTTCTCTTCTGTGTAGCTCTGATACAAATAATCTGAACACAGCAGATTTCTGTAATACGCATCTCCTTTTCCCAGGAGGATAGCCCAGAGGTTAAGATACTGGTCTGGAATAATCAGATTTGGTACCCTGCTTGTGATTAATGTCCTCTGAACTTGGTGTAGAAGTTACTTGCTTTTCCTGTACCTCGTTTCCCCAGTGGTAAAGTGAGCAAGGAAAGAACTATTATTGCATTAAGAGATTTTGTGAGGGAAAAGAAAACTCAGAAGTTTGAGGACTGTAGATATTGCTATGATACTCAGCTCAATTCAGCTGCCCACAGGTAGGCTGCCTGAGCTGTATCCTGCCTCGCCTCAAGCTCCTATTCCAGAAGATACTTCCATAGGTCCTTTGTCATGTTTGTCACCTGCACAGAGATCTTTGAGACATCCTATGCCATCTGAGATGCCTACAGGAAGGCAAATGAATCAAACCCACAATTCTCAAAGTTGATTCTTTGATTTGAGCTTGGTCTTCTCTCTTAATGGTTTTTCTCCCTCTTAATTCTTTCTCAGATTTCTCACTCCTTTTTCCCCTCTACATCCAAACTTGGGGTATGTTGTTTCTTGTTTCTTTCCATTTTGTTTTCCTCCTTAAGCCACATCCCGTGAAAATCACCTGCCGTTCATCATTCCAGCATCTCTACTTGGATTATACATAGTACATTATCCAGCATTGTACAGGCTAGGGGAAGGCTGGTCTCCATAGTTTATTTTCTGATGTATGTGGCA
Source organism: Pedionomus torquatus (assembly GCA_013398155.1). Taxonomy (NCBI): domain Eukaryota; kingdom Metazoa; phylum Chordata; class Aves; order Charadriiformes; family Pedionomidae; genus Pedionomus; species Pedionomus torquatus. The sequence continues at coordinate 70,793 of VZRU01005515.1, read as the reverse complement.
ATCCTTTCACACTGTGCCAGGCATTCACATCTGCTTGGGATAAGCACCTTTCAGAATACATGCAGAGTGTTTCTGATGAACCATCTTGCCATGTGGGAGAGCTCCATAGCATTAAACCCTCTGAATGTCCCCGGGGACGAGCAGAAGAAGTCCCTAGCAGTACATTGTCAAACCTTCCCTTCTCATCAGCAAAGCAAGGCCTCGCAAACCCCAAAGCTCAACAGCTTCAGTTTCCTTTAATTCCTACTGCCTAGCTAAGCTTTACTGTTGGACTTCTTAGGATCTCACTTACATAGAACCATAGCCAGCAATTATTGTGTTGAATTTTGTAAGGGTTCCTACATCCGGTGGACCAAATTTGCTGGATGCTACAAGGAAAGGGTGGGTAACAGTCAGTGCATCGTGGTGCCCTGCAAAGATGGAAGTCAGTTCTCTCTATGAAGTACTCTCTGTTTTTAACTGAATGGCCAGGGACTAATGTACAAGTCTGGCTTCATTCTGAGAAGAATCATAATCTTGTTTATTCTGTGGATCTCTCTGGAGCATTTTTACATCATCTGGGCAATGATGTATGATTAGATTCTGTAATTTGCAGAAAGGTTGTTGTGATCATCTCGCATAGCATATTGTTCACATTTGTCATTTAGGCTGTGTAGAAAGACCACATTTCTCTCTTTCAATTTTCATTAAGAGAACTTGTCCTATCATAGTATTTTATGCTTGTCTGGATATGACTATTCAGTACTCTTCTCATTTGTTAGCAGGCTGTTCCCATGCAATGTGGTATTTTACGATACTCAAAGCACCAGCAAGCAAAAGCTGACATGAAATTAACAGAAGAAAAGCAACCATGAGAAAAGTGAACCTTCACGCTTCTTGAAACACCAAATATTATGCCAGAACTTCACAAGCAGCAGGACAATCCATTGATGACAAAAATCCATTGGGGCTATAAAATGTAAAGAGTCAGGAATTCATTGAAATGAAGTTTGTTTGGGGTTGGGAGGAGGTTCTGCAGGAGTCTCTGGACGTTTTTCGTGTATCTTTCCTAGACATCTTCTTTGGGAAGGGGTGAAGAGAGGTTGGTAGATTACATAGACAGTTAGTCTGACCTGTTGAGTTGTTCCTATGCTCTTCCATACCCAAGAGTACCTGGTATGATGATGCATGTTGGGGTGTCTGATGATGTCCCTGTCAGCTCCTGACCACACCATTGCTGCTGCTGTGCAGGGACCTCAGCTGCTCTTAAAGCAGTTCCTGGGTGGCCAGAGTTTATATCAGAGAATCAATTTCTTTTCTTTGTTTGTTTATTTCTGTTTCTTTCCTTGAATTGCACTACTCCCAGAAACGTTTTTAGGGGAAGAAAAATGACTCTATCAGGGTGGCACTCTCAGAAGCTATTATAACACTGTCATCCTTGCCACAAGTCATGAGTTTTCAGTTTAATCAAGCTTACTTAAGCTCATCTGTATTTTTTTTTCTGTTATATTACTTTCCTTTCTCTAGTATGATGCAGACACTTAACATCACAGTCCCAGAATCACTGAATGCTATGGGGTTGGAAGGGACCTCTGGAGATCATCTAGTCCAACCCCCCCAGAACCTCCTAGAGCAGGTTCCACAGGACCGTGTCCAGGTATAATTGATCATTATGATTCATGATCAGCAAATTACTGACAGCAAGTTTTCCTAACACTTCAGATCCTCGTAGAACTGAAATTTATTATTTGACAAATGAAAGCAGTTTGAAGGCTTTATAGTTTAGTCTTCTATCTTGCAAAAGGTTTACTGAAGATACATCATCCCCAGATGGAAATATTCTTGCATTTTCTATCTAGATGTGTACTCTTGATGACATTTGTAAATCACATCAGACATACTTGATATCCTTACTTAGACTTTATGGTTTTGTGTGGATTCTTACATTTATTTGTCTCAGTACCACATTGTAAGACAATTCTTCTCTACATGTATTCACTTGATGGCATCTAGGTTTACCATCAGATGAAATTTAGCTTTTACTTCATTCTTGATGCTAATTGGACTTAATTATTTAGTTCCTGTATTCTTAGTGATGTGCTGAGTCAATGCTGATACTCATTTTAGATCCTGAATGTAATTCTGCGCATTAAGCGAAGTATACAATATCACGTTTGGAGACCACAGTTAAATTCAGAGAAAAAGGAATCAGTTGTTTCAAATTCTGTCTCTCTTTTAGCTTTTTATGGCATTTTAAGAGAAAACTTACTGGTAGCTGATTGTCCTGGTTTGAGGTAAAATGAACCAATTTTATGACACTGATTTAAGCTAGTTATTTGAAATGGAGTAGCTTTTTACCTGTTACTTCTATGGATAGGATGATCATGTTCATCAGCTGTTTTGTACAGTCTTCGGAAGACTAGTGTACTCGACTGTAGATAGTTTATTGAGGTTTAGTTCCTGTCTATTTCTTTACTTTTTAAAAATGTTTGTATTTTAAATGGTATAGGCTGTTCATAAACATTGAGAGATGTTATTAACCTGAATCCCAAACATCATTTCTCTATACGGGCATGCTAAGGAAAAAAAA
>VZRU01005515.1:573-68197 GCA_013398155.1 Pedionomus torquatus | reverse complement strand
AAAAAGAAATGCCAGCTGTCTGCCCTGAGTCTATATGTCATCTGAGCCCAGCAGGCCATTGAATGTTCAGCAACAGCTTTGGTTCCTCTGCTTTTTCTTTTTCCAATGCCTGAATCCAAACCCACAATATGGGTTACTTACCCCATGGACCTAAAATAAAATATTAGCCACTTATCCGTCCAGATCTCCTTTCTTAGGCGTGTTGTAGAGCACTCCGAGGCTTTTATAAAACACTGTCCATCTACTGCTGTCCTCAGGGGCCACCAATAAACTGAGCTATTCCTGTTAACTAAGTCTAATCCCTGTCTAGAAGGGTGGTTGAACTGAGGCTTAAGCGGGGAGGTTAGGCATTTGCTGCTGCTGAGCACAACCTTCATTTTACCAGGGGAGGTACCAGGTGACTGGAGGTTGGCTAATGTGGCTCATCTACAAAAAGGGCTGGAAGGAGGATCCATGGAACTACAGGCCTGTCAGCCTGACCTTGGTACTAGGAAAGATCATGGCGAGGATCATCTTGAGTGAGCTCTCATGGCAAGTGCAGGGCAGCCAAGGGATCAGGACCAGCCAGCGTGGGTTTATGAAAGAGAGGTCTTCCTTAACCAACCTGATGTCTTTCTATGACCTTGTAACACGCTTTTTGGACAAGAGGAAGGCTGTGGATGTTGTCTGCCTGGACTTTGGTAAGGCCTTGACACCATCCCCACAGTTTTTTCCTGGAGAAGCTGGCGAATCATGGCATAGACAAGTGTGCTCTCCACTGGGTGAAAAATTGGCTAGATGGCCATGCCCAGAGAGTTGTGATTAATGGGGCAAAATCTTGTTGGCATCCAGTCAAAACTTGTGCTTTCAAGGCTTAGTATTGGGCCCAATTCTGTTTAATAACTTTATTAATGATCTGGACACAGGGATCAAGTGTGCCCTCGTTAAATTTGCAGACAACACCAAACTGGGTGTTGATCTGCTGGAGGGTAGGGAGGTTTTACAGAGGGACCTGGACAAGGTTGGATCCATGGGCCGAGGCTTGGAATGTCTAGTTCCAACCATGTGGCATATCCGTGGTTCCAGTTTGGGTTAGGATTAGGAAAACTGGGAAGCTATGTGATTAATGGTTATTTAGTGTAACCCTGGATTAAGGTTAGGGTTGGGGTTTGCAGAGCCCAAGTTCTAACATGGCATTTTAGTCTCAGTTCAGCTAAAAACCAGTAGAGAAATTGCAAGCTGGATATAGGGTCAAAAAAANNTAGGGTCAAAAAAAAAAAAAAAACCCAAACCATAGGAGGTAGATGCTGTGAGAGGTATGTTCTTCCTTTCTGAGCCTTTCACTATTGGGCCTGAGTGCACATCCAGAGATGTGGGTGTGTGCTCTTGGTATTTTGGGAATGAGAAAAGAGTTCATCATGACAACCTTTCTTGCTGCACTTGGTTACCTGTGTTACAAACCTCTCAGACTACAGTTCATGTGCCTGCTGCTTGTTCCTGTGAACGTGATTTGAATTTGCTTACCTGGCAGCCACCTCTTTGAAAAGGAAATGTTGGGTTTTGCAGAGAGATGCCTGGTGTGGATCAAAGTCGTGACGCGGTTGGGGGCAGGCTGTTTGGCTCATTGGTGACAAGGAGCAATGTGAAGGTCTGTGATGATTGGAAATGTTAAATTAAATTATTCCTCTGTAAAACTGTCTGTGATACTTTTACATATTTTATGAAGAGGTTGGTGATGAGACTGTATGAGGTCTTTGGGGCTAGTCAGCAGGCTTAAAAGCAGCCCAAAATGGCCAAATGAGCCAGGGAAATGAAAAGCTCAAACAGCTATCAGCAGCAAAAGGCTGGGTTTTTTTCTTTTTTTTCCCTCTCTGATGTCACTCTGTCCATATTTCTGCTGTAAATGTGTCAAAACTTCCTTTGAAGTTCCACACGCGAGGTCCACGGGTGGCGTTGCATCACCTTCACGATCATCTTGACCTCTAGTTTCCTCACTGGCAATGCTCGCCCCACCTTTGTGCAACCTGATTTTATGCTGTGGGGCTGGGTGGGCTTGGGAGAAGCAGGCGGCCAGAGAGAGAACATGCCAGGACTGGAGCTGTCTTTGTTTTGAGAAGAATAAATGGTGATGTGGTAGGTAGGTTTATATGTTTATATAAAGAATCAGTTAATTGCTACTGGTTTTGTTTTGTGGGGTTTTTTGAAGTTTGGTTTTGTTTTTTCCTGTGGAAATGGTAAGGCTGGTCAGTTGGTCATGGGAGAGCAATCTGAACTTTGTTCTGTGAGATAATTTGTCCTCCTGCCTACAAGTACTCTATATAGATTTGGGGGCGGCTTGACAAGAAGGGGGAAGCCTATTTGCAGCTGTGTGATAAGTCTTCAATATTAAAATGAATAGACAGTGCCGGGATTTAATAACAGAATGCATTTATTGTAGTTAAATACAGTGTAAAGTGTCGCTGTGTCAAATTACATTTGAAATTGTGATCGTATGAATGGCCCTTACTGCTGACATGTGGCAGTATATTTATTATCTAGTGGATGACAATCCACTTCTGAATTAATGAGGGAAGCAAATATGAACATCAATAGGAGTTTTAAATAAGCAGCAACTGTAATAGTTTCTCATGTGACCTTACACTTCTTTATTCTCTGTGATTTATGTTGAAAATAATGCAGATAAGGATAATGTTAATACCATTCTATGTAATGAGCCATAAACAGAAGAAAAAACTAGGGAATTTTGATTATATTTTTTTTTTATCCTCTCTCTGGATGGGAAAACAACTGCAGTTCCAGCAAATTTCTCTCATTCGTCCTTCCTTTGAAACCCAGAGATTCTTCGCTAAAAAATAAGTTGCTTCGTTAAAAAAAAAAAAAAAATAAGGCAAACAAAACCAGATACTTCCCAAAGGCTCCATACTTTGAAGTCTGTTTCCATACACGTGTCCACATGCCTTACTCCTGCTTTTATCCTTTATTTTTATTTTGACAAATTGGTTTCCCGTCTGAACTTCAGAAGCAGCAGTGCACGCAGCACCCATGAAGAAGTGTTGCAAGTAGCCCTGTCTCTGTTTTGCGACATCAAGATTGAGTTACTCCTTTTTATTTTCGATACAGGTACTCCAGAAACTAGGAAAAGCAGATGAAACAAAAGATGAGCAGTTTGAAGAATACGTTCAAAATTTCAAACGGCAAGAGGTCAGTTCCTTTTGTAACTTCTTTAATTGTGTCTTAAGAATGCACCATATTTGAACTTGCTGTTTTAAAATAAAGCGTTACAGGTAAAAGGATTTCTTTCTGGGGGCTGGGGAGGGGGTATAAGGTTTTGTTTTGCTATTTTCAAACAGATTTCAAACAGTTGGATTTGTGAATGATTAGATTAGATAAAAGGACATGTAGTAATCATATAAAAGGGCAGGCACCAGTGGCCAAGATTGTTGAGTTGGGTGATTTCTTTTGTGGGATTGGGTGCGTTGGTTTGTTTGATTTGGTTTTTTTGGTGTGTATGGTTGGACTCAGTGATCTCAGAGGTCCCTTCCAACCATGAAGATTCTGTGATTCTGTAACAACCATCACGCTAGAACCGCTTGGGATCAGCAGAGAGACGGTACATTTCCACCAGCATAATTGAGAAGAGAAACCAGCCCTGACTGAATGCAGTTTTGTAATTGCTTTCTTGCAAAGAGGAGATGCGTTTCCTTGGTTTCATTTTGTGGATGGCTTTCATCAGTGGTTTTGTAGGAAGTGAGTAGATGGGCAGTTTCAGACTGCTGTGTGTTGTGACGCTGCCTGTGGTGGCAGCGCTGGCGAAGCTGCTGATTATTGCTCATAATATTTGAAACGCAACACATGAAAACGAAGGTGCCTTGAAGAGTTTACCATCTACTCCCAACACAATCCTAAATTCTAACCACGATTACCCCTTGCTTTGTTGGACAGACTTTTTGGCTCCAAGGTGACTAATTGCAATTAATTAAGTACTACCTTTCTAGTACAGATTAATGCCTACCATGAACTGTATTAATGCCACCAAGAAAATAGTCCTGTTCTGTAAGTATGAACGGAGGTATCTGTTGTCTTTGTGAGCTTTCATTTAGAGCTCATATAGAAAGGCACTGGAGGGTGAGAAAGCTACTCCTGTACATTTTACACCATGTAAAAATTGGCTCATGTCAGTATTTGCAATTTCTGCCCTAAATCAGTCCGATCTACCATGTGTACTTCTGTCCTTTCCATGTAAACACAAACCCCACATCCTCACTGCTGGGATGATTATTAACTCTTTGGCATCTTACAGTCACTTAGGTTTTATTTTCCTCTCTCGACGTGGAAGGAAGGGAGGTTTCAGGAGCCACTGTAGATCTTCACTCTTCCCTGAAGGTGATGATGATGGGAAGTAAAAGAATCTGTACCTCTGAGGGGGGTTTTCCTCCCTCAAATTTATTGAGGTCAGGAAGATGGTGGGTTTTAATAGGCCTAAAGAAATGCTCAGAAACTTTGAAACCCTGCAGAGATGTCGTGTGTCCCCTTTACTTTCCCTTCCTCTTTTCCAAGTATGCTGGGATATCGATGGAGCATTTCTTTCTTCTTGGTTGTCCTTATGTTGCTGCTCATCCTTGCTGTCAGTATTCCAGCTCTTTGCACAGCCAGGAGCTGTGTTGCTAGAAATAAGGTGCATCTGTAAGGTTCTTACTGGGTACAGAAGGAGCAGCTGGAGCATGCCCTTGAGGAAACAGAGTTTTGTGGGATATTTTTTCAGCTAAACATTCAGAGTGACAGTGTGTTAAAAAACAGAGATGAAAGAGGAAAAAAAGGTCTTTTTAAGCAAAATCATGTCTCAAGTGTTTGGTTTTATTGTATCCTTTTTCCAAGAATTTTCTGTAATGGTGATTTTCAGCTGAAAGGGCTAAGGAGGATCTTAGTGTTTCTTCCCTTTTATTTCCTCCTGTTTTCATGTACAGAGAAGCAGTAATAAGCAGTAAAGGACTCTGCAGGAATTGCATGATGCTAAATCTGGATGTGAATGTGACTTGAGGCCAGGGAAGGAATTGGATAGAGAGGAGCAAGTGGCGAGGGAACTACTACAACTCTCCCGAGTAGCACGTGCAGATTAGGCTGGGTCCACTGGTGCACTGAATGAGAGTTTGTACATTTATTAAACTAATCACACGTGTGTGCCGTGCTCCCGCTGTACGAGGTCTCAAAGAGTTATGTTGTGCTGCAAAGAAATGTGGCAGAAACACGGTGGGCTGTGTTCACCACTCAGGAGCATATAAATGGCTTGCACTTTGTTAGTTTTGTCCATGGTTTGATCTACAACTTCCTAGCAGTACAAAGATATGAAGCAATACAATGTGCATCTGAACTATCTTTCTTACTGATAAATACCATGCAAAACTGCTGTTCTCTGTGAACTCAGGTGGCCATCTCTTCTTCGTTTACGTTCAATTGTACTTTCAAGGTTGTCTCTGCAACTCTAGAGCCTTTAGAAAAAGAAAAATTAAATTCTAGGTATTAAAGACTAAATTAAAGGTTTGTAGCAGCTGGTGCCACATGGGCTCTTGGGGTCCTGGTAAGCTGAAGGCTGCGAAAAGGGTCTATTGTTCTTGTTTCCCCACATTATTGAGCCTACAACATTTGGGAGGTCAACTAGTCTTAAATAGAGAAGGATTTTTTTATTAATACTCTCCAAAGATAACTGAGGAGTCCCTCTTCAGCTTGGGGAAAGGATAGTGAAAGGAAAGAGAAAGAGCATAGTGCTCTTTACCCAGAAAACAAGTAATTGAAAAATGGGAATCTTAACATGCTATTCCATGCCTGAATAGCAGATTTGGTGATGGGCATGTACCAAACTCAGCAGAAGGCAACATGTAAGGATACATCCAGCAGATCTATCTGTAGGAAAAGCTCGTTTAGGCTCCCTAGTGATCCGTTCCCATCTCTTTCTGAATACAACTGGATAAGACCCCCTTCTAGCTTTGACAACCCAGATTTGAATTTCCCAGATGAGTCACCATGGAGAAACTGAGTCATCCCATCTCTAGAGAGAACAGAGCACAGTGGCTTTGCAGAGCCTCAGGACTTTCCCTAGGAGAAGCAGTAAGCTACTGCAGCTGAAACAAACAGTAAAAACATTTCGATTTTTAGCAGTGAATGCAACTTTTATTCACCTTCCATTTATGTTGTAAACTGAAAATTGCCACTCTAAACCAGAAGTTGTGCAACAAATAAAACATACATAAACTCATATATGACACAGATTCTAGGTGTATTGCAAGAAATTTCTGGAGTCTTAAATGCTTCTCTCTGCACATTTAATTGTACATGTGACCAGCCTCTTAATCGACCCTGAAGTTCAGAGAAAGGGGTAAAAAAAATAAAAAAAGAAGACATTTCCTGCATATTTCTCTCAACTGTGAAAATACCAAGTCCATCGGGGTTTTACCTGAAATTTCATCTCTATCGCAGTGTTCAAGCAACTGCATCTTAACATTTCTTTTTTTTGACAGGACGTAAAGTAGCAATTCCCTTAACCCCAAGTATATTGTAATGACTCACAGAGCTTGCTTCATTTTCCTAAGAGATGAATATTCTATTTCACATCTATGCATATTCATCTTTCATTATTTTTCCATATGTAGTTATGAGACTTCTTTTCTACAGGCTAGAGAGAAAATATATTATGTTTTTTAAAACCATTAGTGTTTTTTAAAACCAAGAAGCGTTTGCATTGAGGAGCACTGCATCTGACAGGCATCTTTTCAGGGCCAGTCCCGGAGCATACTTCAGATACTGGATGACAAATAAGCCCAAATATAAGCAGTACAATGTGCAAAGTATTTTGGGGACAATAGAAGGCTTTTTCTCTGTTGATTAGGGTTTCATCCTGAAATGTATATTTAAAAATTATGTCTAAGGAGCCAATTCTCCTGAGACAAGGATAAACATGGTGTACCATGAAATCTCATCTCAATTTCATTAATTTCCAGTCAGGCAGGATACGCAGAAAGGTGGGGCCCTGTTTTTTTTTTTCCTGCTACAAAATTATCTCTGCAGGAACAGCCCAGATCCATTCTGGCTAATTCCTAATGGCAAAGGAAAGAGTGGCTGATCCAATGTTTTTCTTTTTGGATTCTGCCTATTGACTGCTTCAAATCTAAAGTCTCAACCATTGTCACACTGGGCTGGTTTTGATTGCCCCTTGGATAAAACTGTTATGCCTCTGCAGCTTTATTAAGTGTGTTAATTTTATTTTTTTTTTCTCCCAGGCAGTGCAGTTCAATAATCAAGGTATTTCTGACTATTTTTAAAGCAGACTAGAATATGTTTCTTCAGGAGTGGGATAACTGATCCTGGGGACAGTTGACATAACCCAGCTCTGGCATTTAACACATGGATCGAATGGGATGCAGTTGATAACAAGGAGTTCTAGACAGTTTTCCACCAAACCTGCTAATAGGTAGCTTATATATGTTATTTAAGAATATAGTTCTGGTTGTGCATAAACAGAAGGCAAGTCCATGTTCAGAAAGTCTAGCTTGACATTTAGTATGTGTACTTTTAGCCATAGACATAGCGGTGCTGCACTTGCTGTCTTTGCACACCTCAAATTTTCATTCAAAACCTCTGTCTGGGCACTGCTTTGAGGACATAACTGTGCTTGTAGGAAGATGTAATAGGTATGAACATAGGACCGTATCTAGGATTCTAGGGATTCTAGGATTCTAGCATGGAAAGAAGAAGGAAAAAAGTCAGCTTCTGAAGTGTGTTAGGATGCTATCGCGTTAAGTAGGACAATAAAATGTGTTGTTATGATGTGTTAAGGTAGTACTTTTTACTAAACAGCAGTAAGATGTGCACATATATACTTTCTTAACATCAAGCTACCACTGCTTTTGGAACTTTCTATTATGCTGTAAGTAATTAAGCCTGAGGTTTAATCCACTGATTACTCAACCTGTGCCTGTCTGGCCCCTGTTTTGGTAAGTAGCTTTGATCCCAAAGCAAGGGGAGGGTTTGCCTTTCCTTGGAGCATTGAGTATGGTCCCAAACCAGGGACAGAGTGGTGGGCTGGGTGCTCCTGCGCTCTTGCTGTTACTCAGCACCTTTGCAGGTATCGCCCTGGAGAGTCTATTCCTGTGCTCAGAATTTAGATGCTTAATGGGTTTAAGTTCAAAAAATGAGTTTTGTTTCAGATCAAATTAGTGTAAAAACTTCTTTTCATTGAACCTATAAAGTGAATTCAGTCTGCTTTCTAAACCTGCTCAGGCATTTTTACCTTTTAAATTCTTTAATATTTCCATTTGTCTTCTCAGAGCACATTGCAATTTGGGGGTATTTGACCCAGTTCTAAAAGCCTTCAGTTCCCTGCAGGGAGCTGGGACAGGCAAGTGAGTTCAGTGGATGTAATCTGTGTTGCAATATGTGTACTGGTGAAGCAAGTGAGCATTTTTTGAGAACCACTATTTGGGTTTAACGTGGCTGCAGGTAGATGGATTCTAAGCCACAGATGGTCCCTTTCAACCTGAATTTCTTACGATCCTCTGTGTCTGAATGCTTTGAGCATCGCTGTCGCTGATGGCAAATCCTTTACTGACAACAGAAGCCCTCTGACTTAAGTGGAGTTATAACAGCTTATGCCAGTTGAGACGCTGCCTTCTGAAGTGTTCACACATCCACTCTTTTGGGTTCTGACGTTCACAGGAAGGAATACGAGAGCAACTCCAAAGCAGTCAGTCCTATTTTGCAGCTGATTTTTCCATATGGTGTAGCTGTATGTGAGAAAATGTTGACTGCAAGCTGATACCTCTATAGTTTCCACCGCTTAAATAAATAATTTGAAGGATATTGGGAACTGATATATGTGGAGTGTTTCCAAAATCTTCAGGCTATTGAAGGGTCTCCTGGACAACAGCTTTTTAGCTATGAAGTATGTGCTGTAGTGTAGCACAGGTTTTACTAAGTCCAACTTGTGATACAGTCAGAGATAAAGTAAAGCAACCCAGTTTGTTTTGTCTATTCTGAGTTTTTCAAAGGCTGTTGATGAAAGCTAAAGAAAGATCATTTTGATGGATTTGCCAAAGTAACAGTTGAGATTTCACAGCAGACTGCAAGATGCACTAGCCAAACTAAGCAGGATATCTAATCCTATTGGCTTGTTAGTAGCTATTTCCTTGTCAAATATGAAAATGTTAAAATAGTTTGCAAAAGGTGTAAGCCATCCATGTAAGGGCATGGATTTTCTGCAAGTCTAGACATCTGCATGGTGTTTCTGGTGGGGGTCCAGTGTTCTTGATTACACTTTTTTGTGTTTCAGATTAGGATATTGGCAGATTGACTTGAACTGGACCTTGGCCTTAAAATATACCTGTCTCTCTTTAGCTGGAATGTGCAGATGACTGATAAAATGCACCCAGAACTTTTAGCATAGATAATACATCTTGAACGGGCCACCTTTTCATTCTTGCAAAATGGGACATCCGATAGCTCCTGAAATTGCTTTTTCTTCCTAAGTTCAATGTATTGTATGCATGGCTTAAAAAAAGGCATAAAAATCTAACTGAAAAGTGTTTTCAACAACATAACTGAAATGTGTTTTCATTTTGTTGCTTTTTTTGTTTGTTTTTTCTTTTCCAGGCAGAGGGTTCCAGGCTCCAGAGAGAACTGAGAGGATATTTAGCAGCCATCAAAGGTGATTTTTAAGTGTCACATCATGTTTTCATAACACAATTCTTTCTTTTTTTTTAAATTGAGACGAGTAGGCTTATTTAAGGTGTACAAAGACAAATACAAATAATCTTGCTTTTGTCATTAGCAGTCTGCATTTCTGCTTTGGATTTGGCACAGGCTCTTTACTCAGTTACTAGGGATTCTGCACCTTGGATGTCAACTGATGTGTGTACAGTCTTGCACACACTGCTCATCCTTGGTGGTCCTTCATGTGCAGGGCTGCTGCCCGGAGTGTCACGTTGAGTGCATTTTGAGCACCCACCGCATCTACACATCTTGTTAAATTACTTGTCTTTGCAAATGGTAGAATATGAAATACCTTGTGCAAGGCAAGGGATTGCTTGATCTGTGTGACTAACATTGCCAGGTATTACTAGCTGGATGATGACTGCCCTCCAAAACCACACTCCCTGCAATGTGATTTATCATGTATTTCTGACTGTGTAATCCATTTTTAATTTTTTTTAATTAAAGTTGAAAAATCAAATGTGATCTCTTTCAACACTGCATTGAAAATCCACATAGCCAAAGCTCACTGGTCAGGGCTTAAATATCAGAGATTAAGTAAACAGCTATTTAAATAATACTGAACATTTGTAAATCCAGCACATTCAGCATCATAGGCTGAGTGTGTTCTCTTTCTCATACCACCTGTCTCTGGAGGAGTTGGAGGCCTGGAGCTAAAGAGAAAGGAAAAAGAGTTGGTGACTTACAGAGAAACTGTAAGGGCTTCTTGAGATAAATACACACATACATATATATGTTTGATATATATGTGCTAAATATATATATGTGTGTATATATATTTTAACCTGGCTCCAGTCCAGTAGGGAAAACATTGCAAATGAGTATTAACATCCTCAGGGCTGCTCTCAATCCATTCTTTGCCCATCCTATATTTGTTCTTGGGATTGCCAAGGACCTTGCACTTGGCCTTGTTGAACTTCTTGAGATTTCCCTGAGCCCACCTGTCAAACTTGTCCAAGTCCCTCTGGGATTTTGCCTTGTAGGGTTTTGCACAATATATTTTGCTCTTAGAGGAAATTTCATCATTAGTCATTTCTGGGGATCCACTGGATGCTGATTTTACTTTTGTATTTTTCAGTCATCCCTTCCCCATACCCATTGTCAGATAAATACTCAAAAGCAGCATGACAAAGCTGTTTGTTGGCCATATGGCTTTTCTGTCACGTAGGCTGACTGTTTACATGCTGCTTTGATTTCCATGTTGGTGACAACAGTCCTCCTCTCCATGTTTCATTTTCTCTATTTCTCTTCCTTTACTAGTACTCTATGCATTTGTGGTCCTTTTTCTGGTTTACTATCTAGTGGGCTACTCTTTGCACCAACTTTTGTTTTTAACTAGGTGCTATATTTTTTAGTGTGGTTTTTTAGTTTTGCTGTTTTAGCCATGCTTTTCTGTGCAGCATCTTTCTCTTGTTGCAGCCTGTAAGTCTGTATTTGAAAATATAACTTGGACTGACTTTCTTACTGAGAATGAGAAGTGTTTCCTAACACCTCAGTATTTTGGTGTCTTAAAAAAGACTCAGTCTTAAGCAACTTGCTAAAGCCTCCAAAGCAAACAAGCCACCAGTGGGTATCCTTGGCACACCTTCATGCTATGGAGGGGGAGGACAGCCCAAAACAGCCCAGTCCACAAACACGGCTTCCCCAGAGCTGACTAGTTCAGCAGTGGCAAAGACCTCTCCAGATTTGGGATGGCAAAAGCAGATCCAGCAACTGCTGGATGTCATTGTTCTATTCTGTATTTTCTGTATATTCTATATATATAGTCTCTCTATATATATCTCATCTTATTCTATATAGGAACATCTTGTCGTTGCTGTTCTTAGAAAGACTATGATCATTAAGAGATTTTTGGGTGATGATGTACACAAAATTGGCAACCCACATATTTGGGCACCAGAGTGGGATTTCTGCACCTAGGACATCTGAGCCTTGGGGGCACGCTCTCATCAGAAGCTCACTTTGCAGGAAAAAGCTCAGTCACATCATTGGAAAATAATGCACTTGACATCCTTGTACTCTTCCAGGTGTGAGAAAAGCAGTTCATTTTAAAGGTTTTCAGGAATTGGCAAGATAGCTAACTTTACTAAAAACATTTTATGAAGCTGGTATGTTGTGAACTACAGTAATAAGTTTCATTTTGCTGTGTAACTTTTTGAGTGACTGGATATCAGAAGTTGGAAGTACAAGATCTGGGAAAATATAAGCAAGGAATGGTCAATAGAGCCTTCTTAGGACCTCCTATCCCTTCATTTTAACATACGTGAGTGTTTGAGGGTTAGTGTCACACATTCTGAGAAGAATTTTGCCTGTATGCCTCTCGCTCAGAGGTGCTTGTTAGTCTTAGCTGGATCTTGATTTTTGCAGCTGGTGACTTAAGGACTTGGAGGCACCATGTCATCAAGCTGTTGAACTTGTGAATGGCTTTTAAGTGCTGTTTTATTTCTACTGCATGTAGTTTAATGTTTGCTATGTATCGGTGACATTTGTACTGACAAGACTGTGTACTATCCCCCATAGCTGTACTCATCTCATGTCTCAGTCTTCTGCCTCTTCCAGTCTCCTTAGCAACATAGATCTGTGTTTTCTACTTCATCACTTTTTATTTTTTTTAAGCTTTTGAGAGCTGTGGGTGACCTGAATGGTTTTATGGGCCAATTGTGAAAGAAACCCTAAATCAGCCTCCCATTCTCTACCCTGAGTGTGCAAGTGCCAGTGCAGATGAGCAGGTACGAACCTGCATCTCCATGCAGGTGGTAAGGTGGCAGAGGTAAAAAGGAATCCTGCATCATGAAACAGAAACACCAATGGCCTACCAGCACCACTGGTCTACAGGAAGGCAAGGGGAAGATTTTGGAGGTCTGTAAGCTGCCAGTCTGTGGCTGACAGAACTGCACATATCCTCTGGACACACAAATCTTAAAATCAGTCTTGTCATCTCTTAGAAGCAGTGAAACTATTCGTCATATTTCTGTAAAATTTAGTAATGAATTATGAAATGATTGAATTATTCCAGTGGAAACTCTGATGGGTAACTAGTGATAACAGACACAACCCTTATGGTAGCATAGGTCATTTCCCTGGAGAGCTGCATATTAAGCTCTCTTCCCCACTCAAATAATTAAATATTAAGAGCCACGCCAAGGTGCCTCACTCCATTGGGAATATAAATTTTTCTCCATGATTCAGCCTAGATTCCCTTGATGGGAAGGGGGCAAACCCCACCCATAAGTGTATGGGTCTTATGGCCAACGTGGAGTCCCGGCTTGGTCTCGATCTCCATTGGAGCTTGAGGACATTGGAATTGTGATGGCAAAGAGTCACCTGCCCTTTGCCATCTCTTGGGTGCTTGATGGGAATTGTCTCTGCACCACCATCCCCAGGATTGTTGTCGCATCATGGCCTGAAAGAGTCCTTTGGGATTCCAGGGGCAGGGGCTCTTTCCCATAGAAAGAGGGATAATTTCACCCAAGAGCCTCAGACTTCAGTAACTGGATTATTTAGCATCATTTTTCCTAAGCAATTCAATTATTTAGGCATTTGTAGTTATTAAATAAGTGACCCAGTTACCAAGAGGAAGCGATACGAAATTAAACAATTGGTATTAAATATAAATGTCTAACTGTTCATCAGCAGCAAAAACTCATTTTGCGTTTCTTAGTACTTTAATGTCTTGCTTGAAACAATTTGTCTTTCTCAGTGACAGCAGTTCAAAACAGCAGAGACAGCCTGCAGTCTATGGCTGAGACACTAATCCTCTTAACTTTAGTGCTGAATAATGCATAAAAAGGTATCAGAGAATAAGAAATCTATGTGAAAACCAGCCAATTAAAAAGGAACCCCAAACATTGGAAATTGTCAGTTTATGACCACAGGCATGAAAAAGAATGGGAAGCCCCTGGGTTGGTGTTTCCCGATGCGCTCGTTTGGATTATTGCAGTAAACCTTGTATAGATGCAGTAGGAGAAGGGTAGGACGGATGATCTTGGCCTTGTGGAAATTTCAGACTGAAAAAGCCAGATACTGTAATTCCCACTTGCCTTACGCTGCAGCGGGATTTGACAGATTATATAGATATTTAATTTTTTTTTTACAGGAATATGGTAGAATGGAGGATTACCAGATTCTCAGAAGTCAAAAAAAAAAAAAAAAAAGTGTTAAAGTTGGTGCTGCTTTGATATGACTCAAGCATGGGATATTAAGTGCCTTTTACTTACTCTCTGAAGTAGATACATGCCCGAGCCCTGTAGTACTTAAAAAGGAAAGTCTGCGGAGGAAAATAGGCTCTTCCTGAGCCTGGTCTGTGCCTGAGCTGAGCAGAATCCGCAAGAGAGATTAGCTGGCAGCTGTGCTTGCCTGCCTGCCACAGGAGACTGCAGGGCAGGTTGAGCACTCAGCACGCTTGAGGGCAGAAGTTCAGGTATCATAAAAGATCAAGCGTGAGCTGGGATGTGCAAACCTCCCCTCTCTGTGTGTTTGCCCTGAGTGGACAGAAGCAGTCGTCTTAAACACAGCGATAATGTGCTGGTTTCGCTCTACCTCCTGAGTTGATTAATTTGCAGTGGCATTAAAGATTTTAAATGAGTCCTGCCTGGAAAAATATGTGAAGATCATCTGTTTTATTGTAAACTGGCATATTCTAGGCAAAAAAGAAAAAAAAAGCTCCTTTTTGTTAAGAAACACTTTTATAGCTGGTGGTACATCACCCTAAGCATTAACCACAGAGGAGAAAAGGAGGAAATGCATCTTAAGTTAATTTCTATGGAATATATCTTAAGTTCTTCTGCTGTATCAATTCTCTGAGCCTAGCTCTCTCATTAAAAAGCACCCCCAAGACAATGCCTGAAGAGATCAAGTGTTCTGTTTTGGCTCAGTACCTTTGGATTTAAGGGTGAAAGCTCTGAACACCAGGGTTTACTCTGTACTTGTTCTCCCTCTTACCCACACCATTCTCTCCTTTGAACCCAAAGTCTGAGAGCACCTCTCTACTTCCAGCTTTTTCAGCATATTTTTCCTATCCTACCTGTTCCACAGAGCAGTTTTTATATCAGGAAGTGTGCATTACTGCACTTATTTTCCTGTCCTATCTGGAGTGTATGTTTTGGAGTGCATGGCAGAATAGCTCCTGACTAGGTCAAGCCCGCTCTTCCAGACATTCAGGTTTCAAATGAATTCTCTTCTTCCACTCCTCAACATCTTTGTTTGGAGGGTGGTGGAACACTGGAGCAGGTTGCCCAGGGAGGTGGTTGAGGCCCCTTCCCTGGAGATATTCAAGGTGAGGCTGGATGAGGCCCTGGGCAACCTGGTCTAGTTGGGGGTGTCCCTGCGACTGTGAGGAGGTCGGACTAGATGACCTTTGGAGGTCCCTTCTGGCCTGGATGATTCTATGATTCTATATAAATATGGGCCAATATGTCTGTGAGGGACATTTCTCATTAAGCTGGGGAAGCTGGGTGAAAATAAAGGTTTTGTTTCAGCTCTTGAAAACGCTACTCTAAACATGCCAGAGGGTATAGTGGGTACATGTGGGTTAAAATAAAGATATTTAGCAACTGTTTCTTGTAGTTGGCAATTACATGTTCCTCCCTCTCTCTAATTACAGGGATGCAAGATGCCTCAAAGAAGCTTACAGAGTCTCTTCATGAAGTGTATGAGCCAGATTGGTATGGACGAGAAGATGTGAAAATGATTGGTGAGGTAAGCTGCGTGGAAAGGGGAAGAGGTATTTTGGTTGCAAATGGATTAATCTGAGCTGCCGAGGAGAAGCGTACATCTGAAATTTCCCTTAATTCTTCGTGGCGTGTTAAATCCGTTTTTCTGAGCCTAGATATTATTGATCTTGTGCAATGCACCTCCTGCTGACCAGATGCTGCATTTGAGATGTCTGTTTTGCGAACTAGCTGATGTAAGCTCCCGCTGAGATCAACATCAGTGTGAGCAGAATTGGCCCACGTAGCAAGTGCTTGCCAAGTTTGTGTAAGGTGTATCCTACGTGTGGATTTACGGTCGGGATTCTCAGTTCAATTGAGCATTAAAAATTGTCAGATCTGCTTATCCTCATGGGCTGTGTAACAACTGACAAGCCAGTGGTATCAAACAGGATATCTGATGGGAAGCTAGTCTCTCTCTGACAAAAATCTGGAATTTAAGGGCAAGGTAGGCTGCAGGGCAATGTTTATTTTATCCTTTTTACCTTCCTCCAGTGCTTAGAGAAGAATAGGTCCTGTCCTATCTGGATGCAGGAACTTGACGTGCTCTGAAGTGCCAGCTTAAACAGCCTTATTTCTAGGGGAAGTCTGTCAGCAAATGTGCTGGTGGTAGCAAGAAAGTGCAAGCTGTTATCAGTGCAGCTTTTAAGCACCTGACATTCAGTTTGCAAGGCCTCCTGGATAAGATAATTAACAAAGAACTGGAAGGCAGAGCAGTCTTCCCAAATCTGCGTAATGATGGTTTCCTTCTCTATGGCTGCCTTCCTCTACCCTTCCCTGCTGCTGAAGGCATGATGTGATTTTGATTTTAAAAGCACTCAGCTTCTAAACTCTCTAAGTTAAGATGCCATACCGTTTATGTTGTTTTAGATTAAACAGCTGAAAGATCCCCCACTGCATCTTGCTGTAGCACTTCATCTCGTGTCTGTAGACTGTTACGTTTTACGCTCGGAAACTTGTAATTGTGTGCAATTTGGCTCTTAATCTCCGTTACACACAGGGATAAATGTTAGATGTGTCTTAATGAGAGACTCATGTGGGCAATTTTACAAAATCTCTGCTCCTGACATTTTCCCTATATAATCACAAATGCAGCTTTATGCATCCCTCAACCTGGAGTGAAAAAGAATGACATGTTTGTGCAGTCCAGGGTATAAATGATCATTCCAAAATGAATCCACCTAAATTACCTTATTCCGTATGGCAGGAGCAGTGATTGTTTAAAGAGTGCTTCAGCGATGTTTTTTGAGCCCACAAGCTTTCAGAAAACCTCCATGATTTTAATTTGTCTGAAATTTGCACCAGCAAGGTACAAAGGCAAATGCACAAGACTGGCAGTTGCTTGCTGTGGCCTAATGCTGCGCCGCTCTGTAGACCACTGTGATTAAATATTGTGTTAATAAATGAGGTACTTCTTTTAAGCATGATTAATGGGTTGTAATAATTCATTAGGGACTCTGTTAGGGTAGGAAATGAATGAACTGAATGCTGGCATCACACAGCATTTATAATATGCCCTATAGTAGCTCATGATAAATCGAACACTAGGGAATAGCTTTACAGACTTGCCAGTGAGCATAAGGGCCCTGCAGGGCAGTGCTTGCCTCCTTTACCCTCCCTCCTATCAGAAGAGGGAGTTCAGTCACTTTTGAAATGTGCAAAGAACCAGGGGATCAGGATGTTTAACATGTGCTAATGACTTGCTCAGCTGAGAGCCCGGGAACTCGAGCACTATGTCTCTATGTAACTGCATCTGCTTCTGGCAAGGGGTCTGCCCCCACAGCCCTTGTCACGTCAGCTGCATTAACAGGTTTTTAAAAACCAAAAACCTGCAAAAGGTGAGTACCCCAGGGCCGCAAAGGGGACTTCTGAAAAGCTTCTGAGGTGGGGGGGATTTTATTTATTTTGCCTCTGATGTTGGCAAGTTTCATATATGGCATCCTGGTTCTGTAGCAGTAGAGGAGTAGTAAGCAAGTAGCAAGTAAGTAGTAATAAGCAAGTAGTAAGCAAGTAAGTAAGTAGGTTCTGTAGCAGTAGAGTAGGTGGAGTTCTTGTCTGCGCATTGGCCGTTTCATCAGATATACCTTAGGGGCACACAAAAATTGAGGTAGAAAGACCTTTCTTAGGGTGAGTCTCCACAGCTTTTATTTAAAAAACGACCAAGCAAAGCTAAACTTACAAATCCTTGTAAATGATGGGAAACATGCTTTATTTTTTCCTTCGTTTTATTTATTCTTCTATATTTAGTTGTACTTCTTTTCTCTGTAAGGAAAGTTCATCATCCCTGAACGTAGACATAAGAACTAGGGCAGCTTCAGATTCTGCATTGCTTACCCTCAGGGACCTGAAACCCAAAGAAGATCTTGAATCTGCAATGTGCTTATTTTCACATAGCAGTTACTATTGGAAAGAATGAAACCACAAATTGGTTATTGTGCTAAATCTTCTTTTGTCATGAATTTAAAGCTTGCGATATCAAGGTGTTTCTTTTCATTTACCTTGTAAGTACACTTTGATTTATTGCTGTAAAGAACATTTTAAAACTTCGAGAAGATTAATCTTTACCAACTACATTTGTGTTTCTCCTAGGTTTGGAGTGGAATTAAACTACTAAGGGCATTTTTCTCTTTTCTGCCTTTACAGAAATGTGATGAACTTTGGGAAGACTTCCATCAAAAACTGGTGGATGGGTCATTGTTGACCTTGGATACATATCTAGGACAATTTCCTGATATCAAAGTACAGTAATGATTTCCTATAAAGGGCAATTTGTAAAATTACTGTTGAGTCATAAAATAAATAGAAAATGAGATTACAGGCAAAGAAAAGCAAAAAAAGGGAGGGGAGGCGAAAGCCATTCTCTTTTGCAATGTAAAAGATGTTGTTCTGTAAGTAAATCGCTGACATTAGGCTGCACTGATTTTCCAAATAAACAAATATATATATNNNNGGCAGTAGTACTTGGAAGTAAATTGGCCTTTGTAGATAAAACTTTTTATGTCTTTCCCTGCTCCTGTTTATTTGGTATGAGATCATTCTCACTGACTGCAAGGGGGACCCATTAAGTTCTTCAGCTGTTAAAATGCCAGACAAATTGGCACATGAAAAGCAGGCCTTTTGTTATTGGCCAGATGCACCTGTGGGTATCTAAATATCTTTCTCTTAACTAAGCCACGGTTCCTGTCTTTTAATTAGTTATAAAAAGATTTTTTTAACACACATCAAATTCTAGCCTCTCCCAAGTGCTTTGTCTGGTGCACAGTCCAGGGAGATGGCTACTAAATGAAATGTGTGGGGATAAAGAATGATGACAGGTGAGATGGAGGTACTTTCATATTTGACTGTGACTGTACAGACATAGCTGGAAGTTCTTTGTGATGGTTTCTAATAGAGTAGGTATCATGTGGTTATCCCCTTTGTCATTTATCTCAGGGATTAAAGAAAAAATAATTCAAAAATCCCAATGTTGCTAACGTTCAGTCTCAAATTTGCTTGTAAATCAAACCACTCTTAGGCTGTCTCAGCGGGTGGAATTTGCGTGGAATATATAGCTTTGTAAAGCTGGTGCATATTAAAATATTAAAATACTTTTAAATTTATTTTTATTAAAAAAAGTATTTAAATATTAAATACTTTTAAAAGAATTATATCTGGTAAACTAGAATTCCTATGGTATGTTGAATGCCAGTTATCTTAGTTATATGTCAGAGCAACTATACTAAGAGGTATATTTTAAGCGTTTTTCCAACTCTGGGGAAAAAAATATGCAAATTATTTATTAAATTTGCACACTATATATAAAGGAAAAAGACTGTGTTGCTGTGAGTTTAAAAGGTCAGCTTATTCTGGAGAATGAGACAAGGCTTGCATAACACGGATATCTCAGTTCCAATGCCTGTAAGCCCTACGCCTGCAAAAACCCCTTCCAAACCATCTGTAAATGGATTCCTTATTTTAAGTAAGGTGATTACTTTGTCTCTTTTACTGTGTCCCGTTGTAGATCCAATAATTCAGATATGAACAGCCAATAAGGAAGAATAAACATATGTCAAAAACTTACATGACAACATGGGTAAAATAGCTTTTAAAAAAGTGCACTTTATGATACAAGGCTTAGCAGGGTTTTTTTTTTGGTATTTTTCTGTAATAGTCAGTTTATGCTGACTTTTATTTCTACCCCTGTACAGACTCGCATTGCAAAACGAAGCAGAAAGCTAGTGGACTACGACAGCGCAAGGCATCATCTAGAAGCCCTGCAGAGCTCCAAAAGAAAAGATGAAGGCAGAATTACCAAGGTAGCGCAAAGGGAGGGGTGCTGGCAGAAGATTTCGAGGGCTCCGGTGGCATTTGGTTTCGTGCAGAAACCGACCACAAAGTTTCTTTCTTTTTTTTTTTCCTCTCTCAGAAATAAAAATAACGATATCCTTAAGTATGTCTTGAGCATTTAGGTGCCTGCGTCCTGTCTGAGCCCTCATTCTCGAGGGGGACAGCCAGTCCTGCGTTGGCCTGCCTGGTGTTGGGGCTGAGTCACGTCCTTTGTTAATGAAAAATGGAGAAGACCCACCAAAAAAATTGCACACAAACGATTTTGGCAGGTTTTACTATGTCATAGTGATTGCAGAAGTCATTCTGTTCCATTTTGTTTTAGGCAGAAGAAGAATTTCAAAAAGCACAGAAAGTGTTTGAAGAGTTTAACACTGATTTACAAGAAGAGTTGCCATCTCTGTGGTCACGGTAAGCCTAGTCAGATACTGTGGAAGGCCTGAAGCGGGGGAGTAAGGAAAGGGACCCAGGGGATTTTGATGAGCTGATAGAAAATGGTTCCATGGCTCCTTGAAGATCCCATCCATTATCTTTTTGAGATAACAAAAGGGAAAATGCCTGCAAATGGTCCAAAAGTATACTTATTATAAATGTATTTATGCTTATTTGTTTCAATGTATCTTGGCACTTAAGATTTGTTACCATATCTTCATTCTGAGGTGCAAAAAGTCTCCATTCTATGGATAAATAACTGTCAGAGCACAGAACAGCAGATCATGACTATGACCCACTGCTTCCATAAACTTTTTCAGACACCTTGGTGGTGGGTACCTGATCCTTTCAAGAAAAAAAAGCCATTTGATAATAAATAGGATCTGATATTTCTGCTGTCAAAAGTAACTGCACAGAGCAGCCACATGTTTTTCTAGATTTACAGTGGATCTACTTATGTCATTTTTCTGTAAAAGGTATTGAAACAAAGAAACCTTACAAATGTATAAAGATTTTATGGCAGGTGTTGTTTCCGTGTTCCTATACCTGAAGAGTACAAGAAAGGAAAAACAACATAATAATTAGATCAGCATACATATTTTATAGGTTTGTGCTGACTATGTCTGCGATGGAAAAGCAGTTGATGGTATAGATCATTCATTTGAAATGTTTCATCCTGAATCGTGCATATATAGAAAATACTGTAGACAAGATGAATGGGAGAACAAAAGCAGTAGAAAAATAAGCATCTCATTAGTGTGCCGTGTTCTTTAACAAAGGCCAGTCTGGAGTGGAAGTGTGTTGTGAGTCACTGAAGTATTGTTTGTCTGCTCTGCCTTCTAAATTAATTCCTGTTAAATTTCAGATCAACAGAGGCTTCTCCTGCTGTGTTTCTGCCTATTTCAGTTGAAAAGCCTCTTAGCAGTTCAAGATATTTATTTTATGGACCTACTAAAAGTAAAACTGCATATGAAGGACTGAGAGTAAGGGCCCTTTTATTTCCAGAAGTGTGTTGCCTACAAATTAGTCTCACGGAAAGGCAGAGCTTAATTTGAGCAATGGGCATAAGTTAGAAAGCAATTACTTTCAGAGTCCTCTTTTTTTTTTTATTTTTTACAAGCTTTTTTACAAGCTTATTCTTGTGCAAAAGATGGTAGGGTTTTTTTTGATAAAAGTTTGGAGAAATGACATGTGAAAGTTTTAAAGAGGAAAAAGAGTCATTCAAAACCTAAGAAAACCCTACCTGCTTTTGAAGCGTACAAGAGGTATTTGATCACTCACCCCAAGCAAGCAGATTTTTTGATGACATACGCAAAAGTGTCTAGTCTATATTAGACACTGTTTTCTCTTACCTACGTACACATGTATTTCAGGGCTCATTTCTTTAAGGAGGGCTGAACATGGGACACCCACCCCAGGCTGTACTGAGCTGAATACCTTAAAGCTGCCTCCAGATGTGCCTGCATCACCCAGGTGCTGCCACGAAGTCTAGGGCGCAGGCACTGGGCAGAGTGGTACCTCCCTCCTTTCAGTTAGTGGCAACCAGCTGTCTGGTGGGAGAGGGGGTGCCCAGAGCACCTTGCCTTCCCAGCACTGGTGCCACACTCCTGCCAATCCTTTTCCAGTCTTCCCCTTCTCGAAAACAAGCTGCAGCCCTCCCAGGTGGAGTAGTCTTGGCTTGGGTTTCCCCTGTGCAGTGTGAAAGATGATGTTTCTTAACACAATCATGAGCAAACTATGTTTGAAATTGGGACATTCGGTCTGATTATTTGCTTTGCTGAGAATAATAGTCAAGAATGTTGCTGTGGTCTGGAAAAAAAATTAATCCATTTGCCTTTGTGGCCCTCCCACCCCTATCTTTTATTCTCTCTTTCCTTTCTTTGTTCCATCCTCTGTAGACGAGTTGGCTTCTATGTGAACACCTTCAAAAATGTATCCAGCCTCGAAGCCAAGTTTCACAAGGAAATAGCTTTAGTGAGTAAAAATGAATATCTCATGTTTAACGGATTGTGATACGCATAACAGCAAGCAAATGTCTTGTAATTCAGCTGTAAAAGCCAAGCAGAGGCCCACATGAGAATTTTGCTTAGGTCCAGATGTGTGGTATAACCCTTGTATGTGCTTCTACTTGCCTTTTTTGCACTCTCTCACTTTTTGCAGGGAAGGGTAGCCTGTACAATTTGGGTTATCAGCTGTACCACTAAATTCACTTCCCATTTTGGTGACTTCTCCATTCTTTATAGTATATTTTTGCCTTTAGTATTTTTTCCTTGTCCATCTCATTGCTTTAATCTGTACAAGAAGAACGTGTCAGGCATTCCCTTCCACACATTGGCAGCAATGCAATGTTCTGTCTGCGACTGTAAGGCAAATCAAGCCCTTTCAACGAGGATCTTTTGCCATGTGCCTCGGTAAATGGTAGTGTATTATCTGTAGTAACCTACTAATAGGAACCCAAATTGTTTGGAAAACGTGCTTGACTGAAGTCCACCGTAAATTCAGGTTAGGTTTTAGAGCAGAAAGCATGAATCTTCTCGCTACCCTTATAAATGTTTAATTTAAATTAAATTTAAATTATTAATTATTTAATGTTATTACTATTTAATTATTATTAATTTAAATGTTTAATGCTATAAACATTAGGTGACCTCCTTCATCGAAGAAAAGGCAACTGTCAGTCCCACTTACAGACTTGTTCTCTGAAAGCCAACTGATGTTTTTGAAGAGCTGCTGTTATCTTTGATTCTATGAACTTTGATAGGCTTCCACTTAGACTTTCGATAGATGTGGCATGGAGTATTTTTGGAAGGATCTGTGTGCTGTTTTGAAGTTACGAGATTTTATATTATCGGGTTATCATTTATCAGACCAGATTTATCACCTGCGATTTTAATCATGACGATGGTGCTTCAGATAAACTCAGGCAAGTGTTTTGCTTCCTCAGCTATGTCACAAACTATACGAAGTGATGACGAAGCTGGGAGATCAGCATGCAGACAAGGCCTTCACCATCCAAGGGGCACCAAGGTGAATTTACTGCTTTTTTGTTTGGTTTTTTTTAATGAATTGCATTGCTGTAGGCTTCATGGGTTCCAGCACGTGTAGTAATCACCTACACCACATGGAGCAATCACTGCACAGCCCCATCACTGGGTCTTTTCATTTAGGATGGTGGATGAAGTTTATTACGATGGTGGAATTCTTTTCAACATGAGTAAAGATGAAAACCTCCTTCCTTCCTCACCCACTTATTTTTCCTTTCAAAAAAAAAATAATAATAAAGGGCCAAATTCTCAGCTGTTGCAATTTAGCCTTGTTCCTTGTAGACTGTTAAACGGATTTGAACCAGCTAAGCATATAACTTATTTATTCTTAGATGCTTAGTAAAGAGCAGTGTTGCTAACTCTTAGATGCTTAGTAAAGAGCAGTGTTGCTAACTCTCATTTTTTTTTTTAAAGCCTTGAAATGTTTAGATGTGGTTTTAGCACCTAATGGTGAATGATTTAAGTGAGCATCCCAACCTTTGTAAGTCAGCTTTGATCTCTTCTGCTCACGGGGAAAAGTCAAGAAACGTGATCTGAGAGTGCATCATAAAAGCTGAAGTAAAAAGAATGTCACAAAATACTGTATTTTTAATGACTTTTAAGAGATATCCTGTCTTAAAAACAAAAGCAGAAAAATTTCAAAATCAGATGGTGCTTTCTTAAGGTCAGTGGTTGCCAGTGCAATATTTCTGACTTTTTGCTTCAACAAATGTAAGCCTTT
This sequence comes from Pedionomus torquatus, assembly GCA_013398155.1. Lineage (NCBI taxonomy): Eukaryota > Metazoa > Chordata > Aves > Charadriiformes > Pedionomidae > Pedionomus > Pedionomus torquatus. Next base: position 44,231 of record VZRU01005515.1, on the reverse strand, counting down.
CTGCCATAATTTGATCTCTCAGTACTGAAATAGTCATAGGCAGCAGAGGCTGAAATTATAAAACAGTGAGACTTATCAAAACACAATGGTATTTAGAGTGGATACATAAATCCTGAATTTCCAGCCAAGCCCAGTTCATGAGAAGTAATCAGAACAGTGTTACAGCTAATTTGCCCTCAAGTTGGACTCAGATTAGCAATAATTAAGACTGACTGGACAACATAACATCTGCCTTAAACACATGGCTGATATTTCTACGTTTGTTTTGATCTCACTTTGGAAGAATAAAAGAATAAAATATTAAACCACCTGACCTGATGCAAAATTCAGAACTACTTTATTAAGAGCATGTCCAAAATACTTGTTTTGGATTAATTCCGTGTCAATCCATGCTCCTATATGCTTACACACTGCCTCTGGAGTTGTTAGCTCATGCATCACCACTTCCAAGCCCTTTAGGATGGACTCATGAGTAGGGCTGTGTTTCCATAAAGGATGTGTAAACTACTTTTATGGGATGAAAAATAATGGAGTGTTGGAAAATTTCAAGCAGTTTTTGGAACAAGTATTTTGTCCACCCATGTCTCCATGCAACATGCTCCTTCCCACTGAATTACGATCAGAGAGAGAAAAAAATAATAACTATGTTGCATAGATAATGTGGTGTGATCTTTTTTTTTTAAATGTTGTTTAAAATTACTTTTTTTTTAGTTACCACGTGACTCCTTTTTGCTGTACTCTTCACAGAGCCTTGTGTGAAAATCTGAATAGATTTTGACTTCCATTATTAGTTCAGATGCTCTAAAAGGCTATTAAGGAGTGGGCCTTTGTAAGATGAAACAGCTTTCCTTTTTAGATACATGAGAAGTGGGTACTAGACAAGTACAGTAACTAATCTTTCCTTTAAAGAACTGTGTAAAAAGAAACTTCTTAAAGACTTGTATGCTACTGAATACTCTGTCCTGAAGGCAAATATTGTACCTGGGAAAGAAACTTCTTAATAATTGCTTATTTTTTTCTTTTTTTAATATTTCCACAGAAAGAGGTGGTGAGTGTGAGCTAAGTCAGTCCTTTGCAAAGAATGAAATTTTTTTGTGTGTGTTGGCGTTAGGAACCTATTTCTGGTGTGGTCTCTTCAATCAGCTAGCGCTTCTGTTCTCCTTAAAGATGTGTAGGAGTCGCTCTTCTCTTAGCGAGTGCTGTGGCTGTTGAGTGCTGTAGTTCTTAGCCTCCCTGAGTTTGTAAGCTTTCAGCATTTCTAGGTAGCTGAGTATGTCTCAGTGTTTGCACCAGGTCCTTTCATGGGAAGGGCGAATCCTTTCTCAGGACTTCATCAGATCTTTTCTTAGTATTGGCAGAGCTCTGTTGAAGTCACTTGGCTACTGCTTGTTTATAGTTGTGGTGAGTTGTCCCTCTAAATAGTGATTTCTTTCGAATAATCTTGATTGTGTTTTATTTTTTTCAAAGCTCTTTCGAAATTGCTGAGCTTTTAAAATTACTTGTGTTATTCATGGGTATGCCTTCCCCTGGGGGTTTTATCTTTAGAGCCTTTTATTCTGAGTACTGTGTGAAATGAAGACAATGATTCCATCTCGCATTTTATGACAGTTACAAGCTTAGATGTAAAACATCGTTTCAAATACAGAAAAAAAATGCAGGCACTCTGTTTTCCACAGGTTATGATGATTAGGTAAACAGATCTTCCAAAAATCAAAATAATTCAAAATCAAAACTTCCTTTGGCACTATAGATTGCTGAATGTTAATTGAATTTAATTGCAGTTTTAGTTGTAGTCACTATATGTAGTCACTCAGTTCATCTCCACTGTGTACTGCCTTTTCTGGTCACTGGCGTTACATCAGGGATGCAGGTCAACTGTTGCAGCGAATTGTCAAGGTGTTAAGTCAGCATGGTATGTATCTCCTTGCCATCCCTTTGCTTCTGTTTAGTGATTCAGGTCCTCTCCGCATTGCAAAAACTCCGTCACCACCAGAAGAGGTCTCTCCACTGCCTAGCCCTACAGCTAGTCCCAATCATATGCTGGCACCAGCATCTCCGGCACCAGCCCGACCTAAGTCACCCACACAGGTAAGCAGAAACCTAGCAGGAGAAACTGGCCTGCTTGCAGTAAAAGATAGCTGAGATGATGTATGTGGGAAATTTTTCATCTAGGCTGGGACTGAGAAGTGACAGGGAAGCCACTGGCTCTGTTCTGTTCATTGATTGTTGATCCCCATGTCACAGGCCTGGGTGGAAAATATTTTTTTATAATGCAGAATGAAGAAAATGTAAGGTGCCCTGAGCACTGGAGTGACTTGTGGTGACAAAGCAAATGATTTATTTAAAAGTTGCATAGTCTAAGGACTTGTGTCCCAGCAGTGATACTTTGAAAAACCTATTTCTAAACCATCCTCATGAATTTCAGTCCATACATTCCTTTTCAAATTCATGGTTACCCTAGAAAAAAATTAGCCAGTGCTGATTGCTATTTCTATGGTGGGAGCACATCAGAAAGAATTTATTTATTTTTTGTGTTTAGTTACATGTGAGCACACTTGTTTTCTCTGGTCTCCCACAACGTGATACCTCACTACCTGAATATTCTTCTGATAGGACTCAGTTTAGTCTTACTGGTGCTGATGTTGTTATGTCACTTTACCACCTAAAGGGTTTTGGGGATAGTTTTTTCTTGGTATTTTGACAGATTTTAAAATCACCGAGTATTATTTGGTATTATTCTGAGCAGTGAGTTTGTCAGAGTTCTGTGAATCTCTGGAGAGCAGGGAGAATTAGCACCCTAAGCACCTTTGAGGTGCTGTGGTTCCCAGAGATGATATGGTCTTAGTGTTAAGTAGCCTTTAAAAGTAGTGACAGGTGGGCAGGCACAAAATCCCAAAGCTAAACTGGAATGAATTTAAGGAGCCAAAAAATCACAGAGGTCTGGTTCTCTGCAGTATCGCCCTTCCAGCGATGAGCTGCATAGGAGAGGAAGCGTCTTGCACTGGGTGCCTGTCACAGCAGAAAGGGAAAAAAAATCAGCCAAGAAATGCTTTTGGATGAAATCTTAAACCTTGAGCTGGAATGAGTTTGAAACAGAGTTGTTTTGGTTTTCCCACAATGTTTATTTCAGGGTGTTTGGTGGTGAGCAACCAAACTCTTCCTTTCAACACGTCTTAAATTTAAAGTGAAGCAGCAGAGATAAAATGTAACACAAATTGTTTAGGTCTAGCATAAAACTCTGTCGTTTATCCCAGAACTAGTCTGTGACATTTTTGCTGTCTGCCTAGCTGAGGAAAGGTCCTCCAGTCCCACCGCTGCCTAAACTCACACCAACAAAGGAGTTGCAACAGGAGAACATCATTAACTTCTTTGATGACAACTTTGTTCCAGAAATCAATGTGACGACCCCATCACAGGTAAGCTGCAGAGCGTGGTGCATGGGTCCAACCATGCAATCACCCTGAGTTCTCCAAGGTCGTGGCTCTTTGGCTGGTCTCCGTGGGGAGGGAGGAGGTGCGTGCAGGAAGAAATGTAGAATGGTTAGAGTTGGAAGGGACCTTGAAATCATACAGTTCCAACCTTCCTGCCATGGGCAGGGACACCGCTCACTAAACCAGGTTACTCCAAGCCCCATCCAGCCTGGCCTCAGACACTTCCAGGGATGGGGCATCCTCAGCTTCTCTGGGCAACCTGTTTCCGTGTCTCACCACCCTCATAGTAAACAGTTTCTTCCTGAGATCTAATCTAAATCTCCTCTCTTCTAATTTAAAACCATTAGCCCTTGTCCTGTCACTACAGTCCCCGACAAAGAGTCCCTCCCCATCTCTCCTCTAGGCTGCTTTCAGGTACTGGAAGGCTGCAATAATAGAAGGCAGATGCACAATTGCCATTTTATGTTGTCTTGAAAGGGTCACACAGACAGTGTTTTATCTTTGAAATCACTCAAAATGGCTAACATACTGAAAAAAAAGTGAGAGATTTCCTGAAAGGCCTGACTAAAAATACTGTGAAGCAGCCATAGTTGATATTTAATTCCAGGTTGCATTACAAGCTGAGAGTTTGTCTACGATGCTTTTTTCCTAATCCTAAGCATCTCAAGTGGCACTTTACAGTGATGCTTCATTGCTTCTGTTTCTTCCATCACAATCATTAAAAAGCATTAATTTTTTTCCTTGGAGTGATTTATGAAAAAATGGAACTCAGTTGTTTCAATCAACTTTTTGCAGGTATAAAAGGCTACTCCGTCTAGATTGTTCATTCACTTGGTCTTTAGGGAAACAGTAGTTATGTAGCAGAGAAGTGATCAAAATTATCTCCTTCTTATGAAATTCTAAAAGAACTGCATATAACAAACAGGAAGGCCACAGTTGTATAAAATAAGTCTACATAATTTATATTCAGTTATTCAGGTTTTGTGCAGTTATGGTGACCACTGGTTGTTCAATAATGTACCCTTTCTATTATGGTATTTACAACTCTGAAATCTGAGCCTGTCTAGTAGACTGGAGAGAAATATGGAGATCTGAAGCTTGTGCAGAAAGCTTATGAATTTTTCTTTTCATGTGAATTATTGTTTTTGTACCAATTCATTTGACCACAGAGGAGAGTGTAGGCACAGCAATGAAAAACAAAATTATTTTAGAGAATCTGAGCACATGATGTTTTGTTTTCTTGTGGAGGGGAGAAGGTGGTGGCACTGCTGTCCATAGGGATCTATTTGGCAGAGAAAAAGAGTTATTTATAGTTAAGTCCCCATGCAATTAAAGAATTAATGGCAGCTCCTGGTGTGCAGCCACTGCTGGGCCTTCCCGCTGAAGGGAGATTGCAGGTCTGTTGCATCATTGTACCCTGACTTTGTGGGAGTTATCACTCTGGCAGCAGGGGACTTCCTATCAGTGGTAAGAGTCAGTGTAATGTGTGCTAGATGCATCCCCCTGCATTAAACGCTGCATTCACCTTACCTTCACCTGCCAGGCTAACCTGGAAAGCAGGAATGGAACCAGTTTGCTTTTGCATTAAGAACTGATACTGGAATGGGACTTTAAATGAGTGTAAGTCGCATTTCCAGAGTCTCCCTTTCTACAAAAGACTGCTATAAAAATGGAATGGCATATTAAAAGTGAGTTCCAACCCCCTGCCATGGTCAGGGACACCTCCCACCAGACCAGGTTGCTCAAAGCCCCATCCAGCCTGGCCTTCAACATCTCCAGGGATGGAGCTTCCACAGCCTCTCTGGGCAACCTGTTCCAGTGGGTCACCACCCTGATAGTGAAAAATTTCTTCCTGATATCTAGTCTAAATCTACCCTCTTCCAGTTTGAAGCCATCACCCCTTGCCCTATTGCTACATGCCCTTGCAAAGTGTCCCTCTCCAGCTCTCTTGTAGGCCTCCTTTAGATACTGGCTGGCTGTTATAAGGTCTCCCTGGTGCCTTCTCTTCTTCAAGCTGAACAACAGCAACTCTCTCAGCCTGTCTTCATAGGAGAGGTGCTTCAGCCCTCTGATCATCTTTGCTTGACTCACTCCAACAGGTTCATGCCCTTCTTATGTTGAGGGCCCCAGAGCTGGGACACAGTACTGCAGGTGGTGTCCCACCAGAGCAGAGGGGGGCAATCACCTCCCTTGACCTGCTGGCCATGCTTCTCTTTCGATGCAGCCCAGGATGGGCTTTCTGGGCTGCCAGTGTGCACATTCCTGGCTCATGTTGAGCTTCTCATCAACCAACACCCCTGAGTCCTTCTCCCCAGGGCTGCTCTCAATCCGTTCTCTGCTCAACCTGTATTCGTGCTTAGGATTGCCATATATTTATAGTGACCTCAGAGACCTTGGCTAATTCATTAATTGCAAACAAAAAAAGGATCTACCATGTAATCCAGTTTTGTAAGAGCTGATCAGCGTAGCAAGATCTAGTTAGTGTTATGTAAGGTGTTTCCTAAAGTTTAAAGCTAAGGGCAGCATTAAATGTAAATTGGTGTTCATGTGTTGAACTGAAATTTCATTCAAATGCGTTTATGTGCCTCTGTATTGGCTTTTTTAGTAACATTTGTGTTTGGGGAGAGATTCACTTACTAGAATGTATGGACATTGAGTGCCATTTTTGTAGTTTTTAATTTTGGTGCCTGTCTCAAAGCACTTTAAAAGGGCCTTCCCTGAAAAGGCAAAGCTGCATTTCAGAGAAACGAAGACATCGTAGGAGTGAAGCTCATAAAAATAAAATTAAAAATTATACTAAATCTCAGGGAAGTCTTCAGAGCTTCTTCCTCTCCTGGCTTGCACCAGAGCTAGAAAGTCTGTGATATAACTTTTTTCTTTCCTTGTGTCTCAATATTTTGCTGCCTGGAGCAGGTTTTGAAGGATGAGGTTTTCAAGAGTTGTGTTTCTCTTCTAACAGAATGAAGTTCCTGAAGCTAAGAAAGAGGAATCTTTGCTAGATTTGGACTTTGACCCTTTCAAACCAGAAGCTGTATCAACAGGAGTTACTCATTCACCCATGTCCCAGGTATCTTTTTGCCTTGAGGTAGGCAAAGCATATGAATGCAGTGTGCTGTGTTTGCCTTATGTAATAATGGGCAGTATAACTGCAGTGTCTGAAAAACTTCATCTTCCTGAGCAGCTCTGGTCAGCCATCTCTTTTTCCCCTTCAGTAACCCTGTACTTGATGGTATAACGCAAGGAGATAACGTAATTGTCGGGTGGTAAAATGAGATGTCTGCCAATGAGAACGGTTGCTGGTACCTTTTGGCGTGCTGTTATTTTCCATCTTTGGAATAACTCTTAGTGCCAACATTGTAATTCTCCAGTGCCTGTTTTTCTGACAGTTTTTCTGACCTGGCTTTGACTGTTCATGTCTGGAAAGGTGCCTCAGGGGACCTAGACCTCATGGAGTCGGCATGCCATTGCTTTGCTCTGATGGAGTTTCTGTACCAAGCAGTGGATATGATCTGAGTGATTTTGCTTTTATAAATCTATTTTAGACTTGACCTCAAGGGAAACGAGAGGATGGAATTGGATGTTTACTTGCAGGATGTTTTGTTAAAGAAATTCTGCGGTAATGTTTTTCATTTCTTGCAGCAATATGAAAAAAAAAAAAAAAGAAAAGTAAAATTAAAAAAAAAAACAGCTTCTATATTTTCATTGGCTTACCCCGGGGGACCTGTTATTTTAAGATCTAGAACTCACCCTCACTACCCACAGGGCAAATAGTACAGTAGGGAGGTTCTTGTGACCAGCAGAGCTGTAACTCCACGTTGCACACAAAGAAGGAAGCGATATTAACACAGTGTTAGCAAAACCCGTTATCCCTGTGGCTATCACTAGCCTGGCTTGTACGCTGAGACATGAAAGGGCTAATCAGCTGGAATGCAGCACTGGGAAAAGAGTGAGGAGACGAGAAGCTTTAGGGCTGAGGTAGTCCTGGTTCTCTGCTGATCTCTTCCTCAGTTAATTAATTTCTTATTTGGTGTGCAGTCCTAGTCATGTAATGAGATCTGTGGTGATCTCTTCTGGGTTATGTACTGTCAGAAAACCAGTGTATTGCCAGCACTCTGAAGGGTAGCTGAAACTTCTTTCAAATTGCTCTTTGCTAGGAGAAGTGTTTTAGTTACAGCAGAGGCTTTGTGTATCTATCTCACTCGTTATTTTCTTGCTCCCTCCAAACAGGGGAAAGGAAGGGAAGGCAAAGGAAATTCCTTAGCATTCAGCAGTGACAGAAAACTTGAGGCTGTGACTTTGCTAACTCTACCTTTCAGCTTGTCTTATAATAATGCTAATTAGAGCAGTGGGATCATTAAACCAAAGACATTTAACTTTTGTGACAGAGCACGTTTGTCCTGTCATAATATTTATACAGATTGTTGGAGAGATTATTAGTTTCATGAAAACGAGTTTGTTTCAGATGCAGCTGTACCATGGACTGCAGATTATAATTCTGTGTAGCGAAGTACTTCATAGGTTTTCATCTGGGCGCATAGGAAGCATTCCCTGAGCACCTTCAGTCTCTCTTCTCCTTTCACCTTTCCTCCCAACATACATATATGAGGAGGGATGGTCCACATCCACAAGAGCATGGGGATGAGTCAGAGCATCATCTCTTTAGAAGAAGGGAAGATGGCCCTGGAGTCTGGCTCTCAGGCTCGCTGGATGTGGCAGGGTCATTGCTGTGGCAGCATAGACAGAAGGGAACTTGTAGCTGCAGTCTTAGGAGAACCCTGTGCTACCTTGCAGCGAGGTGAAGAGAACCTTAAGTGATGTTTCTATATGTGTATTGTTTTTGCCTCAGTCATGATTATTTTCCCCTCAGCAAACTGCTAAAGTAGTGGTGTGAAGACAGAAGTAGTCATCTGTGCAGTGATGCCTCAGGAGGCCTGGCATGACTTCCTTATTGATCATTTCATTAATTACCTCCTTCCACTGCTCTGCCAGGGCAATCAGAACACAGCAACTGAGCCCCGCTCTGCCCTTCTTCACTTGCTTTTCTGTTTCTGTGGTTTCTTCAGAAGTGACCTTTCTAAACGTGCCTGGCTCTCACCTCCATTTGTTAGCTGTGCTCTTACTTTTCCCTCAGTTTGTTCCTTCCTCATCATGCTCAAAGTCTCACGAGCAATGAAAGGAAAATGAAAAGAAAACAAAAAACGAGCAATTTCTCCTTCCCTGGAGTAGGACATCCAGATAGCATCGTAAGAACAGACTATCATTTTTCCTAAAAGCTTGAATGTTCAGCTAATAATGTTACAGCAGAGTAAGCAGGTACACTTGTGAATTACACCCACAGAAGAAGCACGTACCTGGACCTATACCAAGTTAAACTGATTGAGAAATGGCTGCTGATGTTAATTTGCTGTAAATCCGAGCAGCAATTCATTACTGTGTCTCTTGTTCAGGAGAGCAGAAGTTGTTCTGCTCTTTCTGTCCTTATAGACTAAGAAGCAGGCAAGAAAAGAAGCTAAATGCAGCAATCCTTTCACGCAGGCCAGTGCTAGATGCCACTTTTAACATTTGCAAATATTTCGGGAGCAGTTTTACATTTTACTTTTTGATCACCTTTAGGTTTTGTTTTTCATGGACTTTAAGCAAAGTGTGAATATAGTAGATAGGTTTTGGGACCGACCAGCAGAGTTCCTTCCCATGTGGTGGTTTATTAATATTTGGCAGGAAGTCTGTTCCTATTCTTACATCTGTCCGTTCAGCTTTTCTGCTCAGAGGTCACTAACATTTATTACTTCACAGACTGGACAAGAAAATGAAAATGACGGTCAACTTTCTTGGGTTTTTTTCCCCCAAAGCGTGTCATTTTCCTTCCTGGTGTCAGAGATATGAGAAAACCTCCTTGATCTCAGTGAATAGCTGGAGCATTTTTTTAACTGGCTAAAAAAGCCTGACCTCTGTAAGCTCTTTCAAGCTTACACCTAAAGCTTACACAGAGACTCCTGTACGTGTTGGAAGTCATTCTGTCACCAGCTCAGAACCTGGCTGTAACTCAAGCACGTGGTGGTGTGAGTTTGTTGGAAAGCAACGACTGCTTTGAAGTGGGAGATACCACAATCCATCCCATGCTGCCCGTCCTATTTAAGAAAAAAGCATATCATGCAGCCATAGCCCACGTGCTAATATATAAATTATATATGTATTATAAATATGTAAAAAAATAAGTTTTCTCTTGCTAGTTAATGCACACAGTTATGTAGCGTGTTGAACATACAGTACATGAACAGTATTGTTATAAAATGCTCTTTTTTCCACTTTTTTTTTAGACATTGCCATGGGATCTATGGACGGTAAGCCTGGCATTTATCGTTGTGAATTGAGATATTTCTGTCCCTCTGTTTTCGTAACGCCCTAAATTTAGATTCACAGTGCTATTACCAAAAGCCAAGATAAATAATTTAGAGACTGTGACTGGGGATTTTTTAAAACCAACAACATAACATCAAAAAATAATGTGGGGTTGCTTGGCCTACAAAACTGAAGTGATGTCAGAAATCTAGGCTAATAAGATTCATGGTCGTTATAGCTGTGTGTTACTTTTATTCTCACACCTGTATTGCAGCTATTAGAGGATAGGAATGGATGCTGATCACCTGTTTTAATTATCTGAACATGTTGTTCCTCAGGACTTTAACCCCAAAGGACAACTATTTCCTCAAAATTCAGGAGTGAAGAGAGAATTTAATTCGTTTTTCTGGGCATACAATGAACTGGAGCTATTCACAAAAGCAGCTGCTGCTTTAGGAGGATGTGTGAATATTTCCTTCTTCCTCCTGGTGCCAAATCAGATATGGTGATCTAAAGGAAGAAAATGACTGGTTTTTGTTAACTTTCTTTTGACTTTATGTCATGGAGATAACTGGGTTGACTTGACACGGAGCCTGGTGCTCACAGTTTTGACCTTTAGTGGCTTCAACCAGCACAGAAAACTGTGGATGCTTCTCATGCATTCAAATTTGCAGCGCTGTTATGTGAACACACAGCCTATGTGATGTATATTAAATGCTCATTTCTTTATAATGGGAAAGGTTACATGAAGTCCAAAAAAAAGCAGTCACGTATGTAGGCAAGGCGAAATTTCAAGGCAGCCTATGTCAGATAAAATAACCCAGAAATGTTTTGAATTTATTACTCTAAACTTATAGTAGAAAGCTTTATCGATGTATCTCACACAGTTTTGGTTATAGCTTGCTAATATTATGTATGTATTCTGTATTATAATTATTTTCCTCTTTGCTCTAGTTTAAAAAAAAACAAATTAATGAGTTTCACAACCAAATGTTTGAACTTTTAGGGATGCTCAACCTTTTACTGAGTTTCTCTTAATAAGTAGAGGGCGGAGTTGTCGTTGTTCTTCCTTGCAGCGTTAGGATCTGGTCCAAGTGGCAGTGTGGACGGCCACAGGCTTCGTGACTCGATGCCTTACCCTGTGTGGCTGTAGCTGCTGGTGGGTAGCACGGGGTGGTGGAGATACGGAGCTGCACACTCAGGGCCCTCTGTGCTGCCTGAGCGATGCAGTGATGCCGTAGTGTAAATGCAAAGAAGTCCTGCTGCCACTTTGTGTTGTTTTCTACCTTGGTCCCTGTCTCGCAGAGCAACCCCCTCTTTTCAATTGAGATGCAAGAGTTTTCCTGCCATAAAAATGTCAGTGGCTCCCAGGAGAAAGCAAGATGTGATAAATACTCAACAGACTGTAGAACTTCTTTTGTAATGTAATACGGAGGCTGGAAGCGTGGCTTAAATTCAGGGGGCTGGGGTTAGTCTTCTGTGGAGGGGCAGGAGAGGACCCGCCGGTAACTGGTGCCGGGTAGAGGACTGTGGATTAATGAACTACTGCTGTCACAAAAAGTACATCGTGTTCTTAGTTGCTGTGGTTTAAATGTATGATTTTCTTCTCTACAGACAACCAGCGAGTTGGTGCAGCCGGTAAGCGAACCTCCCTCCAACACTGCAGCCACTCCAGAGACACGCTTTAATCAGTGTGTTGTAATACGCAATTTTCTGGCTTTGTCTTATCAGCGCTGCTCTTTTACATTGCAATCTATTGCTTCCAAATGTTGCAAACCACATAGCTTTTCCTTAAACAGCTTAATTTAGTCACTCTCATTCTTTAAATTAAAATTGCTCTAGTAAAATTTAAATTTTGTGTTTTCTCATCAAGTCCGCCTTTATCTTTTTCATCTTGTGTTTTTTCTTTGCTTTTCTGTCTGCTTAAAGCCTGATTCTTCAAAAAGTCTTTCCCTGTGTAACCTGGTCATGGAGGAAACCCCAAACAGTGGGTCATCAGAAGATATTAACAGATCTCAAACTGATCTAGGTTCACTCAACTGGGGCCTAGATGTTAGCACACCCAGTGTCAGCCAGGAAATTACTACAGGCGGTTCTTTGCTTTTCCCTGGGGCAGAGCAAACCTCAAGCGAACCCACGGGTACTCTGCCTGCTAGCGTTTGGCCTGCTGTAGGTGAGCGGGAGGACGCTGCGCCAGGGTCAGCTTCTGTAAACGAAAACCAGAGGACTTCACCGGAAGACCGGTTGCCTGCCAAAAATGTCACATGGGAAGATACGGCGACCGCTCAGCCTTTAGAGAACATAAGCAGTTTTGAGACACCCGTCCCGGGAACTGATAGCTTGTTGGATGAACCTCTCCCATGTGATGTGCAAAAGGCAGAGGAAGAGCGGGAGGAAGAAGAGTGGGCAGGTGTCAAGCCAAGTGAAAAGGTAGAGACCAGAGCTGTTAACTACAAGGAGGTAGAAGGTACAGAGGAACTGGAAGAGCAAGGTTGTGAAACCAAAGGAAACAGTGAGGCACAACTTCAAAGGGCTTTAGCAAATTCAGATGTGGGAATTTTGGTCAGCACAGAGGTAGAAAACGTAGATGAGTCGGAAGACAATGATGGGGATGCTGAGAGAGCTGGTGATGCTAGGGAAGAACTCAGAAGGGTCAATGTCATTGAGGAGGCAGGTGGAGAAATACCATTGTTGAGCACAGGGCTGGAAGGTGGGGATGAAATAGTAGTGGACAACTGTAAAACTGTAGAAAACACTGGCACTGAATCTGAGAGCTCCTTTGGTGTCTGGGACAAGGACAATGAAAGGACATTTGAGGATGGCTTAGACCAGACTGGAAAGAGTACATCCATGGAGCGCATAAACATGACGGCACGTGTTGATCTAGAGGTGACCGAGCACACAGAAAAGGACCCTATGAATACTGGAAATGTTCCGAGTGATGCTGAATTCTTCAGCGCAGAAGAGTTTGGTAAAGGAACCGAAGACGGCGGCATCAGCATCCTCCCAAATGGTAGCGCTGGTGCTGAAGGTCGAGCTGCTGCTGAAAAAGAGTGGGCATTGCTGCCTGAGACAGCTGATGCTGCCAGCACAAGCTGTGGTGGTCCTGGCCTAGATAACACAGAAGACCAAGTGACAGGTAGGGTGGCAGCAGCAGTTGCTGAAGAGCACCCTAGTGGCAGTGGTGTTCCTGAAGCCTTGGAAACAGACCCCTGGCTGGCAAACTGGGATCCAACTGTTACTAACGATTCCTGGGGGTTTTCTAGTCTGTCAGACGGCCAAGCCAATGGACTGGATAATTGGCCATTTTTCCCCAAGCAGCAAGACTCAGAGGAAGGTAACACAGCAAATGTATGGTTAGGCATTAGTGATAAATGGTCCACGCAAGACCTAGGAGAGACTGGTAACAGCTGGGGAGAAGTAGGTGCGAGCACAAGCAATACAAGTCAGGAGGCACCAGTAAAACACGGCTTGCCTGGGGAGCAGGTGGGCATTAACAATCCTGGACAGAGCAAGGAGGTAGCTAGGCCCTTGGCTCTCTTTCAAATGGGAAATTCCAGAAATGCTAGCACCGAGAGTTCAACTAGCCCTAAAGACAATGAGACCAACAACTCAGATTTATCTGAAGATGAAATTGCTAACCGGAGATATGGATTGTTGTACCAGGAAATTGAGGCTGATAAAGAAGAGGTACCTACCCCAGTGTGTAGCGTAGTCTAGACAAAGAGTTCCTTAGGCCATGCATAACCTTGTCGTTTGAAAATAATCCATTTGTGTGTTTCCCGCTGCCCCTCCTAAGCCCGTGCTAATCTTTTTCTTTTTTTTTTCTTTTTTTANTAATAAAAAAAAATACTTAAGTTACTCTGCTTTTTGGGTTTGATGTTTTCTTTGAGCCTGTGGCACCTGTTATCAAATAGCACTGTCATCATATATCTTGCTGCCGTACCCTTCATTTTATTTATTTTTTCTTCTTTTTTTTTTTAATGTCTGGCCTATTTTTATTTTCCAAATAAAAATGTTTTGACTCATGTTCTGATGTAGTGAACAAATGATAATTTTTTTTCTGATCTTCACTTCTACTTAGGCATCCAGCACAGCATTTAATGGATTTGCACAGGTAAGAAATAAACATGTTTTGAGATTATTTTTCTTCTGTGCTGTTGGGAAGGGCTTAGGACAGGCTGTCCAGTTTCAGGAAATCTGTTCAACAGAGAAGCTGCACAACAGTGTCATAGTGACTCGAATCCAAACCTTGTGTGTTCTCAGAAATGATTCTTAAATGTTACTACCATGATGCTAATACTCTTGGCCTGACTGAATTTTGTAGCAAAAATCTGACTGTTTTAGCAGGACTGATTTTTCTTTTACTTATACAAGGTCCAATTTAGGTTTTTTATTGTGCTCTTTTGTAGATTTTTCTCACAATCCCTATATCCTGCAAAGTGTGGTTTCTTCAGTGTCGCATACTTTGTGTGTGTGTGTATAAAATGAACTGTGTTTGTTTCTGCATGTTGATTTTCATTTAAGAGATAGTTTAGCCTGAAAGTTGAACATAAAATACTTTTTTACTGCTAGTGAGGGTCTGTTAGGCATTACAGAGATGCAGCACATGAAGATAACACACTTTTGCTTTCAAATTCCAAGGCTGTGTCGTTATCCCAAATTTAAGATGGATAATCTGGGACCTCGTTAAATTCCAGCATCCTTTTAGAGACTGGCTTGTCCACAGCTTACCTTGTACATCATTTTCTAAAAGCATACACAAAAAGCTGAGCTTATACAAGGCTGAAAATGACTCTTTCAGCTCTTATTCGTTTTGCTCCAGCTCTTTTATATTAGTAATGGATCCAGAAGGAAGTGGCAAAGCACAAGCCTATTGCCCCTAATCCTTAAGGCAAAATGTTTACCCCCAGGAAACAAAATTTGATGCCCCTACTGCAGTAGAAAAAGGATTTGGCCCATCAGTGTTTTGCAAACTAATTGTTTCTGAATGACTAAGATATTGGAAAACCTGTTCTCTGCTTTTGTACCTTCTTAATGCAGGTAAAATTTGATATCCATAATTACTATAGCTACTATTCAAATAAAAACCCAGGATCAAGAGGATGTGAAAGTAGCATAGAGCTAGTGTGCTCCCAAGGCACAGGCACATGTACTCTGCAAAAAGGATTCTGAGTTTCACAACTTAGAACTGTGTTCTTAGACTTAGAAGTCTTTGCATGTATTTAATGATGGGTTTTTCACTGCCCTTAGTAATGTAGCAGAGTTCAGAAGCATAGTATATATATTTGAAAAAGGAGTTTCTTAGTATTAATAGTGCTTAACTAATAATTATTAATAATATCTATTTAGATTATCTATTTGCTGTGTTATTCTATGTGAAGTTACTTTTGACTTCACCTGAATAAGCCATAAAAAATCAGGTCTTTGATAGATGACTGCAAGCGATCGGTCTCAAAAATTTTTATCTCATCGCTTTTACTTTCTAGGATACCTCTGCATTTACAGTGCCATCAAATGAGAATGTGACAGAGCCTTTGGTAAGTGATGGGTTTTGCTTCCTCTTTAAAGGCCTTCTAAAGAATAGCATCTTTTTTAGTTTGTTTGTTGTTTGTGTGCAAAGATACTTGCTCTTTTTGTGTGTGTGTTTTTTCTACCCTCAAACTCACAAGACCTTAACCTGGACGAGTTGGTGGGTGGTGTCATTGTAGTTGGAAATGACTGAAAAAAACCCAGAGGAAGTTCTAAGATATGTTTACTTTTCAAAGGTACAGTCAAACAGTTTATTTATTGCAGTTAAGAAGTGACAAGAACAAGTATGATGGTCCAGGGTACATGATGGCGGGTTAAATATCTCCAAGGTTTTTATCTCTCTAGTTTTACCCACTCTCCACATATCGGGAGTGGGCACAGTCTGCTTAGAAGGAATGGGGAAATCTTTTCAGAAGTGATCATACCTGGATAGTTTCTTAGTGTCTTTTACAGCCTTTGGTTAGCCAGGAGTAAGGACATGGAATAGTATCATTGCTAAGCAAGTGCTATAGCTACTTAATAGCAGCAAAGTAATAGAGTATTATTTAATGTGGCTTTTGTATAATGCCTCTGGTGGTGTTCAGAATGGCTACTGAAATATTTTTACTTGTAGCTGAAATGGGGTAACTAGTCTGAAGACTGCATGTCCCCAGGTGACTTGAAGCACATCGATACAGTCTGCATGATTACGTTAGCTGTGATTTTAAGCCTGAAAGTTTCTTCCAGTATTAAACCTCAGGAACCTCATTAGTCATCTTACCTGGGATAAATCTGCTTTGAGTTTCTCATTTCAGTCCTGTTTCTTCTTTGTGAAATTCCCTAGAGCTGGCATTAATACACTGCACACAGAGATTTCTGCACAGCATGGCATAATATAATGAATGTTTCTTTAAGCTATGCCAAATCTTGAAGGTCTTGCTTAAGCAGCCTTCTCTGTACCTCACTGAAAATCAGTCTGCTTAAGAAGTATGCAAGAAAAGAAGTGAGAGGCTCTTTTTATTTATTTTTTTTTCCCCTGAATAATGTTGGGGAGAAAAGGATTTTGGTATCTTTTAAGAATTTCGTGGAAGCAGTCTCTTCATCACAGGAGACCTTCTAGTCAGCTGCCTGTCATCTACTGCAGAGCAGCTCAATAGCTTCAGAGCTTCATATTATGCTGAGCAATTTGTTCACAGCAAATTAATCTACTGGGGTTATTTTATGTGGTTGAGTCAGCCATCTTTATAAATGGAATCTGCTGAGCGCAGCTCGCAGCTCTCCCCTTGTATGTGCATCTGTTTGCAAAGTGATGTCTCCATTGGAGATGGCGCTGTTGCCATGAGGTGTTTTCCCACAGGACTGAACCTGGGTGCAGGGCTGGTGATACTTGCTAGATCCTCTTGCTAAAAATCAAGCTTAGGCCAGAATTTAAAAGGTTGGAAATCCCAATAGTGGGCTGGCAAATGGATGCCTTGTAGGTGATTGAGAGCTCAAGAGCGAATGCATTTTAATAAGAAACCAGGGATGATTTTCACACTGCCAGAATTCAGACAGTCAGTGGTTGCTCTTGTGCATATAAAAGCTGTTTGAGTCTCTGCTAAATTGCTTCTTACCTTCACCATGGAGGGGAATTACATTGTCTGAGAACAGACGGAACTAGGGAATAGGAGATAATTTTTAAAACTTATATTTGAAGCCCGGGGAGGGTACACACAAGTGCTGATTTCAGCTCCTGGGCTTGCCATCAGTTTCTGGAGCATTTCTGAGGAAACTGAATGCCTTCCTCCCAGTTCCATTGCCCCTTCCTGTAACTCAGAAAGCTGATGCTTTCCTTCCTTGCAAGGGAGTGTAGGACTGGCTCAGTTTATGTATAGGACATTAAGGGTGAAAATGCTGTTTAGATGCTGTAAGGCCAAGCAGCGAAGCCTGGCAAGATAGAGCCTGAGGCAGCACTGTACCAGGCACAGTTCCCATTCCCCTCTTCCCTCCTCCCTGTCCTGTGCTCCTCAACAATTTTTCCACTGTCTGCTTAAAAATCAATAAAACAAAAGACTGAGGCTGAAGAAGCTCCACCTGGGGAACCCAAGGTCGAGGAAATCCCTGCTGCTGCTGTTGTGGAACAGGAGGCCGTCCCTGCTGAGCCTGCTGAGCCAGCAGAGCAGGCTGTGGTGAGTGACCTGTCCCCCATGCCACCTCCTGGGCTTCATCTGAGCTACGTGGTGAATGTGCCTGTTGCATTTTAGCCATCCTTTCCATCCCCCCCATCCATCCGTGGCTGGTTTCCCCAGCACCCGGCCGTGTCACAGCATGCCTCTCCAAGCACACATCCCCCTTTCAGCCCTAAAATGTCATTCCCCTTACATTTGACATTTTAGACTGAAGTTCAGCTGAGTGGTTGCCGTTTCACAGGCTGTTTGATTCCAGTTGAACTTCAGAAGGGGAAAGAATTGATGCCATTTTTAAATGACCTTATTAGCGGTTTTCTCATTTCCTTTCAAGCTGAGCTATAAGCACTAAACAAATGTACGTCTTGTCTGGTCCTTGCTATAGCATGATAATACCAGAAAAAAAAGTGATTGTAGTATCTACGTGTATGTAATGTCTACAAGGCTCATGGGTTTAGAGGCCAACTGTGAGGGAACTCCAAGTGCCAGTTCGGAGATTTTTATGTCTCAGCGTTCAGAAAATGGTGGGAGGAGCAGAAATGACAGCTCTGCAAGAAGGACAAAGCAGGGCACCCACTGTCACTACAAATTAAGAGGTGTTCTGTGACCCTAGGTGTGGGGTTCATCCATTTTTCTAGCAGGTATCTCAGTGGATATCCTTTTTATCCAACTGAGTTTTCCTTTTCTACATACTACTCTCAGGAGGGGTTGGTGGAGGTTGATACCCACGAGCTTAGACACCTGCAGGAAAAACGCATCTTTTTTTGTAGGCTGACAGTTTTCCTGCTTCCCTCAAGATAATAACATGTTTGAAGTCTCTAATGAGTGGTGTTGTTAGAATCATAGAATTGTAGAATGGTTAGAGTTGGAAGGGACTTTAAAGATAATCTAGATCATCTAGAATATGCAGATTACTACTGAAAAATTGGACAGAAAAAGGTGTGATTTTGTGGGTTGGTTTCTCTGCCACAGAAGCCAGTGGATGCTGTATAGCTGTGCTTTTTTGTGCATCAAGCCCCTTAAATGTTCCCAGAAGAGCAAGGTTTGGCTTGCTTGAACCACTCTTGGCCCTGGGTGATTTCCTGTGTATCTTCATCTCCTGAGTAGGAACAATAATATCCAATTAATCATAAAATTCAGTGGTTTTCAGTAAGCATTGGATAAGCTGCCACATGGGAAGGAATATTAAGGTGATGGAGATGCAAATTAGCCGAAGAAAGTGTAAGTGCCTGGCACCTATAGGTGTGGCAGCGCAGAGCATGGAGAGAAGACTTGTCAGATACGCAGCTACTGTAGCATCTCATGGACCTGTCTCTGAACCTGATCTATGTTTACAGTTTTATTAAGAAATGGCTTGGAAATTACAAGCCTAATGGTGGCATTTATCGGTGGCTCCAGTTGGTTGGTGTCATTAGCTTTGGGTGGTAGCATGGGGCCCACTAGCTCTACCAGCCAAGGACAGGGTGGTTATCTGCTGGTGATGCAAAAACCATGCAAAACCCACAGGTGATACTAAGGAAACTGCTGTCAACAGACAGAAGGAAGTGCTAGTGTTGGTGTGTGAGGCTCTGGACTACAAATGTAGTTCATTTAAGACCTTAAATATGAATAGATGTGTTTGCTTGGATGGTTCTGGCTGTCTTCACCAGGGAATTAAGAAGTGGTATCGAGCACAAAAGATACAAAGAGGCGGGTTGAAGTCTAGCTGTAGCACCTGCCTCATTCATTCTTCCCCTGCTCCCATCTTCCTAAGAGAGGAAAGCCAATTTATTTCAGAAGGAAAAGGGGGCAGTGCTGGGTGGGCTATTCTGGAGGCCTTTGAGGAGAAAAAAGGCTGACAGTAGTCTGTGTCCAACCCTTCCTGTTCTCCGTGGACTCCTAGCTTTGCAGCTATGAAGGGAAGCAATCCTGTTGTGTTCCTCACAACTCTCTTTATTAGGGTTTAAATCTGATTACACTTGCATGAATTTTGAGTATTTAATTCGTTCTTTTCTAACTCGTTTTTGTTTGATTCCATGGTGTACACTGGAACAAGTGACTTCAGGACCATCCCTTTCCAATAACATAGCTGAATGAAGGAAGCCCCACGCTCTCCCCATCCTACATGTTTTCAGATTATATAAATCACGGTAATAACTTGTCAACTCTATAGCAAGGCAAAGAATGAAATTGCCTGTCTGAGACACGTTGTTTTGTCAAACCTCCTGTCCAGGATGCCTCACATCTCTTTGGAGTAAATTTGATAGTGTCGATTAAAGCAGGAGGGAAAGTGTAGAGAGGAGTTGTGGAAAATCAGTCATTGATCTGGAGTTCCCCATGAGTGACTGGCAGGGGATAACGTGGAAGAACAGGTATTAATGAAGCTGAAAAGGTTTCTAGATGGTTTTATTTTTATTATCCGTGAGGATTTCATTAAGAAAAAATTGTAAAAGAAGTTCACCATTTTTCTAAACGAATCTTCTTTACCTCACACTAAGACAAAGCGATGCTCTGAAGCCCGTTGCGTGTCTTAAGCGCTAATTAAATGACAGGCTGTGACCGCGGCAGCACGCATCCACTCGTTGGTCAGCAGGACCTTTTCAGATGATCCGTTTTGCTGCCTGCCTGTCCCTGAGGAGTTCTGGGTCCATGGGCTGTCAGCAGCCGCTCCAGCCGAGGCACGGGGCTTGCAGAGCCGCTGGGAGAGAGGCAGGGAGAAACACAGTGCAAGAACCAGGCAATTTGAGAGCAATCTGGAAGGAAGACCGTAGGCATTAAAAATAATTTAAACACTTTTGATTAGTTTTGTGCTTTGTTTTTTGGTGGTTTTTGAATTCGAATTTGTCCTTGCTAATTTGGGGAAAAAAAAGCTACAAGTGTCAATTTTAAAAATGTCTGAGTTAGAATGATTCTACATTTGGCTCTGGGGGGTTGTTATTTCAGGAAGAGCTTTCCAGGATTTGCAAAGAAGAATTTTGAAGATTTGGATTAATGACAAATGTGATCAAAGCTAAGGAAAAGTACACTGAGTTGCAAAAAGATGAAAACATGTCATTTCTCAACGGGAGTTCTGCATTCGTTTGCTTTATGAGTGACAGTTTACTTTAAAATTGGAATTGTAAAATATGGATAGATACTTTCTTACTGGGAATCTTTTCTTGAGTTTGGTAACTTCCAGTTTGGGTGACTGCTACTCATCACTTAATTTTTTCTGTGCCAAGTTTCCTGTCACATCCCACTAGTTTGTGGCATCCGTTCTTTATTGTAGGAGCTTCCCAGTGAATTTTCTGATAGGGTTTTCATTTAAATTAGAGAGAGGCTGGTCCAGGGGACAAGGTACCACTTGCTTCACAGGGAGTTTTGGACTGAGTTACTTGTTCCACAGTCTGCCTGAACAAGATCACCAAGGCTTCATTAAAAGAGCTCGTCAAAATTGCTGCCTGGGATCTCATTACATATTTTTGCCCTGATCCTTCAAGTCTCAAATGCCACAGAACAAATAAAGTCTTTATTGGTAGCTGTCAACAGTTGGTCCTTTTTGGGGAGGGGGTGAAATGTTCAGTAATTAAAGGGACACAATGACCATATGCACCAACAAAAATGAAGTTAACTGTGGCAAAAAGCCCTTGCACAGACTTCTGCACACCGAAACAGTTGTTTCTCTATTTCTGTAGTATTCCTAAAGGTAGCTGTAAAATCCAAAGGGTACAGTCTAAAGAATATAATGCGTGAAGCCCTGATATCTTTCTTCTTTTTAAATAATACTGCCCCTCTCATCACATCAGGTTTTCACATTCAAACACAGATGAGACTTGAGAGCATTATAATGAAGTGAAAGCTTCTGAAATCTTGTTAATTCCCTTTCTTCTTCTCCTGCCTGCCAGACGTAGCACTTGGAGTTGAGAGCACTGCTCAGAGACGAGCTTTTTGACATCCGTTACGCTCATTAGTGTGGAAAGATCCTTTCAGTGCTTTGGGTCTGATGCCCGCCTGGACTTTGCTGTTCTCCCGTTAAAGCAGTCCGACACTCAGCTAAATACTGTGATTTTCAAAGCTGTGTATAAGCATATGTGAAATTACCTCTTTGCAGACACTGAGCAGGTAGAGTAGAAGCCAGAAAAACAGCCTTCAGCTTTGAGGGTATCTAATTATGGTTGAATCCCAGGTGCAATTCACGGCACCCAAATGTCAGAGCACGTCACTTGGGAGAGCAATGCAATGGTTAGGTACAGAAGAGTGGTCAAATGCATCCAAAATCTGAGTGTGCAGCTAAGTGCAGGTACAAAGTTGGAGCATGAGGCCATTCAAATATATGGCTGTCATATACAGGTGAGACCTGATGTGGAATAGTCATTGAAGTCTGCAAAAGCAGATTTTTCTTCTCTTCATGGAACCAGAGTGTTACTTTACTCTGATGTTATTTCAGTAATCCTTTTCACTAGGCTTTCATGCCCTAAAAATGGGACAGCTCGTGCTACTGTGCCTCTCTTCTCAGACTCCGCCATCCACAAAATCCCAATTTCCAGCTAATCAAAAAAGGAAAAACAAAATGGTGCTAATTTGACTGGTGCACAATAGTCAAATTAACTTTGGGAAGCAAGGGGACCTCTCCTTACTTTCTCCTTTCCCACAAAAACTGCTTTCAGTTTGCCTGCGAAAGAGTTCTTGTTTAAAAACATGTATACGTATATATTAGATTCTTCTGCAGAGAGTTGCAAAGCTTGGCTGATGGGTTTCTTACCAGAGAATATTGCCAGGGTGTATTATTGAGAAAGGCAGAGGCTGGCACATTCCTGACTAGAAAGTGCGGGATGGTGCTCATTTCTGAAGGCAAATTGACTTGTAAATACAGCTGATGGCAGAAATTCAACAATTTAATCATAGAAGTAGGGAAGGCATCTATCCACCAACTTGCAGTTGGACGTAATAGAAACATTTGNTTGCTGTGAGGGTGGTGAGGCACTGGAACAGGTTGCCCAGAGAGCTCATGGAAGCCCCATCCCTGGAAATGCTCAAGGCCAGGCTGGATGGGGCCTGGAGCAACCTGGTCTGGTGGGAGGTGTCCCTGCCCATGGCAGGGGGTTGGAACTTGATGGATCTTTAAGGTCCCTTCCAACTCTAACCATTCTATGATTCTATATAGTGCCATTGATATTTATTTTTCCTTTTTAAGACCCTCTACATTTTCAAGCTTATAAAATGGAGGACTCCATGGCAGAGGCTTGGCAGCTTCCAAAAGAAGGGGGGAAAAAAGGAAGAATTAATGATTTTTAAAAGGTTATATAACCCTGTAATTTTAACAGGATAAAGCTATGAGAGGTTTCTATGGTAACGCTGCTCTCAGCAGCTGCCTTGCCTTGGCATCTGGACATGTTTGGGGCTTATGAGGTGACTGCAGGCAATACCAGAAGATTAGATTAGAAACAACATGAGTAATACGAAGTCTGGCTATAACTCAGCATCTTTTTATTAAAAAAAAAAAAAAGAGAAATGCAGCCATTTCAGCTGAAGCTTGTATAAATTTTGGAGTGACAGTTGTGGGGGTGTGAAGGCAGTTAGCTGGAGCCTGAGTACTTGCTGTCTCCTCATTTCTGATTGCTAAATCAGAATCAGATGGTCCGATCCGCTGTGCCTTCACGTTGGTTTGCAGAACTTGTCTTCACCCTTGCAGCTCTTTTGAGGAGTCTGACCTAGCTGTGTTTGCAAAGCAGCCTGAAAATTCATTAGCAAAGCAGATTTCCATAACGGGGCTTTGATTTGCTCTTCCTCATCAGAGCGTCTTTGGAGATTGCTCCTCAGGGTGTCAGGCTTGAACGGGAGGAGAAAGCACTTCCAACAGTTCTAAATCAGGCCTGAATTTGAGCAGTTTTGGCTGTTGACCTTCCATAGAAAGGAACTCAGTGTTAGACGGTATCTGTGCTGTAAAAAGTGCTATTGGGAGGAGCCCGTTAACCATTCAATGCATTTGATCCCTTGGACATCTAAATGGCTGTCAGATACAGAAAACCACTGGCACCTGTCTGATTTTCCCAGTGCTTGCTGCATGTATGGCTGGATATGGACCTAGAGAATGGTGGTTCTGAAAAATATGCCGACCTTTGTGACCCACCTCTTTTGAACAGCCCCTTTAAATGAGTTGCAGTCCAATGTGAGTGGAAGAAGTAGGTGTTTCAGAAAGTTTACCTTCAAACTGGTGAGCTGCAGGGGCAGCAGCAGGTTATAATGGGAACAGCTTGAGGCTTGGATGGGAGAAATTTGAGTTTGCTGGAAACCGCAGGGTCAGTGGTGTTGTGGGTGGTTGCTTAGTAAAAAAATCTTCAAAGCTGATCCTATTATGAGAATACCGATAATAAAAAGAAATAAAATCATCCTTAGCACTTACAGTGTGATGATGACATACATATAAAGCTTTATTTGTTGTCTTTCATCCTGGAACTGCTTTTATTTCAAGATTATATGTGGCAGCAAGAGTCTTTCTGCCTGCTCTATGCAGACCCATTTAGTTCCAGCCGTTCATTTCATTGCATCCCATACGTGCCGTGCGTCCATTAAGCTCGATTAATACCAATTTCTCTGCAGCCACCGCCTCAGCATGTGTAAGGTGATGACCATATTTCCTTTTTACACAGGAGAGTGTCGAGGCAGGGGATAAGGAGCCAGCTGGAGTTGCTGAGAAAGAAAGCGAGGTACATACAGACAGACTCAGAAGCATGGTTGTGTTTTAATAGCTTCAAGAGAATCGTGGAAAAAAATGTAATGGTCATTTGCATGTCATCAATATGCAGCTGTGACCTAGCTGCAGTATCTGTTCTAACACTGCACATACATCTATATCTGTGGTATGTATTCTGACACCGCAGGACCTGCCCTGGAAGCTGCCTGTTGCAGCAGAATAGATGGCAAAATATCTCAGGGCAGCAAACAAAGCAGCTCCGTGGTAGAAAGGAGGTATAATGCTGTTTCTATTGTCATTTGGAAAGATGTTACATAGATTCCCAGTGGCTTTTGCACTTCCCTTAAATTTGTTTGCCTAGCCTTCCTCCAAACATCTGTATAAAAAGAAAAAAGCTTTGATTAATCATTTATTTTTCCTACCATAATATGCCCTGAACTAAAACAGATGTTGGAAAATAATCGTGTTATGAGTTTATTTGCTAAAGTACAAGCCTGACATCAAGTTAAATACAGTTAAAATCAAATTACAGAGCAACTGAAAAGCTCAGTGACATCCTTGAAGCTGTGCATGTGTGGACTCAAATGTTTGTGTTTTGCTTATGTTTCTTCAGAGGTGATAAAACTACTAACCCTGAATCCTTCTGTGCTAACACGAAATTATATGTGTTCAAACGTGCACGGGGAGGAATGGCTCCATATTAAATGCAGGGATAGAAGTAGGGACTGAGAAAAGAGATTTTAATCCTAGTTATTAATCACTTAGGATTTGTAATCCAAGGTGCTGACAGCCTCCTTTTTTGTTGTTATTTGGTGTAGAAAAAGATCATTAAAAGGTCTCTATTCACGCTGGTTTCAGAACACGTTAAGTCCAGCAGTCCAAGCTTAGGTTTGTTACCCTGCTGTAAACCAGCATTAGTTGAGGATATATCTGCAGCTCCAGGGTATCCCAGTGTCACTGGGAAGCCAGTTTGGGACTCGCTGATGCCGGACTCCTCACCAGCGCTGTCATATCCACAGAGTGGAATTACACTAGCAAGAAAGTAGAGGACAGGAGCTGAGTTGCAAGGCCAGCTTGGTGCTGACACGGGGCAAGAGAGTGCTGTGCTGCTTCTCTGGTGTTGGGTGCTCACTCCCAGCCAGCCTGGTCCAAGAGGAAACAAGCAAGAAATTCTTCACAATCCTGTGAGCACCAAGGCCAAGTCTTTGGAAATCTTTCCCCTGTTTTCTAATATCGCTTGTCCTTATAAGCTTGAGGTCACTTCTCTGGTGAGTTTGACCCTGTGTTCTGTTTGAAATAGCAGTCCTACTGCATGCAGAAGAGCTGCCATAAGAGATCAAGCTATTTGCTAAGCTGGTATCTGGCCTCCAGTGGAGGCTGCTGCCTTAGATACTGTAACTTGCATAACAGATTCTCCAGTAGTATCCCAAAAGTCTTCCGAGACTTTGCAAGCAACTGATGTATTCCCTGAAGCATAACGATTAGTTCCACTCGATGTTGTATTATCTAGATTAGTTGCAGTTATAACCAACTGCCTTAAAAATTACCCAGTCCCTTTTTGAATCCAGCCACAGGGTGAGAGATTCAGCTCTGGAAAACTGGCGTAGCTCAGGGAGCTCCTCTGGCAGCCCCCCAGCAGCAGGCTCAGTAGCCCTCCTTCTCCTCTCTCTGGCCTCCTCCTTCCTGCTGACGAACCTGTGACAGCTGTGTTAATGAGAGGAGAGTGCAACCGTGTGAATCGGCTGCATCCTGGATAAGGAAGCTTTCACTTCTCCTGCAAATAAAGCAGTCGAGTGATTCTTCTGTCACAGCCCTCGTTACACTGGGTGACCCTTTCTTTGTCCCCTGGGTGACTGATATAATGGGACAACTGCCCAAATTTCAGTAATACTGCTAGAGATAGCTAATTTGGAATATTAATAGGCTGTCTAATATTATTGATGACCTGTGGAAAAGAGGTTTGTGGGACTGGTTTTCCATAAGAAGTAGGATAACGGAGTTATAACATCTGCAAGTGGTTCACCATAGCTAGCAATTCAGTCAGATGAGCCTCTCTCTTTTTTTTTTCCTGTATTAATCAAATATATACGAGGCTGGTAGCGAGGTTCATTCTGTGCTACCTCACATGTGATTTTGTAGAAGCTTTTTTTAATCCTGTAGCTTACATTGCTTTTGTACTCTAAGACACCAGAGCACGCGGTTATGCAACTGTGAGCTGCAGTGTACATTCAGTGTGACTCATGGCTGCAGGCTGTGAGAGTCGCCTTTTCACTGTGGGGCTTGGGAAAGCTGACTCCTATAAATTAGTATTCTCCTCCTTGATGAAATAAAATGGGCTATACAAATCTAATAAAGGGAAAAGCAATGTTGATCCTAACTGCGACAGACAGAAAGATCAATTTCTGCGGCGTGCTGTTAGAAGCACGGGGTATGAAATCAATCTGATATGCACGCTCTTCCCCCTCTTTCTACTCGCCTCTCCCAGGGCTTTTACACTCATCATTTCTTTGAGTATCTTCTTGGGTCAAGGCTGCTAAAACTGGTGATACTATGAGTGACAGGCTTGTGTGCCTGACAAGTCACAGGACAAAATGTCAGCATCTGTCCGTGTCTTTTGATGTTACATCTTTTTATGATAGAGCATCCTTTGTCAATTTAAACTAAAGTTTCTCCCCTGATTTCTACAAAACACCATTCTGCCTTCAGGGACTCGGAGAATTTCTTTATTATCAATAATAATCATTAATGGTTATAATAATATGGTTAATAGCATAGAAGTAGAGCTGAGTATGAGATATTGCTAAAAAACACTGCCTGAAGAATGGCAGGCACTTTGGGTTGAGTTTGGATAGCTGGGTTAGCCTCATCCCTAGAGGAATGGACAAACTGAGGAAACAAAGAGCATCGTCAGCCTGTTAGCAGATATATCTCTGTTAACTGTGGCTTGACATTGGTATCTAGAAAACAATTTTTCTTTGGTGCTTTTGCTTTATCCTGGTGCTATCTGCCATACATTCCACGTGGAAGTTAGTTGAATTAACCAAATGAGCTGCGGTATTTACCTTCCACCCTCCAGCCCTTAAAATGAATCCACTGCAAGTATGTATCCCATATGCTGCTGCAGGCCTGTATTAGTATTTATCAAACAAATGTTAGGTTGGTACGTAAAGTACAACAACAACAGTCTCTGCTGGATGAAAGATTGACCATCGGTCTATAGGCAGGTATTTTTCCAGCCACCTTTCAAGAACTGGAACAAAACATGCCCTAACTTTCTACGTGGACTGGTCACGAATGGTTCAGTTGTATCCAGATAGAATGGGCTTTTACGTATATTTCTTTTTTTTTTATGCTGAACTAGCTATAGATCTTTATGGTTATGGGTTTGGGTTTTTTTCTGATAACAAGTGGAATCTGAAGATTTCTGATCTTTTTTCCAGCTGTAGAATATATTTGCTTCTGCTGATACAGCCTGATTTACAATTCTCTCTGTTAGAAAGGAGTCCGTAATTAGGGAAGTATTTTTGAAGCCAGCCGAGGTCTTAGAGGTAGGTGATGGGAGCTGGAGAAGGCCTTACACTAGCAGGGTCCTATGGACCCCTGAACAGTTTGCAATCTCCTTCACTTCAGCAAAAACCTGTGGAGAATTTCTTCCACGAGGCAGCTTGAACACAAGAGGAGGAAAAAATACTAGAGTCATGGCAAACTGTTACTCCAGCCATAGTCTCTGAGGACTCGAGTAAGTGGTGCCAGGTGAGATTTCATGAATGTCTCCCACAAGCTTGCCCCTGGTGCTGCTCACTCCCCCAGATCTGGAGGAACCTCAATGAAACCA
Source organism: Pedionomus torquatus (assembly GCA_013398155.1). Lineage (NCBI taxonomy): Eukaryota > Metazoa > Chordata > Aves > Charadriiformes > Pedionomidae > Pedionomus > Pedionomus torquatus. The sequence continues at coordinate 16,298 of VZRU01005515.1, read as the reverse complement.
AGGCCATGGGTTGGCACCACCCAGGGCGGTTGCAGAGCAGAGGCTGGTTCGTGATCTTTCCAGCAGGTATCCAGAACTCATATCCTGAAATGTCCCTCCTTCCTGTTGTTTGTAGGTGGTACCTGTCACCAAGGTAGCTGCGGCAGCAGAAGATGGTGTGGCTGTGACAGCAGGAGCTGGTGACGGCGCTGCTACCACCGAGCAGGAGGGTGTTGCTGAAGGTGACAAAGGTCAGGGAGAAGAAAAGGAGGCTGATGTTTCTCAGGTAACTGCACAGTAGCGTGTTAGGGCCATCGGGAGAAGTTCATCAGACTGAGAGAGGCAAAGCTGCTGCAGCTCTGTGCCCCCAGGTCCAACCAGTAGCAAGGCTGAGGCTCTCCTGGGATAGCTCTGGGAGGGGCACACACAGAATTTACCTTCTTCTGAGTCTTTAATTTGGGTTGTGCCTGCCTCCCGCTCCTGCTGTTGTCTCTCTGTGCTCCTATGGGGAGACAAGCTTTATCATATAACCTAACAGGACTTTCTGGAGAAACAAGCAAAGAAAGTAATGGATTTTTCTTGTGTCATGGCACCATGTCCTACTGAATCGCATAAATCATGGTGGTCAAGCTGTGTGTCTGCATCTGGCCTGCTGCCTTTTCTTCTGCAACCTCTGAGGAGCTGGGGAGCAGCTACTAGAGCAAACCCTGCAGCTGGGCAGCCAGTTGCCACCTCCTGTCATTGCACATTGTATTTCTTCTGTGCTCCAGAATAGGATGGTCTTTATGAGGATTGGTGAGCGTGTTTTTTTTCAGATTGGACGTTCCAACAAGTTGCATTAAATGCTTTTTGTCAATTATGGGTCAGATGCTACCTACTTAGCCTTTTTGCTTTCTCTGCTTCCAGTACATTGCTGTAAATCAGGAGAAATCCCCTCGACCAGTTAAAGAAATAGGCCACATTTCCTTCTTTCATACTATTTATATCACTATTATGCTGCTGACTTGAACTCCCAAAGAAATATAAGATGGTGACTCCTAGAAATTGAGGCCTCACCCAAACCCACCTACAGTTAAGAACAGGGTGGAGGAGAAAGGTCACACGCACTGAAAACGAAACCCAAACTACCTGTGGAGTATTTTTATTATTTACTGCAAAGATTTGTGGTCATATAGAAAGTAGACATTGGAGGGCTAAGGGGAATGGTGGAAACGGGGAAGGGATTACCTCTTTCCATTCTTGCACAAGTACCATTTTCTGTTTTAATGTAAGAATCCACTGTGGAGCAGCAAGAAATCCCCATTCCCATTTATGCCCTGTGCGGTAAACAAACAGCTGTGTTTTCTTGTCTGAAATAAAGCACTAAACACTCTTACGGTGCTGTTGTGCTTTGTTGTTTGGTGTTTTTTTTCCCCAGGACAAAGCCAGCAGTATCCCTTCAGTAGTAATAGAGCCAGCATCAAACAATGAAGGGGAGGGAGAAGAGCACGAAGTCACCATGAACCAGTCCAAAGATGCTGCAGCCGAGCCGGGCACTCAGGGCACTGACACTGCTCCCGGTGAAACTTCCCAAGTTGGAAATACGCAGAAACCCGCTGAAGAAATCCAGGCTGCACCTTCTCAAGTTCAGCCCGTTCCAGCAGAAGACACGGCTTCTGCGATGCCACCCGGCTTTCTCTTTAAGGTCTGCTTCTTCATTCTTCTTTTAGGCATCCCTTCGCATCTAGCTTCTGTGGCTGTGTCTGTCTGTGCAGGTAGTGTCATGATTTCTTGAGGCCAAAGGATGCTTATTTTAACAGCCAGATACAGAAATACACCCAAACACAACTTTAACATTGTGGTGTTGCTTCATGCATGAAGTCTGAGAAGATACGTTTTCTGCACACTGCCGTTGTGGTGCGTGCCCTTCTGTAGCTGTAGTGCTCACTGAAATACAAGAACCCCTTCATCTCACCAAATTACTACCAAAAATTAATATACTGAGCAAAATCACACTGCCACGGAGTTAGTCAGCGATACTGCATGATCTGTGCTAACAATTTGTCTGATATACTAATGATATACTTGATCTTTAAGGTGCCTTCCAACCCAAACCATTCCATGAGTATTAAAAAATTATATTTTTCTGGCCTGAAAATCTACAGTGAAAGTTTCGGTTCTATTGAAACCTGTGACTTCTACCATTCACGTTAATGAAGCTAACATGTCGTTTTGTGACTTTAGTAATATTGTAGCTATAAACTGTTAGGGTAATCAAACAGAAAAGTTTAATGAGGCGTAAGAGAAATTCTCTACTCAGCTGGCAAGACCCATAGGGTCTTCTGTTTCGCAAGGTTCTTTGATGATGCTTCTCACTTCAGAATCACGGAGCAGCAGGAAAGCTCCTTGAGGACAGATGAACTTCACGTGCTTCCTCTTATAATTTGCATAGTTCAGACTAATTAGTCCCATAGCACCCCCCTAAGCATGCCATTCTTCTTGGTCTATTCTTACTGCTCCGTATTTTCAGCAAACTTTGGGAATAATATCGAGGTAAGGGTGAACAGTGTTGCGCATCTATGACTCAGAGATGCTGACATAGTTCATCTTTTGTTTTTCATCACATTCTCTTAGAACAGACATAAATAAGGAGGATCAGAATGTATGCCTGCCATCTGCTTCTTGATGCCGTTTTCTTTCATTATTGCGGAGTTACCATGGAACTGGCTGTGCTTTGAGAAAATTAGAATCATGTCTCTTGAGGAAGTAGAGCCATTTAGTTAAAATGGCCTGTACACAATGACATGCTGATCCTGCCAGTGCTTTAATAATCACCTCTTTGAAAGACAGATATTTTTGGCATACCCATCTACCAGTAAATGGGAGTCCTTTCCAGGGCAAACATTAAGTGGGGTTCCCATGACTCACCTCTTTGATCATGTCCACTCAAATTGTAAACAAAGATGTTTACAGCAAGAATATAATATCCAGTGACCACAACAAGAGAACTGAGAATCTGAAATACCAGGTCTTGTGAGTCTTTCCCAATTCTAGATGCAAAATCCTGCCATCTCCTCTCTCTCAGGTCTAGTAATGAGAGTGGTGAATCAGAGCAAGTTCCTTAACACAGAAGGAATAGGAGTGGGCAGGACTTGCCTGAGAGCCAGGACTTGGGGGGTGTTGCAGTATCACCTGTCCTTGAGATCACTTGGGAAGGGATCTTAGGTTTTCTTTGGTAGTCTTAGCATGACTTACTTAAGCTGTTCCTGCTTCCAAGGATGTGAACAGAAAACTTTGTCATGAATCAATGTCATAGAATCATGGAATGGTTAGAGTTGGAAGGGACCTTAAAGATCATCCAGTTCCAACCCCCCTGCTATGGGCAGGGACACCTCCCACCACACCAGGTGGCTCCAAGCCCCATCCAGCCTGGCCTTGAACCCCTCCAGGGATGGGGCAGCCACAGCTTCTCTGGGCAACCTGTTCCAGTGCCTCACCACCCTCACAGGAAAGAATTACTTTCTGACATCTACTCTAAATCTCCCCTCTTTCAATTTAAAACTATTACCCCTTGTCCTGTCTCTACACTCCCCGTCTCTCCTGTAGGCCCCCTTCAGTTAATGGAATTCCATTAAAAATGTCAACATTAATGATTTGAATGTACCTTCCTGTAGCCATATGTTTGAATAAAGGAGGCACATTATTCTTTTATTCCCTTTTTTTTCTTTCTTTTTTTTTCCCCCAATAAAGACTTAACAGAGAATTTCGTTGAGAAAATGTCTCCATTTACATCATGTCAACATGTTTGCTGTTACTTTCTTCAGGTTGAAGTTCTACACGATTTTGAGGCAGCTAACAGTGATGAGCTGAATTTAAAACGCGGAGATATTGTACTAGTAATTCCTTCTGAGACCACGGCTGATCAGGTAAAAACGCATGGTCCTTTCCTTTATTGACACTTTGTCTCAACTTTTTTCTTACAGATTATAGTTCGTGAGAATGTGTATTCAAAATGTCATTACTGGTAGAAAACACACAAAAAAATTAATTTTGTCTTTGTACTTGGTTTCATTTGAGACTTTAGGCACAAGTGGCTACAGCTAAATTCTCAGATATATGCTGCTAACAGGATCCAACCTCAGCATATTTTCTACGGCTTTTTCAAATGCTTTTTTTAGAGTGGATTTTGCACAGGCACACATGCACACGGGGACTTAATACGGAAGGTGACTTAAAAATTGTCCATGGTGCTATCTGTCATCTTGCCAGTAACATTGATTACATGGCCCCTAGATGTTCAGAGCTTTCACATCTGGATTTGGAGACATAATACAGTATCCACAGAGAGCACTGAGACTGCACACAAATTGGGCTGTCCTGTAGCCGAAATGTACAGAGGTGCTGCTATGCGTGGTGCACGCCTCTAAAGCTAACTCTGCCCTCTGGAAGCCTAAACCTGAATTACACAACAGTTTAATTTTAGTTAAGACATTTCGTTTTGTTTTAACGGTGCATTTCAAGTTGAGTTTTCAAATTCTTTTGTTCCACCTGTTAAATTGAATTGTAGCTAAGAACACTGCTCTGGATGAAGAATATTTCTTAAAATAAGTCTAAGTAATAGCACCCTAAGCACATATGAGTGCTGGGGAGTGTATTTGAAATTGTTTCGATGGTTGGTGCTGTCCAGAGGTAGGTCAGAACCAGCGTACCTCATCTCAGCTGAACTTTATTTTAATACAAGAGATGGGTAATTGTTTTTTGTTTGTTTTTATTTTTTATTTCAGAAAAAAAAATATATATCTTTTTCTTTTTAACACGGCACTTTGCTCTTTTTATAGGGGTAGTTTCTGTTACCCTTCCTCAAATTATGCTGCATTGTATCTGTTCCAGTAATTTTTTTATCAGTATTTGTGAAATAGGACACTGCTGTAAGACTAGCAGAATATCCTTTCTGTCTTCAGGCTGTTTTTCTTATGATGTTATGTATTAAATACGCTTAATCTTCACTGGGTGAATCCATGAAGTATATTCTTGTCTTGTGGTGTGCATCGAAATTCCATTAGCATTAATTGGAGTAAATTGTGTGCAGTGAGGGAGAAAATAAACCTTTATGTATTCATGTTTCTGAAACCATTCTGGTCATATCTTTATTATTCAGTAGATATTTGCCTTTCATGTTTAACGTCACCTTAGAGCTTAATTTTTTTGTCTTTTGCCAGCTACTCTGTTGATTTATATAGAGCCTTTTTATCTTTGTTACTCTTTATTCTCCTTCAAAATTGACGTGTCTAAACCCATAATTCTAGTGGAACTGGTAACATCAGCCTGTTTTCCCACTCAAAGCAAATCAGTCCCACCCGGGGGCTTCAATTTTCCCATTAGTCTGGAGTGGAAGTTATTATCCAGCAAAAATTCTTAATTCCTTCATACAGTCTACTCTGCCCTAGAAAGCTGTAGTTCTTCTTTCCTTTCTCAGATACTTGACATGCTTCAAAAATGTGTACCCAGCTAATGCCATACCTAAGATGTTTCAATGATGCTTATTTTGGGGCAGAGCATCAGCACACTGCCACATGCAGCCACAGACCAGACACGACTTGGTGTACGTGAAAATCCACTCCAATTACTCTGTCTCCTTGTGTGCTCTCTGTGCCATAATAATATGGCAGCATTAGAAATTGCCTCTTCATCATGGCTTTGCTCTGGTTCCTCTTCCTAAAAGGAACAGAGCACGGGGTTACTGAGTTGGTGAGATGAGAACAGGGCGATGCTTTTTCAGAAGCACCAAATCAACTTTATTGCAGGTGTAATTGATCACACCTAAAAGAACCCAGCACTTTTCAATAAGAAGACTCTCTTTTGATTGTTTGGACTGCTGGTGATTTGTGTGCAATTTTGCATGGCCAAGTTTTGCTTTAGGTTACCAGGGTTCTTTGGAAAAATTATTGTGTGCTACCCAAGTTTGAGCTTCTAGATATAGAGGTTCCAGAGATGGCAAGAATTCTTATTTCGTCTGATGCCCGATACGTGAACAAGAGAAGAGAATTCTCAGGGGAAAAAAGTTGGATTCAAACCTATTTTTTCCCTCACTTATGGCGTTGCATGACCCACTGCTCTTACTGTGCAAGTGTGCCAATATCACTGTAGCAAAATCTCATCAGAGATTTGCACAAACGCAGATGTGGTTAAATACTGGATGACTTGGCAGTCTGATTATCCAGTTTTGAGTTCAGCTAGGGGTGAGATGGGCTAAAGGCCATGCAGTATGACCACAGTCACTTGGTCTCACTTGTCCTCTGGCAGAACAGAGAGAAAATGGTCCATGCAAAATCAGAGGCTGCTTTTTAACCAAAAGACCAAACCTTTTAGACTCTGAAAGCTCCCAGAATGGTATGGGGTCAGAAGGGACCTCTGCAGATCATCTAGTCCAAGCCCCCTGCCAGAGCAGGTCTTCCTACAGCAGGTTGCACAGGAACATGTCCAGGAGGTGGGTTTTGAGTTTCTCCAGAGACAGAGACTCCACCACCTCTCTGGGCAGCCTGTTCCAGGCCTCTGCCACCCTCAAAGGGAAGAAGTTCCTCCTGGTGTTTAGGTAGAACTTCTTACGTTCAAGTTTCTGCCCTTTTTCTGTCCTCTCACTGGGCACCACTGAAAATACACTGGCCCCTTCCTCTTGACACCCACCCTTTAAGTATTGATAGGTGTTGATCAGTTCCCCCTTCAGCCTTCTCTTCTCCAGACTAAAAAGACCCAAGTCCCTCAGCCTTTCCTCATAAGAGAGATGCTAAATCTCTAAATCATCTTTGTGGTCCTCTGCTGTATGTTCTCCAGCAGGTCCCTGTCCTTCCTGAACTGGGGAGCCCAGAACTGGACACAGCGCTCCAGATGGGGCCGAGATCTTCAGGCCTGAAGCTCCCAGCAAGGTAGGGGGGAGACCCGAAGTTTAACAGACTTTTTCTTTGTCCTTGCAGGAGGCTGGCTGGTTGACGGGCATTAAGGAATCCGAGTGGCTTCAGTACAGAGATGCAAACACTTACAAAGGACTTTTCCCAGAGAACTTTACACGCCACCTGGAGTAGTTCTTCATTCAGGCAAACGCCCGGGGTACGAAGCTCAGTCAGTAGGTTTTTAACCTCTTTGAAACACAGGAGCCCACCTTTTTGTAGTTTAAGCTGTTAATGGTTTACAGACTGGTGCCAGACAAAGCTTGTTGAAACATATCAAAATGAGCATGAATGCAAACAGTTAAGCTAGTATTTTCCGAAGCAGTACGTGAAAACAAAAAATTAAACAAAAAAAGAAATGTCCTTATTTGTTCACACGTATGTGGCAACAGGTTTGTTTGTGCTTTGTCAGAGCTATGGTGATCCTGTATTTGGTCCTTCCCCATGGAATCTGAAATTAGCCTCCTCGATACCAAAACCTTAACTTCTCTGCACTAAGTGTATTGTATTGAGTTGCACTGCAGAAGATTTAATTAGTTATCCTGTAGTAATGAGGTCAAACTATTATAAGTTTCATGTGTTTAAAAAAAAAAAAAAAAAAAAATTAACTGCTGCAACGTTTTTCAATGTTATTTTTGGACATGCATAATATATATACACACAAGAACGTGTATGTGTATATATAAGTGCATATGGATATATATGCATTTTCACGACTTCATGGTAGTTCTTTGACTGTGTAGTACCATCAGTACGTGCATTGCTCTTTCACTGTCTGGCATTACAGGAAACGGTTTTGTTCCAAAGCAAAACTAGCTGCTCCGTTGCCAAAACATGATACAGTATCTGTGTTTGTAATGTGAAATTTTCATTCTGAGACGATGAATAACATCATGTTCTAAAGCTGCTAAACCTTTGAGAAGGCATGGCTCGGTCTCCTCTCCCAGCTGCAGTAGTGGCAATGAGATAATCTGGAGGAGGAGCTGTTATGATGCTAATCTATACTTTTTTATTTAATTGGCTGAATAAATTAAAAAAAAAAAAAGAAACAGGATTAATCTCTGAAGAAGAAATAAACACAATATATTTTCACTATATGTATTTATGCAGCATACCTTCACGGATCCTTTTAAAATAAGATATATAATGTATCCTGTATGAAAAAGTCATCTGTAACTTATGTTTTCCAGTGCTGTGTCATTAAAAAATAAACCTTTGATCCAAGGAAGCTGTTTCATCTGTGGTGCTTTTGAAGTTTTGCAACGCAGAAGTTCATATCCTTTATAGGTTGTATTAGAGAATCTAATCTTAACGTAATACCTCTTTTTCCAAAGAAACGCGGCATCACAGGTGCACCATCTAAATTCTTGCTCTCGACCCTAATCGTGGCTGGAGCTCCAAAAGATCTGAAGCCCAGATCTCAGCCCATCTCCTAGCTGCTCCTCCTGTTCCAGCCCCTGGCCGCCAGCTGACGCCTGTCCACAAGCACCAAGGGAGCTTCTCTGTGCTTGACCGTCACTCAGCTGAAGATTGCAACGACCTCTTAGTAATTTTTTCACTTGTGTGGAAAGAAAGTTCCCCGTGAGCCTGCTGTGTTGTGTTCGATGGTGCACGGAAGCTGTAAATATTTGGGAACACCTATATTTTCCTAGCAGTTCAACTATTTTTGACAATATTTTGGTTAAGGGCTCATTTTGTGTGCAAATAGTATCTGTGTCCACTCTGTTTCTAATTTGTCAGATGTCAGTTGAGGAAATGGATTTCTTTTGTTGCTCTGAAAGAGGAGGAAAATTGGTTTCTTTCTGTTTTTCAGAATACAGTAACTTTCAAAAGCAAGTCTAATGATAGCTGTGCTTTGTGAAGAAGCTGAATGGCTCAGCAGTGCTGGCTGGGATTTTGGCTTTGAAACGCCACAATAAGCAATCAGAGTTTAAGGAGGTTGCAGGAAAGCTCTTTAAGTTTCTGTCTGTCATTAGGCATCCAGGGCCAAGAATCTCAGCAGGTAAACAACTTTATTTTGGTTTTGGTGTGTTACAATAAATTCCAGACTCCAGTCCACCACTTTGAGGTAATCACGATAACCTAGTACACCTCATTTATGGTGAGCTTCTGGTGACCTCCGGGCTGGTTTCCTGCTTAACTACATCTCAACACTTGTATTTCAGTAACAGCTGTTCTACAGATCACGGCAACAGACCAGCACTGGGCAATGGAGCCTCAGTTTCCCTGTGGACACCGCTTCTTTGACTGAGACCTACAACCAAGTGAGACCATCGTATGTGACAGCCGTAACCCCAAGGAAGCAGAGGAAGCTGTGATCGGAAAGGATTTCTTTATCCAGTGCTGATTGTGTGCCATCACGCCCTCTTGGTGCTACAGTACCCCAGCCAAAGCCAACACCCTCGGCCTTGATTCTTGTCATGTCCTACTGCCGAGTGGTTTGCAGCGCACTTGAGGTTTGATATGGGTAGGAAAGGTCTCTGGTCTACAGCAAAGAGCTTTCATGGTTTCTTCTGACATGCTCTTCAGAAATACTTCATGACTGTACTCTTCATTTCTTAATTCCCCCTTAATATGAAGAAAAGTATAATTTCAAAACCCACCAAATGTCCACATCTTGCTGCGAGGACTTGTTTGCTGGCTTTAAGATGTACTGATAACGTCCCAAAAGCCACGTTATTGCAAATGATGCCTGTGTCATTTACTGCAGGTTACTGGGGATATGGCTTGAAGTATGTCTTCCTATCTCACATGGCCCCAGAGCCACAAAGCAAATAGGTGTCTTGAAGGAAGGATGGGGAGAATTATTAATGTTATATGCCTAAAATGTCCTGCAAAATTCCATATGCTAAGATCATGGGTGTTGAAGGAAGGACATTGATGAGTTAGCCGGAATGATAATCGTCCTAATTTTGAGGAAAGCTTCTTCCCTTCTAACAGAAGGAGTTAATGAATAGAAATGTATTTATCATTTGGAGTTAACAACTCTTTCTCATATTTGATTTCTCCTTACTCTGTTTTTGTTAGACAATCACTTACCTCTCAGATGCTTTTATGTTTGCAGCTCCTGAGAGGAATAGTATAAAATAAGTGTGTTTCTCTGTATCTGTAGAAGCTTATTTCAGGGCAAGCAGAAGAAATTCTTTCCAGTATGTGCTGTTGTTACACACCAGTGATACCTTCCCCACTGGAGTTATATTAGCCCAGGATTATTTCTCCCTTTCATCGAATTTTTCTAGATTAACACACTACATTGGACTTGGCAAATTACTGAATTTGATGTTTCTGGAGAGATTGTAAAACAATAACCTATTGTATCTTGGTTTCTCTGAAGATTTACTTATGGTTTAGACACTACTAACCTTGCACACCAGCTAGGATTTCTAATTCTGCATTATAATGCCCTTGAAATATTTAGGAAACCCATCTCCTGATCCTGCAGGCTGATTGTGCATAGCGTGGCCTTGGAAGTAAGACAAAACTACTGAAGATGGAGGAACATCTCACATGAGTGAGCAAATAAATTGTATATTTGCAGCTCATCTATCTGTTTTACAACATTTCATGGATAATGAAAAATGCGTAAGCTGAATGACACTTCTGTCCTTTTCCTCCTCCTCCTCTCCCCGCCTCGATCCACCTCTTCCAGACCTCACAGCTGGGTGCATCTGTTCTTGCCACAAGAAGAGGGAGGGGAGGCTGGGACGCATGGTCCTACTCGGATTGCGTGGCATTTGATTCCAGAATGCTCTGGTTGCTGGTGTCTTAATGCCAGAAAGACATGAAATAAATCATAGTCTCATTAAGCGTGATGAAAATTTCTAGCTGTCTTTGACACAGGGCAAAAGGCATCCAAAGAAAGTCACCGTGATGGGTAAGTTGGATGAATGGGGTTGGGGAAAGAGCAGCCGCTGCTGTAGGAACAGTTTACAAGGCTGTCCCCCTCTTACACACTTCTGCAGCAGCCAGAAGTACCACAGTAGCCTCAGAAACACCACAGTTTGTTGCTTTTAGGACAAAAATCAGATTTTATCGTTAGCTTTAAAAACAGACTTCAGAGATCTTTCTTTCTGTATTTGAAACGCGAAGGTGACGGTTGATGGAACACCACCTGGTAAGCCAAGCCGTGGCTACAGAAAGCAGTTACTTCAATTAATTAGGCAAGGTCACATTTCTGAAAGGCGCTTGAAAGAGTGTGAAGATGTTTTTGCAGCCAGCTGGAAACAGCAGTGTCACTGACGCGCTCTCTGGTGGCGAGCCCTTCGCTGCAGACGAGGAGACTGCAAAGGACTTGCAGGAGAGTCACTGATGCTACCTGGCAGCCACTTCGCTTCTCTTTTAAACTCCAGCTCCTTCTGGAGTAAAGAAATTACATTTAATTAGTGGGGGGGGGGTGAATTTCAGGAAGTGGCACATTCTTAGTCTGGGTTCAGAATTAGAGAATATGAAGTGGGCTGTGTTTTTGGACCCCGTATCTCTCTATATGTATAGATGTATGATGAGAAAGTCACTTTTCAAAGACGCCTCTTTCATTCATGTCTTTACCCATGTGATTTCAGCTCTTTGTGTGTACTGTGTCTCTGACAGCATTTCGGACACGTCTGCGTTTCTCTTGCGAGGATGTCTTCGCTCTGACCTGCTCAATCAGCGCAGAAGCATCATAGGAGGAAAAACCGCAGCACGTTCCAAACGGTGTCTCCTGTAACTGACAGAAAGACCTTGGAATTAATACTAATTTGGAAGAGCTGAAGTCACCCCAAAATTACTCGTGCTGCATATTTAGATTCCTGGTAGCAATTAAAGGAAACTTTAGTGAAAGAAATTGCCCGGGCAGTAGCAGAAGAACCACTGGGTGTGTATACAGGGCTTCTGCCCAGCCGCAGGCACTAAAAGCGATGCAGAGAACAACGAAGTAGCGCGGAGCCACCAGAAAGGGAGTCTTGAGGAATCAGCGAGACCCACGTCTGCTGAAGAAGGTCAACAAACACCAAAGCCCTGTTTGCCTTCAACCTGGCTTCAGAGGAGAAAACAGGCTGCAGTCTCGTTTGGTGCTATCGGAGCACAGACTTTGATGCCGGCCAGGCTGACCCCGGGTCACTAATAGTGCCTCTCTATTTGCCTAGACAGACTGCTTGTAATACAAGTTATAATCGGACCAAGAACATCAAAACACCGGGAAGGTAAGTAGTTATACATTTCAATTATTATATTTAAGAGAAAGAGAATCTATTCCAGGCTTCCTATACTTCATTTATATCAGGCAATTATTCGTAAGAAAGGCAAATTCTCTCTATATAAGTTGTAAAATTTAAACACAACTGTGTATGAAGGAATGAAATATAATCTTGAGGAATCTGAGCCTGGTCTGGTGGGACCGTGGCAGTGGGGTTTGGGACTTGATGATCTCTAAGGTCCCTTCCAACTCATTCTATGATTTTTATAAATAAACTGCGCAGGTTAAGACAAAATTGCCAAGTTGGAAGGTCATACAAAAAAATTTCTCTCCCAGTGGCTAAAATCTGAGACTCTCTGTACCTAGCACGGTGCTGTGGCTCCCAAGGTCTCTTAGAGATATAAATGAAAGTGGAAATTTTCCATAGTCAGTGGCAGGGATCCAAAACACTGTATTTTGAGGCTATAAGGTATTTTACAGGGGAGGCTGTAAAAATGCTGAGGAACTTCAGGTATCCCCTAACCTGAGAACAAAGATCTCACCGGTATCCACCTAAAAAGTACTCATGAAAATAAGAGTAGCCAATACACCAATGTTTTGCTTAAAAATTTCAGAGTATTGTAGGAATTCTCAGCGCCCACCCATACCATACCCGTGGATGATAGCTGCTCAGAATGGGCTTCTGAGGGTTTTACTCCTTTAGGTCCAGCAGAGGGTAGTAGATGCCGGAATTTACATTGGCTGGGTGGGAGCTGTCATTTGGATCACACTTCAGCTGTGTTTGTTGCCTTAATATCTCTCATTATCTGCCATTGGCTCATACCCACAGGCTCACGGGGCAGATTCAGGGCAATAACAGCAGCAAAATCAGTTTTCTTGTATGCGGTAACCGGCTACTTCACCCTGCAGGCAGAGAGAAGAGAGAAAAGTATGGGATCAAGCTGCGCCGCTAAGTTATTACAGCGCCATGGCCTTGCATCTCAAACGTGTTAAACCTTGTGCTGTGCAGCAAACCGGAGTGGCTGCTCCTGGTAAATTCTACACCAAGTAACAAGGTACTCAGACGATTCGATTCAATTCAAAGAGATATTGCTGGGTTAAGAGGGTAAAATAATTTTGCGTGCCACCTCTCCTTAAAATGGTTTTGTAGTCTGAGTTTAAATAAATAAATTATTAACTAGGGGAGGAAATGCTCAAAGAAAACAAAACAAAACAAAGGCTTCATTTTCTATTTTTTTTCGCACTATTTTGACCTTATAAAGCCAGTTTCTCTTGGAATTTTCTTACGTGTCTCCTCCTTTCTGCCCCTCTCTGGTCACCTACCCATGGTTTGCCCCGGTTGCACTGGGATGACTGAAACCCTGCTTGACTTGTGGTTCTTAGGCGTTAGCAGAGTTCTGCAGTATTTGACTTCTAGCAGAAACAACTCTGATAAACAAATGTTTGGAGCTTTTTAATTTCAGAGTGCTCAAAACCAGCAAGTCACTCCCTTGCCGAGAAGTCAGTTGCCTGACACTGGCTCTGGAGGCTGCAAAAATACTGCCCAAACTACTTCTCCCCTAAGTGGAGTCCTCAAACCAGTAAAGGTGGTAGAGAGTGGACCCACGTAGAGATACCACCAGTAAGTAAAATATTCCACCGCTTTCATATATTGCCTGCTCGGATTAGGTCTGCAAAATAGCGTACCAGCTTACAGTACCTTTTGGTTTTGCCCTTTTCTGAGAGGTTGGGGCAGGGGTAGAAGAATATATTTCCAGGAAATGTGAGATGGTGGTTCCTGGACAGATCTGATCAATGCAGGGCCTCTGGCCAAATGAAATGACCTATCCCAGGATGGTTCCCTCTGCCTCATCTTTTTCCTGGAATAAGGAATGGTTCCCATTGCTCTCATAAGGTTTCCTCTATGAGAAGTAGAGGAGCTCAAGCTGGGAATGGATATCTGTAGGAGGCAATGAGGAAGTCCAGTAGTGCGCTGTTGGGGGTCAGAAGGGAATAGAAGGCAACAGCCTCTTTGTGTGCTTCTTGTCTGGCCTTCAAGGTGACGCCATCACAGTCTTTAGGCTTCGAAAACTGTTTCAGTCTCTGATTTACCAAACGGCCACTACTATGATAGTTTAACTAGCTTTTCCCCCTCCCCTCCTGCCCCCCACTCCCTTCCAACACCACACACTTTTTAGGGCCCCCTTTCAGTGGAAAGAGGCACCCCTCCACCTTTACAGGCTTTCCCACCATGATGGTGTGACCATGCCCTGTGTGTGCCCGTGTCCCTTTTTTTTTTTGCTGTCAAAGCCTGAAACCTTCCTGTAGGCTTGAATCAACAGCAGCTGGCAAGTCTCTTTAGTTTCTTAGCAGAGGGTTTAGGACTTTGTCTCTTTAGGACTGTGTCTCTCATCTTGCTTTTTCAGCCCTAGAGTACTCCTTGCCTGGGAGCTCACGATGGTGCTGGCCCTTGAGGAGCAACCGCAGGGGCTTCCTGGAAGCATCCTCAGCTTGTCTCTTTCCCTGTAAGTACACATTTCTTTCCTTTTTTTTTTTTAATGGTTTTAAAAGTCATTGTTTATATAGGGCTACGTGTCTTATACCCTGCAAGGTAACGTTATCTCCTAGAGAGCAAAAGTTACACTATTGTGGAGAAACAAGGGAATGGAAGAGAAAATTTTGGTCCACAGGTGGTCGGAGAAGTACGGATGCACAGCAAGCTCGTGCAGGGATTCGCCGAGGCATCAGCACAGCTAGGTACTCCTCGGCGAGTGGAAGACATCGATGTGAGACTTTTCTCCTCTGTACCGTCAGTGATGTGCTCCCTGACGAGAGATTCACCTGCCGTGAACCCCTGCAGCTGCACGGCCCCACCACAGGGATGGACGTTGCTACGCCAGGCCCAACTACGGCCTCTTCATCGCGGCTTTCTTTTCACTTCCCAGGTGTGCTGTGGGCCTTTAGCCGGGAGCAGGACCCTGTTATAAACCAGGCACACAGGGACGGCAACGCTGAAGTCTCTTGCAATGTGCTGGGCAGAGATGACCTGCACCCATCGGCACTGAGTCCTCCCAGGGAAGGCCCCGGAGAAGCAGCTACACCTCCATCTCTCAGTCCGACCTCACTGGAGGAACATCCTCTTCCACAGAGAAAAAAATCTCAGTCTCTGCATGAGAAGACACCTTTGTCCTGCTGGGATTTGGGCAGGACAAAGAAGGCAGTGGGTGCTGCTCCTGTAGCAGCGGGCTCCAAGCCATAAGCCTCTTGTCTGCAGCACCTACCCTCCAGCAAGGGTTTGCGGGGCATTTCCTGCCAGTTTTCCTTCTCCTCAGCCCTGGCCATTAGGGCTTTCCATGGGAACCGATGTAGAGATTGAACAAAGGAATCTTTTAACCTTCTAAAAGTTCAATACCGTTACGCCTCATCCTATCACTACGTCCCCTGATAAGGAGCTGACAGGGGCTGTCCGTGGAGATCTCCAAGTGGCTTACGACAGGTAAGATTTGCTACTATCTCTCTCTTTGGTCTGTGTGCAGTATTACGGCTGGGAAGCTGATTATGACACTTGCCTACTACTCAGGGGCTCCTGCCCCATTATAATACTCTCCCCAGACTTATTTTGTGCCCCTACTGCTGCACCCTGACCCTGCTGGCCTCTCTACCCACTTTCC